>VNKQ01000003.1:2590000-2592500 GCA_016508695.1 Hyphodiscus hymeniophilus | reverse complement strand
AATAGCCTGGAGCTTTAGGGACTTGACACCCTGGAAGTGTTACAGGGTGACTCCGCTGTAGGGATCGGGCAGCCTGCAGCTACAGCGTGCCGGAGGCCTGAAGATGCTCCAGGGCGGCCCGTATGTAGGCGGTCGGTACACTGGGCCTTCCAGGGGGCGCACAGCCTGTGGCTTCGGCGTCTTGATAGCCTGGAGCGCCTCCAGGGTGACTCGTCGGTGGGACATCTCCCGTGCAGAAATCATTTGTCGGGAAAATGGGGGGGGTCCCGACCGCTGTGGGGGGTGGTTGGTGCTCTGGCCAGTCTGGGCAGGGTCTTCCCTACACCACCCCTCTTGTCTCGCCTCGCTGAGCCTATGATGTGAGTAGGGGGGCGATCGGGGCCCATTTCGACGAGCCACCGCAGGTGATCCCTGAGACGTCTTGCCTATACCGTTCGAACCAGCGCGGGATTCTACGTGGGGGGCACTTTTACGGGCCGGAGGGGCTTCCACAGGGTCGAGCCACAGCGGGTTGATACCCTGTAGAATTCCTCCAGCGACCTGCTCTAGTGTATCCGTCCACTGTAAGGCGCTCCAGGCTCCAGCTCCAGGGCATGTGCCCCCTAATTCCAGGACCCTACAGGGGCCAGGCCGCTATAGCTTCGGTGGTAGCACTTCCGGGCACCGGTCCCTGCCCCGCCGTTTCTTTTTCGGGAATTTGGTGAGGGGGGGGGGTCCAAAAAAAATCCACACCAAAATCATTTATCGGAAAAATATACCCCCCCCACATACGCATGCACGATTTTTTTTTGGCAAAAGGGTGCCCGTGGGTATACGAGGGAGGTGAAACGAAGGAAATCCAAAAATCACATCAGTGGAGTTTGGTTAGTAGTGAGTTTCTGTGGTGTGTGGGAGCAGCCTGAGAAGTGGTAGTCGTCGAGCTATTAGTGTATCAAACCGCAAAAGGCGATACCTAATCAGCTCTTCGGGGAAGCTTTACGGGCGGCACCGGCCTACAGCCTCCTGGGTCCCGTTGCATATTCTGTTCCATAGTTGCGGCAAACTGTCCTGGTGGCTAGCTGTAGGTTGAGCTCATGTGTGCTCGCCAATGCTAGCCCCAGCAGTATGCACTGCCTGAGCGATCGCCGTTTCTGTAGCGGCCTCGCGAGGGCGCCTGAAGGCCTGTCAGCTTCGGCTTGGCGGGTTCTGATGGGGTCTGTGGATTACTGCCCGATGGGTATCACTATTCACTAGACATTCGGGGGTAGGCCTAGGTAGTCATCCGCTCCGGCGTGGACTACGGACGGTTTCCTCCTCTTGGGGGGCCGATATCACACTCTGCGATAGGGCTTAAGTGCCTGAGCTCTGTGCGGTGGACAGCCTTCTGGGGAACTCAGTGGGGGCAATTGGATGGCTTGTGGGTCCCGTCGTAGCCTAGCTCCGGGAGCCCCGCATGCTGGGTCTTCGACCCCTATCAGTGAACGCTCTGCCCTATTAATTTAGTGGTCTCGCCCCGGCGTCAGCCGTGGCGTTCAAGGTAGTTACCTGGTTGATTCTGCCAGTAGTCATATGCTTGTCTCAAAGATTAAGCCATGCATGTCTAAGTATAAGCAATATATACCGTGAAACTGCGAATGGCTCATTAAATCAGTTATCGTTTATTTGATAGTACCTTACTACTTGGATAACCGTGGTAATTCTAGAGCTAATACATGCTAAAAACCTCGACTTCGGAAGGGGTGTATTTATTAGATAAAAAACCAATGCCCTTCGGGGCTCCTTGGTGATTCATAATAACTTAACGAATCGCATGGCCTTGTGCCGGCGATGGTTCATTCAAATTTCTGCCCTATCAACTTTCGATGGTAGAGTAGTGGTCTACCATGGTTTCAACGGGTAACGGGGAATTAGGGTTCTATTCCGGAGAGGGAGCCTGAGAAACGGCTACCACATCCAAGGAAGGCAGCAGGCGCGCAAATTACCCAATCCCGACACGGGGAGGTAGTGACAATAAATACTGATACAGGGCTCTTTTGGGTCTTGTAATTGGAATGAGTACAATTTAAATCCCTTAACGAGGAACAATTGGAGGGCAAGTCTGGTGCCAGCAGCCGCGGTAATTCCAGCTCCAATAGCGTATATTAAAGTTGTTGCAGTTAAAAAGCTCGTAGTTGAACCTTGGGCCTGGCTGGCCGGTCCGCCTCACCGCGTGCACTGGTCCGGCCGGGTCTTTCCTTCTGGGGAGCCGCATGCCCTTCACTGGGTGTGTCGGGGAACCAGGACTTTTACTTTGAAAAAATTAGAGTGTTCAAAGCAGGCCTATGCTCGAATACATTAGCATGGAATAATAGAATAGGACGTGTGGTTCTATTTTGTTGGTTTCTAGGACCGCCGTAATGATTAATAGGGATAGTCGGGGGCATCAGTATTCAATTGTCAGAGGTGAAATTCTTGGATTTATTGAAGACTAACTACTGCGAAAGCATTTGCCAAGGATGTTTTCATTAATCAGTGAACGAAA
>VNKQ01000003.1:2580000-2582500 GCA_016508695.1 Hyphodiscus hymeniophilus | reverse complement strand
GGGTCGTTGGTACGAAAACGTTGCAAGTAATGGCCGAGGGATAGGAATACGCTTTGCCATCTCCAGGCTTGGTTATAGAGCTTGCTAGAGGCTCGCCTGGCTCCAAACGATTCAGGGGCTCGGAGCAGGGCTGACCGATGATCGAGGGTGGGGATTGGGGGTTGGGCATCCGGGGTTCGGGGTTTGGGGGACTCAGGCCTCTAACGGGCGCTGGTATACTACTATACCAGACCTGTTAGAGGTCCCTGGGCAGCCGCCTCTGCCCTGAAAGAAGGCGGAAGGGCGGAAGGGTGGCGGGAAGAGACAAACGTCATGCTACAGGGTAACCCGCGTGTGGCGCGGCGGCGGCGGGGCCGGTGAGCTTCCAGCTCTGGGAGATTTTTTAGATTACGAGTGAGGGAAAAGATCACGGCTGAGTCCCAGACTGGGCACGGTACGGTCGGAGTGTCACGCCTTGCCACCTGTCGCAGGGTGGCCTACATGTAGGCGCTGGCAGCCTGTGGCCACAGCGTATCGAGAGCCTGGGAATGCTCCAGGGTAAGAAGCCCGTAGTGGGTGGACAGCCTGTGGCTTTAGGCTGCTAGGGCCCTGTGACATGTACAGGGTGACCCATCTGTAGAGGCCGGATAGCCTGGAGCTCCAGGGTATCGAGGCCCTGTATTACCTCCAGGGTGATCCGCGTGTAGGGAGCACGTACCCTGGGGCTTCAGCGCTTGAAGAGCCTGGAGCATCTCTAGGGTGAGTCTCTCGTAGGGAGCACATAGCCTGTAGCTACAGGGCATCGATAGCCTGTGGGTGCTCCAGGGTGACCCAGCTGTAGTGAGTGGGCAGCCCGTGGCCACAGGCTATCGATGCCCTGTAAAGACCTTCAGGGTGACCCAGCTGTAGTGAGTGGGCAGCCCGTGGCCACAGGCTATCGATGCCCTGTAAAGACCTTCAGGGTAATCCGCCTGTAGCGACTGCACACGCTGTGGCTTCAGGCATTCAACAGCCTGGAAGTGCGCCAGGGTGACTCAGCCGTAGGCGCTGCACACGCTGTGGCTCCAGCGTGTTGGAGGCCTGGAGATGCCCCAGGGCGACCCATTGGTAGGGAGTGAATAGCCTGGAGCTTTAGGGACTTGACACCCTGGAAGTGTTACAGGGTGACTCCGCTGTAGGGATCGGGCAGCCTGCAGCTACAGCGTGCCGGAGGCCTGAAGATGCTCCAGGGCGGCCCGTATGTAGGCGGTCGGTACACTGGGCCTTCCAGGGGGCGCACAGCCTGTGGCTTCGGCGTCTTGATAGCCTGGAGCGCCTCCAGGGTGACTCGTCGGTGGGACATCTCCCGTGCAGAAATCATTTGTCGGGAAAATGGGGGGGGTCCCGACCGCTGTGGGGGTGGTTGGTGCTCTGGCCAGTCTGGGCAGGGTCTTCCCTACACCACCCCTCTTGTCTCGCCTCGCTGAGCCTATGATGTGAGTAGGGGGCGATCGGGGCCCATTTCGACGAGCCACCGCAGGTGATCCCTGAGACGTCTTGCCTATACCGTTCGAACCAGCGCGGGATTCTACGTGGGGGCACTTTTACGGGCCGGAGGGCTTCCACAGGGTCGAGCCACAGCGGGTTGATACCCTGTAGAATTCCTCCAGCGACCTGCTCTAGTGTATCCGTCCACTGTAAGGCGCTCCAGGCTCCAGCTCCAGGGCATGTGCCCCCTAATTCCAGGACCCTACAGGGCCAGGCCGCTATAGCTTCGGTGGTAGCACTTCCGGGCACCGGTCCCTGCCCCGCCGTTTCTTTTTCGGGAATTTGGTGAGGGGGGGGGGTCCAAAAAAAATCCACACCAAAATCATTTATCGGAAAAATATACCCCCCCACATACGCATGCACGATTTTTTTTTGGCAAAAGGGTGCCCGTGGGTATACGAGGGAGGTGAAACGAAGGAAATCCAAAAATCACATCAGTGGAGTTTGGTTAGTAGTGAGTTTCTGTGGTGTGTGGGAGCAGCCTGAGAAGTGGTAGTCGTCGAGCTATTAGTGTATCAAACCGCAAAAGGCGATACCTAATCAGCTCTTCGGGGAAGCTTTACGGCGGCACCGGCCTACAGCCTCCTGGGTCCCGTTGCATATTCTGTTCCATAGTTGCGGCAAACTGTCCTGGTGGCTAGCTGTAGGTTGAGCTCATGTGTGCTCGCCAATGCTAGCCCCAGCAGTATGCACTGCCTGAGCGATCGCCGTTTCTGTAGCGGCCTCGCGAGGGCGCCTGAAGGCCTGTCAGCTTCGGCTTGGCGGGTTCTGATGGGGTCTGTGGATTACTGCCCGATGGGTATCACTATTCACTAGACATTCGGGGTAGGCCTAGGTAGTCATCCGCTCCGGCGTGGACTACGGACGGTTTCCTCCTCTTGGGGGCCGATATCACACTCTGCGATAGGGCTTAAGTGCCTGAGCTCTGTGCGGTGGACAGCCTTCTGGGGAACTCAGTGGGGCAATTGGATGGCTTGTGGGTCCCGTCGTAGCC
>VNKQ01000003.1:2565000-2572500 GCA_016508695.1 Hyphodiscus hymeniophilus | reverse complement strand
GCCTGAGGCTCAGTGGTTGAAGAGCCTGGAGCGTCTCCAGGGTGTCCCGGTTGTGGTGGATGGACAGCCTGTAGCTTCAGCGTACTAGGAAGCCTGGAGCGTCTCCAGGGTGGCCCACTTGTAGGGACGCTAGCCTGTAGCTCCAGGCTGTCGACACCCTGTGACACCTACAGGGTGACTCAGTTGTAGTGATGAGAGACGCTGTAACTTCAGTGGTTGAAGAGCCCGGAGCAGCTCTAGGGTGACCCACTTGTAGGGGCGCACAGCCTGTAGCTCAAGGCGTTCGATGCCCTGTGGCACCTCCAGGGTGACCAGCCTGTAGTGTCTGAGGACCCTGTAGCCCCAGGCTATCGAAGCCCTGGAGCGACTCCAGGGTGATCCAGTCTGATGAGAGACGCTGTAACTTCAGTGGTTGAAGAGCCCGGAGCAGCTCTAGGGTGACCCACTTGTAGGGGCGCACAGCCTGTAGCTCAAGGCGTTCGATGCCCTGTGGCACCTCCAGGGTGACCAGCCTGTAGTGTCTGAGGACCCTGTAGCCCCAGGCTATCGAAGCCCTGGAGCGACTCCAGGGTGATCCAGTCTGTAGCTTATAAGCAGCCTATAGCCTTTAAGCAGCCTGTGGCATTAGACTTCTGCTGCCCATAATGTTCCTCGAGCAATCTGGCCGAGGCTCCAGGATGTCCGTAATCTGGAGCTTCCGGTTGTACTAGAAGGGGGGTCCAAAAAAAATTCACACCAAAATACTTTGTCGGGAAAATATACCCACTCCATATACGCATGCACCATCTTTTTTTGGCGAAAGGGTGTCCGTGGGTATATAGAGGGAGTGATCGCTCGGAGCCCAAATTTTGACGAAGACAGAATGCATGCTTTACAGTAGGGAATGGCTGGTAGAGAGGTTCGGGGCTGGACGCGACGCTAGACATGCTATAGTACAATGAGCATAGAAAGCTGTGGGATCAGGCCCTGGGTGCTCGACTAGCCTGGCGGGAACATTGTATAGGGCACAATAGTGGGTCGTTGGTACGAAAACGTTGCAAGTAATGGCCGAGGGATAGGAATACGCTTTGCCATCTCCAGGCTTGGTTATAGAGCTTGCTAGAGGCTCGCCTGGCTCCAAACGATTCAGGGGCTCGGAGCAGGGCTGACCGATGATCGAGGGTGGGATTGGGGTTGGGCATCCGGGTTCGGGTTTGGGGACTCAGGCCTCTAACGGCGCTGGTATACTACTATACCAGACCTGTTAGAGGTCCCTGGGCAGCCGCCTCTGCCCTGAAAGAAGGCGGAAGGGCGGAAGGGTGGCGGGAAGAGACAAACGTCATGCTACAGGGTAACCCGCGTGTGGCGCGGCGGCGGCGGGCCGGTGAGCTTCCAGCTCTGGGAGATTTTTTAGATTACGAGTGAGGGAAAAGATCACGGCTGAGTCCCAGACTGGGCACGGTACGGTCGGAGTGTCACGCCTTGCCACCTGTCGCAGGGTGGCCTACATGTAGGCGCTGGCAGCCTGTGGCCACAGCGTATCGAGAGCCTGGGAATGCTCCAGGGTAAGAAGCCCGTAGTGGGTGGACAGCCTGTGGCTTTAGGCTGCTAGGCCCTGTGACATGTACAGGGTGACCCATCTGTAGAGGCCGGATAGCCTGGAGCTCCAGGGTATCGAGGCCCTGTATTACCTCCAGGGTGATCCGCGTGTAGGGAGCACGTACCCTGGGGCTTCAGCGCTTGAAGAGCCTGGAGCATCTCTAGGGTGAGTCTCTCGTAGGGAGCACATAGCCTGTAGCTACAGGGCATCGATAGCCTGTGGGTGCTCCAGGGTGACCCAGCTGTAGTGAGTGGGCAGCCCGTGGCCACAGGCTATCGATGCCCTGTAAAGACCTTCAGGGTGACCCAGCTGTAGTGAGTGGGCAGCCCGTGGCCACAGGCTATCGATGCCCTGTAAAGACCTTCAGGGTAATCCGCCTGTAGCGACTGCACACGCTGTGGCTTCAGGCATTCAACAGCCTGGAAGTGCGCCAGGGTGACTCAGCCGTAGGCGCTGCACACGCTGTGGCTCCAGCGTGTTGGAGGCCTGGAGATGCCCCAGGGCGACCCATTGGTAGGGAGTGAATAGCCTGGAGCTTTAGGGACTTGACACCCTGGAAGTGTTACAGGGTGACTCCGCTGTAGGGATCGGGCAGCCTGCAGCTACAGCGTGCCGGAGGCCTGAAGATGCTCCAGGGCGGCCCGTATGTAGGCGGTCGGTACACTGGGCCTTCCAGGGGCGCACAGCCTGTGGCTTCGGCGTCTTGATAGCCTGGAGCGCCTCCAGGGTGACTCGTCGGTGGGACATCTCCCGTGCAGAAATCATTTGTCGGGAAAATGGGGGGGGTCCCGACCGCTGTGGGGGTGGTTGGTGCTCTGGCCAGTCTGGGCAGGGTCTTCCCTACACCACCCCTCTTGTCTCGCCTCGCTGAGCCTATGATGTGAGTAGGGGGCGATCGGGCCCATTTCGACGAGCCACCGCAGGTGATCCCTGAGACGTCTTGCCTATACCGTTCGAACCAGCGCGGGATTCTACGTGGGGGCACTTTTACGGGCCGGAGGGGCTTCCACAGGGTCGAGCCACAGCGGGTTGATACCCTGTAGAATTCCTCCAGCGACCTGCTCTAGTGTATCCGTCCACTGTAAGGCGCTCCAGGCTCCAGCTCCAGGCATGTGCCCCCTAATTCCAGGACCCTACAGGGGCCAGGCCGCTATAGCTTCGGTGGTAGCACTTCCGGGCACCGGTCCCTGCCCCGCCGTTTCTTTTTCGGGAATTTGGTGAGGGGGGGGGTCCAAAAAAAATCCACACCAAAATCATTTATCGGAAAAATATACCCCCCCACATACGCATGCACGATTTTTTTTTGGCAAAAGGGTGCCCGTGGGTATACGAGGGAGGTGAAACGAAGGAAATCCAAAAATCACATCAGTGGAGTTTGGTTAGTAGTGAGTTTCTGTGGTGTGTGGGAGCAGCCTGAGAAGTGGTAGTCGTCGAGCTATTAGTGTATCAAACCGCAAAAGGCGATACCTAATCAGCTCTTCGGGAAGCTTTACGGGCGGCACCGGCCTACAGCCTCCTGGGTCCCGTTGCATATTCTGTTCCATAGTTGCGGCAAACTGTCCTGGTGGCTAGCTGTAGGTTGAGCTCATGTGTGCTCGCCAATGCTAGCCCCAGCAGTATGCACTGCCTGAGCGATCGCCGTTTCTGTAGCGGCCTCGCGAGGGCGCCTGAAGGCCTGTCAGCTTCGGCTTGGCGGGTTCTGATGGGGTCTGTGGATTACTGCCCGATGGGTATCACTATTCACTAGACATTCGGGGTAGGCCTAGGTAGTCATCCGCTCCGGCGTGGACTACGGACGGTTTCCTCCTCTTGGGGGCCGATATCACACTCTGCGATAGGGCTTAAGTGCCTGAGCTCTGTGCGGTGGACAGCCTTCTGGGGAACTCAGTGGGGCAATTGGATGGCTTGTGGGTCCCGTCGTAGCCTAGCTCCGGGAGCCCCGCATGCTGGGTCTTCGACCCCTATCAGTGAACGCTCTGCCCTATTAATTTAGTGGTCTCGCCCCGGCGTCAGCCGTGGCGTTCAAGGTAGTTACCTGGTTGATTCTGCCAGTAGTCATATGCTTGTCTCAAAGATTAAGCCATGCATGTCTAAGTATAAGCAATATATACCGTGAAACTGCGAATGGCTCATTAAATCAGTTATCGTTTATTTGATAGTACCTTACTACTTGGATAACCGTGGTAATTCTAGAGCTAATACATGCTAAAAACCTCGACTTCGGAAGGGGTGTATTTATTAGATAAAAAACCAATGCCCTTCGGGGCTCCTTGGTGATTCATAATAACTTAACGAATCGCATGGCCTTGTGCCGGCGATGGTTCATTCAAATTTCTGCCCTATCAACTTTCGATGGTAGAGTAGTGGTCTACCATGGTTTCAACGGGTAACGGGGAATTAGGGTTCTATTCCGGAGAGGGAGCCTGAGAAACGGCTACCACATCCAAGGAAGGCAGCAGGCGCGCAAATTACCCAATCCCGACACGGGAGGTAGTGACAATAAATACTGATACAGGGCTCTTTTGGGTCTTGTAATTGGAATGAGTACAATTTAAATCCCTTAACGAGGAACAATTGGAGGGCAAGTCTGGTGCCAGCAGCCGCGGTAATTCCAGCTCCAATAGCGTATATTAAAGTTGTTGCAGTTAAAAAGCTCGTAGTTGAACCTTGGGCCTGGCTGGCCGGTCCGCCTCACCGCGTGCACTGGTCCGGCCGGGTCTTTCCTTCTGGGGAGCCGCATGCCCTTCACTGGGTGTGTCGGGGAACCAGGACTTTTACTTTGAAAAAATTAGAGTGTTCAAAGCAGGCCTATGCTCGAATACATTAGCATGGAATAATAGAATAGGACGTGTGGTTCTATTTTGTTGGTTTCTAGGACCGCCGTAATGATTAATAGGGATAGTCGGGGGCATCAGTATTCAATTGTCAGAGGTGAAATTCTTGGATTTATTGAAGACTAACTACTGCGAAAGCATTTGCCAAGGATGTTTTCATTAATCAGTGAACGAAAGTTAGGGGATCGAAGACGATTATCTGGTCGTCAATAGTGAAAGCTAGTTACCTCTTCCAGGTAACAACACCATCAAATTGCGGGGACCTCCTAAAGATCATGCTACACCCCTTTGCTGGAAACGGCCTAGGCTTGTTAAAATCGTATGATATGAGCTGGTAATGCCGGCGAAATGGATCATCCGCAGCCATGTCCTAACAGCGTATGACCGCTCACGGGCAAGGTCCACAGACTAGACGTTGGTGGAGAGGTCGCCCTAGGCACCCCTTTAAGATATAGTCGATCCTGGGCCGAAAGCCCCAGTGAGTAAACGCAGATACCGTCGTAGTCTTAACCATAAACTATGCCGACTAGGGATCGGGCGATGTTATCTTTTTGACTCGCTCGGCACCTTACGAGAAATCAAAGTCTTTGGGTTCTGGGGGAGTATGGTCGCAAGGCTGAAACTTAAAGAAATTGACGGAAGGGCACCACCAGGAGTTCGATTTTATTGCTAAGTCAACGTATAACGCAGCAACTCTGCTCCTAAAAGCCGCCTGCAAAGGTCGGTGGTTGTCCGTGACCCTGTAATAGGGCCAGAACCAAAGGCTAGCTTGCGTTCCTAAGCGAGCAACACCCCCAAAATGCGGGAAAACCCTAAAGCCCCTGGATACCAAGCTACCTGCGAAAGCGGGTAGTGGCCGTAGGTAGCACCTACGGGTACGGTAATAATTCTAGAGGATGTACAGTGGGCGATCCGCAGCCAAGTCCCTTACCTATAGGCATGTGGACAGGTTCAGAGACTGAATGGGAGTGGATGGCTCACTGAGAAATCAGTACGTAGCCATTTAAGATACAGTCCAGCTATAGGTTAGTACCTATAGAACAATGGGAGCCTGCGGCTTAATTTGACTCAACACGGGGAAACTCACCAGGTCCAGACACAATAAGGATTGACAGATTGAGAGCTCTTTCTTGATTTTGTGGGTGGTGGTGCATGGCCGTTCTTAGTTGGTGGAGTGATTTGTCTGCTTAATTGCGATAACGAACGAGACCTTAACCTGCTAAATAGCCAGGCTAGCTTTGGCTGGTCGCCGGCTTCTTAGAGGGACTATCGGCTCAAGCCGATGGAAGTTTGAGGCAATAACAGGTCTGTGATGCCCTTAGATGTTCTGGGCCGCACGCGCGCTACACTGACAGAGCCAACGAGTTCATCACCTTGTCCGAAAGGTCTGGGTAATCTTGTTAAACTCTGTCGTGCTGGGATAGAGCATTGCAATTATTGCTCTTCAACGAGGAATTCCTAGTAAGCGCAAGTCATCAGCTTGCGCTGATTACGTCCCTGCCCTTTGTACACACCGCCCGTCGCTACTACCGATTGAATGGCTCAGTGAGGCTTTCGGACTGTCCTAGGAAGAGTGGCAACACTCATCCCGGGACGGAAAGTTGTTCAAACTTGGTCATTTAGAGGAAGTAAAAGTCGTAACAAGGTCTCCGTAGGTGAACCTGCGGAGGGATCATTACAGAGTTCGTGCCCTAACGGGTAGATCTCCCACCCTGTGTTATTATTACCATGTTGCTTTGGCGGGACGTAGAGGCTCGCCCTCTCCACCGGCTTCGGCTGGTGTGTGACCGCCAGAGGACCCAAAACCCTGAATATTAGTGTCGTCTGAGTACTATATAATAGTTAAAACTTTCAACAACGGATCTCTTGGTTCTGGCATCGATGAAGAACGCAGCGAAATGCGATAAGTAATGTGAATTGCAGAATTCAGTGAATCATCGAATCTTTGAACGCACATTGCGCCCCTTGGTATTCCGGGGGCATGCCTGTTCGAGCGTCATTACAACCCTCAAGCTCGGCTTGGTATTGGGCTCTCGCCGTTCACGCGGCGGGCCTTAAAATCAGTGGCGGTGCCGTCGTGGCCCTGAGCGCAGTAAATATCCTCGCTATAGGGACCCGGTGGTTACTGGCCAGCAACCCCCAACTTTCTAAGTTTGACCTCGGATCAGGTAGGGATACCCGCTGAACTTAAGCATATCAATAAGCGGAGGAAAAGAAACCAACAGGGATTGCCTCAGTAACGGCGAGTGAAGCGGCAACAGCTCAAATTTGAAATCTGGCTCTTTTAGGGTCCGAGTTGTAATTTGTAGAAGATGCTTTGGGAATGGTTCCGGTCTAAGTTCCTTGGAACAGGACGTCATAGAGGGTGAGAATCCCGTATGCGACTGGTCGCCTGCCCCGTGTAAAGCTCTTTCGACGAGTCGAGTTGTTTGGGAATGCAGCTCAAAATGGGTGGTATATTTCATCTAAAGCTAAATATTGGCCAGAGACCGATAGCGCACAAGTAGAGTGATCGAAAGATGAAAAGCACTTTGGAAAGAGAGTTAAACAGTACGTGAAATTGTTGAAAGGGAAGCGCTTGCAACCAGACTTGCACGTAGCTAATCATCTGGTGTTCTCACCGGTGCACTTGGCTATGTTCAGGCCAGCATCGGTTCAGGTGGTGGGATAAAGGCCTTGGGAATGTAGCTTCTTTCGGGGAGTGTTATAGCCCTCGGTGCAATGCCGCCTACCTGGACCGAGGACCGCGCTTCGGCTAGGATGCTGGCGTAATGGTTGTAAGCGACCCGTCTTGAAACACGGACCAAGGAGTCTAACATCTATGCGAGTGTTTGGGTGTCAAACCCATACGCGTAATGAAAGTGAACGGAGGTGAGAACCCTTAAGGGTGCATCATCGACCGATCCTGATGTCTTCGGATGGATTTGAGTAAGAGCATAGCTGTTGGGACCCGAAAGATGGTGAACTATGCCTGAATAGGGTGAAGCCAGAGGAAACTCTGGTGGAGGCTCGCAGCGGTTCTGACGTGCAAATCGATCGTCAAATTTGGGTATAGGGGCGAAAGACTAATCGAACCATCAGACTTGC
>VNKQ01000020.1:600000-959988 GCA_016508695.1 Hyphodiscus hymeniophilus | reverse complement strand
AACCCTAACCCTAACCCTAACCCTAACCCTAACCCTAACCCTAACCCTAACCCTAACCCTAACCCTAACCCTAACCCTAACCCTAACCGTGATTGATAATCAATTCGTTGATTGGTGAAGTAGCTTATTAGCGTTGAATTTGGGTCCGGGGTGGTGATTATGTAAGATTTGAAGCAGCTTACTGAAGGTGGGTACGTCGGAAGGCCGGACTCCGCGATTTCCGCGTCCGTGCGCAACCTCTGATTGGCCAGAAAAGTGAAGTTGGCACCCAATTCCACTGCCCAGGACGTTAGTTTAAGTAGATTATATTTTTATTATATAATATATACTTAGAATTTAGTTTAATATATATACTTAAACTTTAATATTATAATATATAACTTTCTATTCTTCCGTAGGTTTATAGAGAGTAATAGCCCTATAATATACTTTGTAGTTAAGGGTTTTAAATTATAAAATAATAATAAAAAACTATTAGAATTTAACTAAGGTATATTATTCTAAAGATATAAACTAATTTATTTTATTTATTCTATTTATTTTATTATTATATTATATTATATTAAATTTATATATATAGCTATTAAGTACTACTAAGGCCCTCATATAAATTTACTTTAATCAAAATACAATTTTATTATATAATATATACTTTGAGTTTTTTGTTCTTTAAAATACTCTAACTCTAAAATCGTAATATATAACTTTTTATTATTCTATAAGTTTATAAAGTATTATAGCCCTATAATATACTCTATAACCTAGGCTTTTAAATTATTGAAGAATTATTAATTAAGGTTAAATTTAAACCAAAATACATTACTTTATACTTAAAACCTTTTATTTTAATTATTTTTTATTTTTTATTTAATTTATTAATACCTTATTATATAGTTTACTCTTTTAATACTACTAATAAGCCTTTTTATAATAAGTTCTTTTTAGTTTTATTATTATTTTAAATATTTAACTCAGATGTATACTCCAAACCCCCCCCTGCCTACCCTGTGCACGGGCCTCTTTCTCAAGGAACACCAAAATTCGACCAGATTCTTGAATACTTATTTATTAATTCAAATCTAAGTCTTTTGACTTACTTTTTTTACTCAATTATAGCGCTTAACTAGCGCATTAATTTGTACTCTTAGGTTTAGCCCTAAGGCGTCTAGAAGGAGTACTTCGACCAAGTCCCATTTTAAACCTTTATACGAGGTTCTCGTATTTGGGACCTACCCCCCTGTTAATTTGGGACCTACCCAAGTCCCACGCAAAAGTTTGGTAGGAATAACTGTTAGATCTATAGGTTTGGCTTAGTTTATTATATAGTTACGAAACTAGTACTACTAGGCTTTAGTATATATTTCTTACACAGTAGTTGTATTTTCGGCTAAGGAAGTTTATAGAGGCTAGATTTAGAATCACCTATTAAGCGATACTTATAGCGGTTAGCTCCTAGCTAGAAAGAGATCCTTCCTTCGAGGAAAACCTTAGAAGAAATCAACTTGCCACTTAATACAAATAGACCCGTTTTAGTACTTGCGCTAATCGTTACTGCCACTGCTGCCTAATAAAGTAAGGCCTGGTATAGAAGACATCGCAACGCTCGTCAGACAGTCGACTTGATCGAGCCAGGCGAAATTCTTCCCAAAAGGTGGGGTTGCTTCCGCAAAATTCTCGGGATAGGGTTTTACCCTACGTAATGTGCAGGTCAACCCTACTTTAACCGTCATGGTTGATAGACGTCTGCGGAGAAATTGCCGTCCTGCTATGCCATCGCACCTAGCATCGAACTGAAAAGCTGACCCCGGTGATAAAGTTGATGGTGGGTTTGGGCACACTTGCATATTCTCGGTAATATCTCGCGCAGAAGCACACTATCGTCGTTGTCCTGCTCCTCACCAGCACGCGACTTTAATTTCACCGAGAGACTGCCAAGAAGAGGATTTTCGAATATTTGCAGGACTGAACCTGGCAAGGCTTTTAAGTACACGAACGAGAGCTTTTTTTTAGTAGGGCGCAGACTCCATCCACAATTACCCATACCCAAAAGGATTTGAAGCAGTTCCATACAATCATGGGGGCCAACGAGGACGCTAATGAATGGAAGAACGACCAGGTATGTGTTTCACTCGTTGAATACTACAAGACAGACTTGCTCACTCTTTCAAGGACGACCCGGAAGGGTTTGTTGTCGTCGAAGCAGAAACATACAATTTCAACAGTTTACCGAAAGACGCTGTTAGATACTTCATTCAACGTGGAGTTGGATACATAATGGTGGGAAATGACGTCGAACATGCCGATGCCGAACGCGACAAGCAAGGAAGTACTAATGGCAAACAATGGTCGGCCTATGATGGTGCAATTGTGGCATATGTCATGAAGCAGAAGCAGAAGGCATAAACTAGTGCTTATTCGAGGCTTTTGTTTCCTCGAGTGAGAGTTTTATTAACCAAGTATCTAGGATTGCGATTGCTGGTGTCCTTATAAATAGCATTGATTGTTATTAAATGGTTTTGAATATTTCTGCGTAGTATCTTGCCTTCTATTTCCTTTCTGACTATATCAATATCCAGAGCCATCTTGCACTCTCTTTCTTTAATACCGTCACGCTTATCCGCAATAAACCTTTCGATCTCCTCTCGCAGAATTTTTGAGTATCTCTGCCAACGGATTGTCCAGAATTTTAATACGTCCAGACTCTAAGCCGAACTCCAAGACTCTAGGTATGCTATCTACGTTACCCACTCGGCTATAATTGTCGTTGTGAAACATAAAGATTCCCGGATACATGACCACAAGTTTGCGTTAGTCGTATCCTCTGGCATCTAGGGGCAAGCGGACAACGCTTCTAACACTTGCCTTGGATCCAGGAAGCAACAGTAGACCCTTGAACCTCTGGGTAAGACAATATTACTAGTGCACCATGCTCATTAGTTGATATTGTTTGGCTGCATCCATCTTCTCTTCCATTCCAGGCGCGAACTACTCGAGCGGTACTATCGGGGGACCAATTTCTTTTTCTCCCCAACAATCATCGTCATTCGCTCGGCTCCTATAAAACTACAAAGTGCTAGAAATATTCTATAATCAAAATAATACATGTACCTCAGATACCTGCCTGTATTAAGATATCTGGCATCTTGCTTATTTATTAGAGTGTAGAAGCTCAAACGGGAGCCGAAAAGCTTGACGTAATTAAGGCAAGAGTGTGGGAGATGGCTTAGGATATGTCACAGCCAGAGAAGGAGTAAAGACAACATCAATCCCGCAACGTCTCGAGGTAATGGGCGAGGGCTCTGCGGAAAGGCCCAAGACCAGGCCAGATGTGCTCGAAATCAGCAGACGGATCACCGACACTTTACCACGAGCGAACCCCAATACTAGCTAGGCTAAATTTACAGATAAAGCAAAGAATTTCTACTGAATTGCTGCAATACTTCAAGCGGCTAGAACAGAGAATATCAGCCGAGTTGGACCGAATGTTTCCTTTGCGAACGACGAAAGTCCTAAGGGTACCCGGGAATACCTGATAAAGCTTCATCTCTTACGGCCCACAATCCATTGTTAATCCATCCTCAGGTTGCTCTATCTCCGCTCAGGTGGCCCGAGTGTTACGAGACAATACTTTGACTTTAGATTTAATATCCAACTCGTCTACTTCTAGCGTTTCTACAGCAAGAAATTAGTCAGTTGTTGGATAATTGGTTATGTTGAGTTATTAATGAGGTTGGAATTTAAGATGAGATGTCTAGATGCCTAGTCGTCTTTGGGTGAGCCTCGGCAGACTTTCGTGCATTCAGGGTTATTGCCGCTGCCTAGACGCCTATCTCGCCTCACTGTAACTTCCCCGCAGGTTGTGTTTCCCGTCTGCTTCGAGATGCCACCCAGTCAGCGCGGCCCATATCCAACATAACAATGGCTTCTTCCTTGACGTTGTTCTCTCTCCTTTCCTCGTATTTTCTACACTAATTGCTCATTGTCTATACTAAACATCCAATAAATAATACATCAAGATGGTATCTCTGCGAATCCTCCATACCCGCAGCTTCGCTTGAAAACTAACACCTCCAGTCCTCACAAAAGCATTATGCCCCAGGCCAAACAAGCATCAAAGATCGCATGCAACTCGGCGATGGCACAACTTTCCTTCCCGGTCCCAAAGACTCCTCAATCCAATCTCTTATTGATCAAGTTCTCAAGCAAGGCTATGTGATCCTGCCTTCGATCTACACCCCAAGCCAGGTCAAGAATGCCCTCGCGGAGCTCGATCGCCTCGAAATAGAGCAGTCCTCGGGTCCAGCCTCGAAAGGTGGCCGGAATCCTTTCGAGGGGTACAACACTCGACGAATATACGCGCTCGCAGACAAAAGCCGCGCATTCGATTGCTTCCCCATACACGAAACGGTCTTGAAGCTCAATGATTATTTCTTGCAGCCAGATTATTTGATGACGAGCTATCATACGGTGAATATCGAGCCCGGCAGTGTTGAGCAGAGTATACATACGGACGATGGCCTGATTTCTCTGCCTAGACCTAGACCGTTAATGGGAATTGTAAGCTTACTTCTCGATGCGGACAACGGAGAGAACGGGGCTGATTGTTAATGATCACAGGGCACGATGGTATCCCTCGACGAGTTCACTGAGCACAACGGTGCTACGACACTCATACCTGGGTCACATCTCTGGGGTGATGATCGTCTACCTACAAGGGAGGAAATGATACCGGCAATCATGCCTGCGGGGTCGATGTGCTATTTTCTGAACACAGTATGGCACAGTGGGGGAGCGAACACAAGCAATAACTTCAGAAGAAGTTTGACGGTACAATATTGTCAACCTTGGATACGGACATTCGAGAATATGACAATTGCCATGGGCTGGGAGGAGTTGGACCAGGTCCCGAAGAGATTATTACAATTGATGGGCTTTAGCACATTCGGGTTCATGGGGTACGTTGATGGCAAATCTCCAAGAGCTGGTGTAGAGATGAGGAAGAAGAGGCTCATTGAGTGGGCTCTGCGAGAAAAAGAGAAGGAAAACATTGAAAGATCTCGCTTGTAGGGTCAAACTAGAATCTAGCCAAGTCTATCATGCATTCATAGATGTCTTCTCCTAAGTCTCGGACCCAGTCACTGAACGAACATGCCGCCATCAACTGCAATGACTTTGTTTGTCACATATCCAGTCTTTACCATCCACATCACGGTCTCTGCGATTTCTTCCGGGAAGCCAAGGCGTCCAATTGGGATTTCTGCTAAACGTTAGCTCGATACTCTATGCCTTCCTGCAGGATCTCAGACTGACTCTTGGCAAGGTCTTCGTTGTTCGCTGGAAGCATTGTTGTTTCTTGTATCAAAGCTGGGGCAACTCCATTGAATGTAATCCCAGATTTACTGTACGCTCCTGCTAGCCACTAACGAATTTGAAACTTAGTATTACGATATGCGAAGGAAGAAAGAGACTACTGACATGAATTAGGCCATGCAGAGCAGACTTCGACGACCTGTTGTCTCTTCGGTCAGTGCTCGTCTTCTTTCACTCCTAATGCCAAAAATCAAACCCAGAGAAGATGAGACGCAATGCCTACGCATAATGAGGACCAATAACGCCGCCAGTGAATCCCGCCACACTCGAGCAGAAGATGATACGTCCCCAACCGCTCTTCTCCATCTCCGGTAGGCAGAGTTGTGTTAAGAGGAACGCACTCCCACAGTTTGCCTTCCACGTATGCTCAAAATCTTCAATTGAGATCTCGTCAATAGATTTGATGCCGATCTTCAAGGTCAACCCAGCATTGTTGAACAGAATGGTTGGGCCGCCCATGGTAGACGTGACTGAAGCGTGAAGAGAACGGACCTTCCTCGACTGTTAGCAACAAGTATGGCGAGCTGCAGAGTCTCTGGGAAAGACGTAATATGTCTGAAAATATTGGGAAAGAGAGTACGATTACCTCGTCATAATTCGTCAAATCGGCTTTGAAAGATTCGGCTTTCACACCCATACCTCGCAACTCTTCAACCAGTGCATTTGCTACCTCTTGAGAAGAGTGGTAATGCACGGCTATTGAGCATCCCAGGGTAGCTAAAGCTCGACATGTAGCCTTCCCGATACCACCGCTGGCACCAGTGACTAAAGCCAGGTGCGCTCGCAGATCAGTTGACAGGACAGACATTCTCGCATTTAAGTTCGTAGAGCCGGAGAAGTCTCTTCAGTTGCAACCGTCTTCAATGAGAGTTGGTGTTCAAAGGTTGGTCAAGCCGTAAACAAGTTGTGAGTGGCATCTTAAATCAATGATGTTAGCTTCACCCCCACTATTTTGACATCACATACGAATGTCCATTAAGTTGATAGACTTATTGGCTTATTGTACTTTTTCCAAACAGCTATACGATATACATAAGTTTGAAATCTGTTATGAGCTATGCTATGTTTACATCTCCAACCTCACATCTTGCCTTTCGATATCCCTCATTGCCGTAGATGAACTTCATTGGACTAGGGCGGTTCCCCTCATTTACCCCTCCATCACGATGAAGATAACAACTCAGAGCTCTACATACTGTACAATTGAACACCCAATACTAGCAATACCATCAAGCAGCTCAGACAGGCGTCCAACCTCTCTCAATTGATCTCACATCTACGGCAAAAGCCTCCAGTGCATCCTCCTACCTCGAGTTTGGCTGCTCTGTGCCTCTGGAAACTTATCAAAAATGCTCAAAATCTCAATCGTAGTGCTTTGCCCCTTAATTAATGAAAACACGAGGCTTAGAAGTCTTTTGGAAATTTGGAATCAGAGGTCTTCGGGGCTATGATTGGTAGCTTGACCTTCGTCAACATCTTGCGACACCTTGTTGGATACCAGGCTTTGGTATATATAAATCTGGGAATCCCATCTTTTTCAACCTTTCTCTTCTCTATCTCTCCACAAACCTTACACCCCTAAGGCCAATGAGACACTAACCGGCAGAGATGATCGCCACGAAGAATGGATCATATCAATGCCATTGACGGAGATATGACGATCACGACATTCAGGTCGAGATGGGCGAATGGTATCTTGTGTTTTCATCGCATCCCACCTTCCTCATTCTTGCCCCCTTTTGTCAACGAGGGTCCTATCAACTACAGATTATCATTTCAAGGTTAAAGTATGACTACCTATCCAATCGACAAAGACAAGCCTTCGATAATGGCTATCCTTTCATCATCCTTTCGGCAATGTTTTTCTTTCGACAACGACAGTGATACTCAAAGATCACGAATGAAGAATGCACAGAAGTTAGATGCCAACAGGAATGAAAATAGCATGCACGAATATTTCCCTAGGTCCGCAATGTCTTCGTGAGTCTTACCCTTGATACGCCAATTCTTCTTAGCATGGCCCAGGATCATCTTGAGCGGCGTCAATATAGGATTATTGTGAGGGCCCATGTCGGCAGCCTTTAGAATGGACATTCTTCTAGAACGCTGTGATGACAACATATCATCACGTCCTTTACAGTATACGAGCATTTATGCCTCGGGCCGCAACGCCATGGAATGCGGGGTGCAATGTTCTGGCCCAACGATCGCCAGGGTTCTATATCCCAGTTGTGCCATTGCCCCGGTTTACGCTTGCAGATATTTGTCACTCCCACTCAGATTTTCTCGATCGGTATTCAGCTCCTTCAGCCAGATACCGCAGCTGTGACAGGATGATAAAGCTCTTATCTTGAGGCTGAGCGAGTTTGCGTTTGGCAGAGCAAGAAACTCGCCACAATTAGAACACAACAGACGGATACAGGCATGCAGCAAAGTATTCCGCATCGAGTTCGATAAAAATCAGTACTGAGTACTGTCCAGTTTGTAGCGGCCAAATCTGGTATTTTTGGGGATAATCTGACTCAGTTCCTAGGAGATACATTTTTCGCCGAAACACGAAGCTCCTTAGCCTTGTCTCCGATTTGCAGGATCCGGCGCTAGGAACTACACCAGCTGGTATTGGTACCCTGGTATTTGGAATAAGAGAAGGCTGGAATCAGAGTGGGGACGAAGGCGGGGTCATTGACCACAGTTTCAGGATGAGGCAGATCCGACAAGCACAGGTAGATCAAGGTACAAAAGAGGACCTGCTTGCCCATATCCGAAGTCAATGCCCTTACAACTTATTCGATCAGCTGAACAACTATCTGACTACTCCATCTACATAATAACAAATCCGCCAAGATGACGAAAGGAAGCTGCATGTGTGGTGCTGTCACGTACGAATACACAGGTACGTTATTGAAGCCAGATTCAGATCCCTCGAAGCTTGTTTCCCAGAGATTTCATCCCTAAATTCTTGTTCCGCAGGTGAACCCGCTGTCACCGCTCTCTGCCACTGCCTCGATTGCCAGAAGTGGTCGGGAGGAGCATATACTTCGAATGTCGTCGTTCCCCGCGCGTCCTTCAAAATCACCCAAGGCAACACGCCCGTCGTTGGCGCACTCAAAACCTACGATGCCGTCGGAAATTCGGGCAAGGTCAACAAGCACTTCTTCTGCTCCACATGTGGTAGCTCCTTGTACACCGAGCTGGAGATCATGCCAGATGTGGTTTGTATCAAAGCTGGAGGATTAGATGGAGGCGCCGCAGACATTGGCAAGGTTGGCGTTGAGTTCTACACAAAGGACAGGGTGAGCTTCGCGCATGAGATTGAGGGAGCAAAGCAAGAGAAGCTCTTCGGTTAGACGTGACCATAGTCATTCGGAATTGCGCGAGATACAGGAAAATGCACAACTAGTTTGGCTCATTTGAGTTCACATGATGCTGTAACGTTCGTCCAGGGGGTGAACGGAATTCAATCGCTAAGTGTCTCAATTACAGCAGCTTTTGCCCCAAAGCTTCGTCACTGGGAAGTTCCGGGATGTTATTGGTCAATGCCCCGGTTTCACCTGATATTTACAGCAACTGTGACTTTGTAAGAAGGAAATTCTAAAAGCATGTAATTTCATGTCAAATGGATTCCTCTGTGGAATAACTTCAGGATCTTAACTGCAAATGAACAATTTTTTAGCCCAGTGAAAGATATTATTCGGATTAAAAAACTGTTCGCCCCTTCGTCGTTCGTCAATATCAGGGAAAAGATTGGAGGGTTGCTTCGAAATCAAGTCCGATCCCGATCCACCCCACCCTAGCGTAAGCGGCTTCTAGGCCTACCTTACATCTCTCCTTCAACAGTTAGTATTTTATTTTACAAAATTCAATAATGGCTACTCTCGAAGAACAATTTCAGCAAGCTTGTGATGCCAGAGATCTCCCCGGAGTAGTTCTCCTTGCCAGCGATATCAAAGGTGGGCTGCCAAGACCCCACGTAAAAGGCAATAAACTGACCTTGAGCAGGGAATTTCACATATGAGAAAGCCTTTGGGTTGAAGAATCCAATTGACAAGATCGGAGTTGATGCGACCTTTATCATGGCATCTTGTACGAAGCTCATGACTTCGATCTCGGCTCTGCAATGCGTGGAGCGAGGACAAATCGGCTTGGACGATGACTTGTCAACTGTGCTGAGTGAATTCAAAGACATTCAGATCTTGACTGGCTTCAAGGAAGGAACCGTGGATCCTATTCACAAGAAAGCTGTGAACAAGATCACTCTTCGGTAAGGTCCTAAGCGCTAGGCTATATATATCTTTCCTGATCGTCCCAGCCAGCTCCTCACGCACTCCTCGGGCCTGGGCTATGACACGATGAACCCACTGCTAATAAAGTGGCGTGAATCTCGTGGCAAGGAGGCGGGTCAAAAAGGAGATCCAATCCTCAAACGGATCACTATTCCGTTACTCTTTGAGCCTGGTACCAGCTGGGAATATGGCTACGGCATTGATTGGGCAGGAGTCCTTGTCATGCGGTTGAATAAAATGTCCCTCGAGGCATACATGCAGAAGTACCTATGGGATCCCCTGAGTATCAGGAACATCACTTTCCATCAGGAGTTGAAGCTTGAAGTGAGGAAGAACTTGGTCAAAATGTCGACGAGAGGAAAACAAGGCATGCGTGGCCTGGCAACTCCAACCGAAGAAAAGGTCGAGTGGACAGATGAGCTGCTGTATGAGGACCCATGGGTCGATGAGTTTGGAGGTGCTGGCGGAATTGGATCTGGTGTTGAGTATATGAAGATTCTGCACTCGATATGCGCCGATGATGGGAAGCTCTTGATGTCCGAAACGATCGATGAGATGTTTACTCCACAGCTGGGAGACGATGCTAGGAGAGCTCTTGCCGTGGGCTCCGTGTTCTTGGATGAAAACGGGATGTTCAGCAGTCATGAACCTGGAACGGAACGGGATTATGGCCTTGGAGGTGCTCTCATTCTCAGTGACAAGAGGACGGGCCTGAGAGCTGGCACGCTGAGCTGGAGCGGATTGCCCAATTTGTTATGGACAATCGACAGGGAGAGTGGAATTTGCCTGATGTACGCGAGCAATCTCGTTCCTTTCGGAGATCAGAAGTCACACGAGATGCAGCAGTTGTTTGAAAGGGAGATGTATGCTCGATCTTCTAAGCTTTGATCCTTTAGCCAGAATGATGAGCACCTAGTTCTGAACAGCAGCAGCGAGCGGGTGGCAGGTCATTTTCGGGATTTGATGGACTGTTTCTTAAGTCTACGCTTGACTTTTTGGATTATTAATCCATTCCGACATTCCAACTCTTACGAGTCTAAGGTGTGGAGGCACCAGCCTCCTCTACCAAGGCGAGTGAAGACAACGCAGTGGGCATTTGCTAAGAATAACAAGCCTAGCATATGGCTTGCTTTTATACCGTTTCCCCACACTGCTTGGCTTACTAGCTGTACTTTCAGACATAGGGTGGAGATGAGCTCAGGCTTGTTGAGCAGATTCTTTAAGAGAATGGAGGTCTTGCTATGCAACGACGAAACGGATTTAGAGTGGTTAGACGACATATACAATAGACTATAGGAGCGAGGATGAAACTCAGTCATGAATCCATACATCTTAGTAAGACCGGGACCGTCTCGTTTTGGAATTTTTCAAACTCTAGAGCCCCTTCAGGCAGTGCGGCGAGAAGTCTTGGTAGCTGATGATACCATGACCGCCGTGGATAGACTTTGATCCATCCCGTTACCAATTCTGGCTTGCGTCCACTCTATATCAGCCAAAATCTATTCATTAAGTTTGACGTATTGCAGCGCCATAGAATCCATCGACATGTCAATCACCACTTGACATTCGGGTAAAATCTAATATGAAACTCCCTATCCAGAACCACCTGTACACCACCCAAAATTCATTAAGCATCAATCATCACAACAGTCAAATGCAGCCACCCGTCCGCATAAGCAGCCTCTCGCATCAACTCTTCAAGCGGGGCTCTGAACGGCACCGGCGCACCGTGCAATATCGGCTCTGCTAAAATGGCATCCCTCCTGCTTGGGAACAAACTGGGTAACAGCGTATTCAACGCACTACCTAGAGTCTGGATTTCCCGATTTTGGTGTCGGGGTGCTATGAGTGTCTGGACGATCTTGAAGGAGCCGTGGTCGGAAGGAGAATGAGAGGTCGGCGGCGTGGAAGGTATGTATATTCGAAGAGGGATATGCTTTAACGGGCTAGCGGGTCTGAGGAGAAGGTTGTGTACTTTGCGAAAAGAAGCGAGGTCGTCTGAAAGGGAGGTCAGTACTGTAGACGACTGAGCATAGCGGAAGAGGGCGAGGGAATGGAGGGCCCACTATCTTGTACCGCATTCCATAGTTGTGTAGAATTCTCTTTTGACATGGACATTATGCCCTTTGCTGTGCCATTCCGTATGAAATCCGCCTGATTCCAGTCGAACATGTGTCAACCTCGTTCACGCCGTCGAGCAAGAAACTTACCTCTTTCACGCTATTGATATATGTATCATGGATATCGAACAGTGGTCCATCCCCGAGATCCAGCTGCCATGGTAGCTCGGGTTGGTATAAATCGTAGAGTAGTCCAACAGGTAGGTTTTTCAGCAATATGTCCTGGTATGAGAAGCTTGACGCGGGGCCAAAGAAGGAGGTAAGACGGGGGAGGAGGAGGGGTAGATATGAGAGTCTAGGGACGGCGATGAGGTATGGCGTTTCGCTAGAAGAATGTCTTATGTAGAGGGGAATGGTTGAAGTCCAAATTTGCGATTGCATGGCGTGGATATGCGTTTCGTGGTGGGGCTGGTAGGTGAAGGGAGGTTGGTTAGGTGAGGCTGGGATTGCTGCCAAACTAGCGTCTCCTAAATTTGACGAGGCTGCATGTACAAGGCTGTGACTGTTTTCCTGCTGCCCACTCCTTTTGATCCATCCTGACCACGTTCTAGTGATCAGTACCGGGCCTCTTAGGAGCCCGCTCAGAACCAATTCCAAATAGATGAAGCACTATTTGGATTTTGCTCATCCAATTTCCGTGTCTGACATTCTATTTACCATAGGGCATGGCAAGACAGGCCAGCAAGCGCGGTAATGTAAGCCCATGCCGGCCATTATCATCTTAGCCTCAATCATACCCTCAAGTCGGGGTAACTAGATAGGCTACTTACTCAAATCATACCCGGGACGATTGAACAGGTTAATTGGCGTCGCGACTCGCGAGTGCGACCTACGAGTACGGCAAGGTATGTGCTTATTACTCTATTGTATGGAATCATTTCCGGCGCTCGAACTCATCGCAGGGCAGGGCCAACATGCTTCATGGGTATGCACCCAAGATCGTGCAAGACTTGGTCTCGGCCTCATGGGACATCACATTATTTTGTCTATCTTAATTTCTCTCTCTTCACATTCTCCGTCGTATTTACAATTTCAAGAGAAAAATCTCGATCGAAGCAAGATGGTGGTCAGTTATGTGACGTCGGCTTCCACTGGAGTGACTGCACTCATCATCTATACTTTAGCTCTGGTGATTTACCGCCTCTACTTTCACCCCCTTAGCAAGTTCCCAGGCCCCAAACTTGCAGCTGCGACTCTTTGGTGTGTTCCTTCCTTGGTCAAAATATCGAAGTTTCATCAAGTAATTTGGGTCCAGGTATGAGTTCTACTTCGACGTGAATAAGAAAGGTGCCTACATCTTCAAAATCAGGGACCTTCACGAGCAATACGGTACTTCTTATATCCCCAAGGCATCCCAACGCCTTTTCTCCTAACCTACGTCCAGGGCCCGTAATTCGGATAAGTCCTCATGCCATTCATGTCAATGATCCGGAGTTCTACGACGTCTATAGCGGGCGGGCTGGTGAAAAGAGGAATAAGTATGGCTGGGCGTTGAGCCACTTCGGCACTCCTTTGGGGACGGTCTCCACGGTCGACCACGCCCACCATCGACTTCGTCGTGCACCTGTTGCACCCTTTTTCTCGAAAACAAACGTGAGAAAGCTGGATTATGTTCTGCACGAGAATCTTAGGAAGCTTATGATGCGGTTGAAAGAGTGGGAGAAAAGTGGAGAGCCATTGAATCTTTTGAATGCATACAAAAGCTTGACTAGTGATATTATTACTACGTATGCTTAGTGAGTACAGCTTGGCAGATAGTTTTTGAGAAGAGGCATATTGACTGAAAGTGCAGTGGACTGGACGGCAACAACCTTGACGACAAGGATCTCAATGCAGGTTTTTGGAACTTGTTTCGTGAACTGAGTACGTCCTCAGGCCTGAATAACCAGATCCCATGGATTCCTATCGTTCTCAGATCCCTTCCCGCATGGATCCAAGAGGCGATGGGATTGGGTTATATTTTGACATGGGAAAAGGTAGGTTTTTTTCTCCTCCTCCCCCACCAGGGGGTGCAGTAATTCGTGAAACAGCCAAAATCCCAAATTTCGTTTGACTCTTAACGCAACGCAAAAATCAAAATTCTAAGGAGGCAGTCTTGTGCGCCCTATACAGCTTTATTTGTGAGCCAGAGTTTGGGAGATATCTCTTAGTGTTGGTATAGATACAGGTCGGAAAGGTTTTCAGCTGTTTCTCGAATTACTGCACCCCCTGGTGCCCCGTTCACCATGCTGACTGTTTAAAGAATGCCAAGGCCCAGATCACAGAGATCATCTCGAACAGCGATCTGAAAAAGAAAGAAGAGCCAATGATATTCCGCGAAATCCTCAAAAGCAATCTCCCACCCGAAGAGAAAAGCCTTGATCGCCTCTGGCATGATGCTCAAACTTTGAATATCGCTGGGAGTGAGACGACGTCTTCGGCGTTGGGTAATATTACATATTACCTTTTAGCACAACCAGATATTCTGAAGCGGTTGAGAGATGAGTTAGCAACTGTCGTGAAAGATGGGAGGATCACCGAGACAACGACGGCTGAGCTGGAGAAATTGCCCTATCTGGTGAGTGAGATAGAGGCATGAAGCTCAAAGTTGTAGCTAACGAGAAGAGACGGCGGTTATTAAGGAAGGATTACGACTTTCTTTCGGCACTGCCGGTAGATTGTACAGAATCTCGCCAGACAAGTCCTTGATATATAACGATGGAAAAAGGCAATGGGACATACCAGCAGGCGTAAGTTCCGTTTAGTGCCGTCCAGATTCTATTACTAATGAGGACTCCAGACGCCAGTCGCAATGAGTACTCCTCTTCTCCACCTCAATGCAAAGACATTTCCCTCCCCTACCTCCTTCGATCCAACTCGCTGGCTCGACAACCCACAACTAGATCGTTACCTGGTCAGCTTTTCTAAGGGACCCAGAAATTGCGTAGGGATGAATCTAGCATGGGCAGAGTTGTACAACACAATTACTGCCGTCTTTGGACATTATGGAGGTGTTGAGTGTGAGGGGCCGAGGATGGAGCTTTACAAGACGACCGAAAGAGATGTGTTGCTGGCGCATGAATATTTCATGCCATTTACGTGGGAGGGAAGTGAGGGAGTGAGAGTGACTTTGTCTTCTTGAAATCTTGTCTTGTACTTGTAGGATGCCCTTGTTTAGCTATCAAGTCAATTGTAGCTACGAAAGTATGTAAACCAGCGATATAGCGGAACCGTTTAGTCGCCTCAGATCTTATATCATATCAGAGAGGACAAGATACCATCATAAGTCCGTTTGAATCGCGCATCATACTATCGTGCATGCAGCTTACTATGAGGCGTCACACTCGTGGAGTCGTGCAGCAACAGATGCTCTTGATAACTCTTCGTCAACTCGACTCACTTCCAGTCTGGTATGTACTGTATAATGAAGACACTTGCAGTCCCATATAACCATGCTATCGTCCTGGGAGCTTATTCTGGAGTGTAAACATGTCGAGTCGGTTTGAGATCACAACGTTTCTTTCATACGAGAGGAGCTATATCTTGGGATGCCCGTCGAAGTTCCTGTCGCGGGGCTACTTGGTAGACTGAGGTATTCTCGTAGCAACAGACTTCACGACTTTGATTATGGCCATTGTCAATGCTAAGAGAAAAAGTAAAAAGAAGAAAACAAAAAAGATATTTCCGAACTGCACTCGAAGATATCCCATTCCGGCCAAAGCCTCGGCAATAACAGGGGATAGACAACCCCACTATACAAAGGTACTTCGTACGGAAAAGACGGCACTGGAAGTTTTCAGGCAAATCAGAACCAAAGGATCTCCAGCAGCAAAGAGGATATCTCTACATGATGGCGGCGCTCCGACGGTTGTCACTATCCATCATCCCCAGCCAATTGACATTCATGCTGGACGTACACTCTTCCCTGGCGGTGCATCTAAGCTTATCCTACCCTCTTCAACCAACCCACTATTCACTAGCAGTGGCCGGTTTTCGGCCAGGCCAGCGATAGACCTGCATTTGATTCTGAAGTCGTCGAGGTAATTGACTCACCGCATTCTCTTCGATATCTTCAAGCTACCTTATGTCCTTGTTGCTATTTTCTCTTCAAAAACTCAAGTGGACATTGGAGTTTGCCTGTTTCTTTCATGATTCAAAGAGAATATCTTATCGTCACTGTTCTGTGTTCCTTCACTATATTATGATCCTGTATTTCGACCACCGAACTGGCTCTGCACTTTGATCATGTCTAAGAGCCTCCATGGGAATCCTATGGTAGAGTCTTCTGATGACAAAACCGTCAAAACCGTCAAAACGCCTCAAGTCGACCAGCATCAAGACGATGCCTCCATACACAGTGCTTCTACCACCACCGAAGAGCGGCCAAGGACGTTGACGCACATTCCATCACAT
Source organism: Hyphodiscus hymeniophilus (assembly GCA_016508695.1). Taxonomy (NCBI): domain Eukaryota; kingdom Fungi; phylum Ascomycota; class Leotiomycetes; order Helotiales; family Hyphodiscaceae; genus Hyphodiscus; species Hyphodiscus hymeniophilus. The sequence continues at coordinate 943,823 of VNKQ01000020.1, read as the reverse complement.
GTGTCTCACACTCACGACGCACCTATACAGCCTTACACCTCTTATGTCGAGGTACCTGACGAAATATATGACCGTCTTACATCTTCTCGGAAGAGCGTCATTGTGGCCCTCCTCTCTTTCTGTAGTTTCCTGGCCCCGATCTCGAGCACCACCATTCTATCAGCTGTTCCTGAGGTAGCGGCAACATACAGCAGCTCCGGCAAAATCATCAATCTAAGTAATGCCTTGTACCTGATCTTCATGGGTCTCTCGCCGTAAGTTGATGAGAGACCAGAAAATTTCCTGATGGCTACTTTCTCGGGGAGCAGATGCTCTTGAGGCATGTCTTGAGGGAATCTATTTTCGAACCGAGCAATCACTGACTGCCTCGTTGCCCAGAATGTTCTTCTCTCCGTTAAGTCAAGTGTATGGTCGACGCATTGTCTGTCTCCCCTCTCGCAATTTCCCTCCAACCAAGCCAATATGAGCACCATCCAAAGGCTCTCAACAATTTGATGATTGAGACTCTCCTGTGAAATCCTGTCTAACAACAAACAGATATGTCTCGTGTCAGCAGCTCTTTTCCTTGGTTGTTCCCTGGGCACAGCACTGTCGCCAAGTCTTCCAGCATACTTCATTTTCCGTATTCTGACGGCATTCGAAGGGACATCCTTTCTTATCGTTGGAGCAAGCTGTATTGGCGACATCTACCGTCCAACTGAGCGGGCTACAGCAATGGGCTGGTTCCTCTCTGGAACCCTTATCGGACCAGCTTTAGGGCCATTTGTTGGAGGAATTATCGTTACCTTTCAGTCGTGGCGCGTGATCTTTTACCTTCAGACTGCGCTCGCAGGCGCGGCATTTGTCGGGGCCTATTTCCTGCTCCCAGAAACGATCCACCACAAAAAGTCAGATGATCTCGTAGGCCTGACGTTCAAAAGAAAAATGAGAGTGCTTTGGAGCATGACGAATCCCTGGCGAGTAGTCAGGCTATACAGATATCCCAATCTGATTATGGCCTGCTTGGCAAGTAGCTCTCTTGTCTGGAATATGTATAGCTTGTTGACGCCAATTCGATATGTGCTGAATCCGCGCTTTGATTTGACATCTCCCATACAATCCGGACTTTTCTATCTAGCTCCCGGGTGTGGATATATGCTTGGGACCTTTTTCGGTGGACGCTATGCGGATTATATTACTGTTTCCTGGATGGCCAAGCGAAATGGAGTTCGAGTGCCCGAGGACCGCCTTCGATCAGCTCTCCCATTCATGGGTATTGCCATCCCAGTCTGCATGCTCATCTACGGCTGGAGTATCGAGAAGCGCTTCGGCGGTATTGCCTTACCAGTAATTATGATGTTTCTGCAAGGCGTGGCTCAGCTATTTTGCTTCCCAAGTCTCAATACTTACTGCTTGGACGTAATGCAAGCCAATGGGGCAGAAGTCATTGCAGGGAATTATATGATACGGTACTTATTTGCGGCGTTGGGGAGTGCAACCGTGTTGCCTGCTGTGGAGACAATTGGCGTTGGGTGGTTTAGCACCATCAGTGCTGCATTCTTGGTTGCTAGTAGTGTGGCGACCGGAGCGGCAGTGATTTGGGGAAGAGTTTGGCGTGAGAAGATTGATGAGAAAAGGAGGGCAAAGAGGAAGCTTGAAAGGGAGAAATGTCAGGAGGTGGAGCTGGAGAAGGGTAGAAACTCGGGCAAGGGCGTTGTGGAGAGCGTGGTTGTGGATAGGAAAGGCAAGGAGACGGTTTGACGATTCAAAAAGCCTCACTGGGTAAAGTGATGGGCACTAATTGAGCAGTGCCAAGCATGATTCACCAATTTGGAAGCATTTTCCTCGTAATGGTGTAAAAAATCGGAATGGCATACCTGGCATATGTATTCATCTCTAGCATCTGGCATACTGAGAAACATACCATAGATTCTTTCGATGATTAGCCAAAGCTAATCTTCTGCTTCGTTAAATCTTTGAAAACATCATCAAGCACCTGGCGCTTTCTCTTTCCACCTGCAGTCTCATCATCAACCTGCATCTTCGAGGATTGCTCTTCCTCTTCGTCCAATATATCATCCTCTACCGTTCTTGGAAGCCAAGCCCGGATCTGTCCGTCCGTATGGGCAGAATAAACACCGTCACATTGGCCTCTCCACACCAGAGCGGTAATCCTGCTCTTGACATTTCTTTCCCCAGTCCTTGACCTTACGGCCGCCATTATGGGCCCAGGGACTTTGAGGCGCTTTAGAATCCTCCCTTCGTGGAGCTCAAACATAAGGAGTTCTTTCTCATTAGGGTAGAACAATACTGCCTTTCCAGGTGGAGTTGACGACGTTGGACATGTAACAAGAGGCAAGTTGGAGAGATGGCTGTTTTTGAGAGTCGGTCCAAAGCTTGCTAAAGTGTTGGCTCCAGTCGCCGCATCCCAAACTCGCATTCGTTCGTCATGTCCTGCTGATATGATATATGCGCCGTCATCCGTCCATGTAATGCCATTCACAGCTCCATGGTGAGCTTTTGCAGATTGTCGGCCCCAACCTCCTGCTCTGATCTCATCCGTGCTCCTTATACCGATGGAATCCTCGACATCCAAAACGCCCAATGAGCTTGAGCTCTTTCTTATGTCCCATAGACGAACTGTGCCGTCTATACCACCGCTTGCAAGTATGTACTCTACCATCGGGCTCCAAGCGAGTGATAACAGCGCTCCGTGATGACCAGCCAAAGAATGGGTATTTGATCCAGAGCGAAGATCTACCAGTCGAACTGCAGGATGTTGAGTTGCGCATGCTACCAATAAGTGGCTGGCAATGGGAGACAGTGCATGAGTGTAAATAATGGAATTCAAATCGAAATCTGCGGACAAGGATAAAGTCTCGGTCGCATAGAGCTTCAGGTGGTGGTCGTAGGAAGAGGATAGGAAGGCAGCAGAATCGAATGGATAAAAATTTAATTGTGTAATTCCGAATTTGTGAGAGGACTTTTTAGGAACGGTGGCAGTCGGTTTGAAAGTATGAACTGCCCCATTTGGGCATTCGCCCAGATCCCATATCTTGATAGAAGTATCTGCGCCCCCAGAGATGAGGCTATCACGGTCAGGAAGTGATGCATCTGGCCTGGTGCATACTTACAGCCGATTTTCAATATCCAACGACAGCGAATTCACGCCTGCCTGGTGAGCCCAGATCTTCTCTGCCAGGTCCGCAGTTTCACGCAGCTTCCCAGTCCCATCGGAGTTGACTGGCGCCTCTTCCTTTTCCCCGCCATCGAAAAGTAAACGTGGACTTGGTTGAACTGCATGAAGTCGTTGTGCAGTCTGGACAAGCGCGAAGGCTTGCGGGCTGAGGCTGCCCGCTGATCGATCATACAGCAACTGATTCATGCATCTGGATTGTATATATCGTGTTAGATCAGTTGTTGTTTGAATGTCCCATTCGCTGTAGCTTGCCAAGCGACACTAACTCCTCGACGGATTTTGCTTAGCGCGAGGCTGAACACTAGCCCTGGGCGGCTTTCCTACGAAACGGAATAACTTCAAAATCTCAACAACTCTAGAAGCCATCCAACATGACTTCGAAAGCAAGGTCACAGAACGCTTTTCTTTACCCAGAGTCTGCGGCAGATGGCTCGGTTCAGGAGGATATAATGCTCAAGGGAAGAAAACATTCGGTATATGATGCTGTTGCTGGTGAGGACTCATGTACACTTATGTAACAATCACTGACTCCCTGTTAGGTCGACTGAACGCTAAAGGCTTCATACCCAAGGAAGTCTGGATATCCTCAACACGAGATACTGCCTCGTCGTCTAATAATGCCGTATCTCCAGAGGCCGTGCTGTTCCGTGGGAAAAACGCGCCAACGAGGTTTGCAGAATCGGATATCTATTTTGCCAACGAACGAGAGTTGCAAACAGAGCTACCTGAGTCCGATCTACTAAAGGCTCTGCACTGCTACGCCTCTGATTTCTATTCGCGCGCCACAGCAGACAGCGGATTAGGAGACTACCGAAGCATGGACGAAACGGCTTTGATCGCCCTGGGCATCTTGATGGAGGAAGCTGGTCGCGACACCCTTGGAGCAACTGGAGATCTAGTTTTCACCGAAGCCGAAACATTCCAGGACTTCAATAACAGCGAGCTCGGCGAGACGTCCTCCAACTCTAGTAAGGTTAGACGACCGAAGAAACGCAGGCGAGTCCTTGGGAATCAAGAAGGGCGCATCGAAGACCACGATCAATGATAGCGGTGAAGAGTATCTGCACGCTCGACACCAAGGATTGGATCTTGATTCCCTCTAGATCCGTTGTAGTTTTCAGCCACATGGTCGCTGTATTTGCTACGTACTGCTCACAATCTGCAGCGTCATTTACGGATCCTTTAGTCAAGAATCTCCAACGGCACTACAGACACACATACGAAGTCGGAATATGATACATCTGCTAGAAAAACTCCATGACAGATCTATGGCCGACAATGCTCGTATTGCTGATCCGTCTCCTCCTGATTTAGGTCACTGGCACATGAGTCGAGCTGGAGAGAATGCTAGATTCGGACCCATCTTGAGATAATGACTCGATGAGCGGCTCTGCTTCTGATATCGGCTTTCCTTCCACAAGTCTGGCCCAATGAAGTGGCGTGATTCTGTCGCTTGTCACTTTGTACTGTGGCGTTGGCCTCAAGAAGGCATACAAGCAAATATTGATATTCTCCAGTATTAACTACATACGAGCAATCGATTAGGTACCGCGTGATCATTCAAGATCTCGGAGGGCCAATCATTTGAAATAATCATTTTTGCGATTTCCTCCGTTGCTGCATCCGACGTGGATGGCAAGCTTATGAAGGCCTTGCAACATTCATATCACCGGACGAGACCTACGGAGTATATACCCGAAGCAATCGATTGCATGAATGCGATTCTCTCGTGCCAGTTCCGACTCTTGGACATTCATTTAGGGCTACTGCTGCGTATGCAGCAGGCTTTGCGAACGAGATCTCGACAATCTGTTTCGCCAGCGTGGCTGTCTCGTTGAAATCTGTGTGAAATATGACAAGTCACTTGTAATGATACCATAACCGGGTTATGGAGCGATACAAGCAACCTCGCCAGCAAGGCCGCGAGAATCCCGCCTCGATGTAACCCTCCAGGGTCTAGATTGCCTTCAACTCGTTTCTTTTTCCCATCTGAGTAAACCGTCCCTCCTCCAATGGCCGTTGGCCCGTTACGCTTTTGCCGAAAGGCACATCCGCCTATCGTTGTCGCACCTCCATTTGCCTTGTGGAGCAATCAACCAAGCAAGCGTGGGGCTTCACCACTTCTGGGGTTGGCAGCCTCATCGTCGTGACGATCTGCATCTCGGGATTTGATTTCCTGCACGCACAGAACAATTCAGTTGATGATGTACAGAGACACCAACGCTTTTGCAAGCAAAACCACCTCGTGGAGCATGGAATGATCGTTCCTTAGTATGCCTCGAACACATGCGAAATGTTATGGATCCCGTTACCCATCGAGTACGAGGGCAGAGACATGTCACATGAAATCCACGAAATGCACGAAGGGACAATGCAGGCAACACACCGACAAAGCATCTATTTATGCCGTCTCTACCACAGAGAAAAGTGAAACCCCACGCATGGACGTCATTCGAGGCAGCCAGGAGGGAGGTTTCCCGATGATTAAATTCCTGGTACGTTAGACAATCATCATCATCATCAGCCTCGTCTCCATGATCGACAAACATGTGGAGTAGGAGAAGAGTGGTAAAGATAAAGAAAGCACCACCGTATCGAAGTCGTACCGAAACCGTACCGAGGCAACTACGGAACTGAGACATCAATGTTTGAAGAGGCCTGAAGATAAGCGTTGGTATGTTCGATGCGAGATATCGATCTCACTGTGCGGTGCGCCGTTAAGAGCTTGCAGCCTTGCCTTTCCCTTCCCTACCTTTTGTCAATCCGCGTTCGGGCCAAGGAATCTCATTGTGTCAAATCTGCCGGCCATATTGTGACGAATTGCCACCTTTCTGTCGTTTGGAATCTGTATGGGTCAGCTCGAGGGAGCTTGCGGGACCAACTTTACGGGTATTCAGCCTCTGGGGTGTCGCCTGCAACTATGTCAAATTTGGGCATCAATAATTCTACGACAGGGAATAAAAACTGGAAAAATAACATCAGCCTATCATCTGCAGCCCCGTTTTTTCGATTTCATTCTTGGCAGGGTAATCAGCGACCCTAGAAAAACATGTTCATCGTAATCGGCCCAAATTTGAGCAAGATCATCTTCTACTCCGTCCTCCCTAGCAGCGGTGAGCGTATCACGATGCACAATGGCAAGAGTGGAGGGGGCGTTGCGGGAAAGGGATCTCGCCGGCAACCAGGGGTTTCAGAGACTACGGAATACCGTACGTAGTAGTGTGAGGCCTAGAGGGACGACCCCTTTCTCGAGGGTTGATCAGCTGGAGGCTAACATCTCAAGCTCCCACCGCACAGATGGGAAGAGGCAAAATATCACGCGTTTTTGAGTTTCGTCTGAGCACTTACCTTGGATCAGGGTTCATCGATTCTAGCCCATTGGCCTCTCATCGATTCACCAGTGCATGGACTTGCAAAGCAGGGCCATGGGTAGGCAGATGATTGGGGACAGAGCCTTACTCCAGAGATCTGCCTCAGAATCAGGACCGATGTTCAGGAACAGTGAGTTTATTGGACCGACGGTGTCTCTTTCCTCCTAATTTGAGGCCCTGCTTAGGTCCTGCTCCACACCCAACCGCTTCGCCGAAGCACCGAAGGACACGGCATTACCACACGGCTTTACAGTATGTGGATGCTGCGGGGAGAGAGGGCCTCAGCAGCGGGACGTCGCTGCTCGAATGGGTAAGGTCTTTGGCCTTGTAGCCTTCATGATTCTTTGGATCAGCTCGAATGCTTGTCGTGATTTACGTCGCTCCTACTCTTTCTCAGCTTCTTATAGGGTATAGTGGAAATTGTCCGTCATCACTTGGGCTTTGACGAGCTTGTTCCTTCGACAGCCGAACCACTCTCTCGTGGTGAAGTAGCAATCAAACATAGCCCCACCAGATCAATGGGGAAGCTCCGAGGACTGTCGCGATATACCAAGTACTCGTAAGGACCGATAGGAGCATGAGCCCGTGGAGAATCGAAATCGAGCATCGATAATCATAGTACTGTATCGCATTCGCAGTATTCAAGCATGAATCTCAAATCGCATCGCTTCCTTTGGCGCTTTTAGCCTTCATCCATCCGTCAGCTTTGCATGCAAAGGGTGAGCCCTAGCGCGTCCCAAGCCCCCCAAGGTTCAGTTCCGAAGCAACGCTGGTTACCGTGCCCTTGGTATCGGTAGCTGGGGGCTTTCCACAAAGCAAGGAGGCTGCGACAAGTCCGATTGAGAAGCGGGTGAAGAACAGGGCGAAAGGGCTAGACGCTGCTGACCAGCCACACAGAGTCGAAAATGCTGATATTCATGACCCTGTCAGAACTCTTGCAGGTAAACGGTCTAGGATTCTGCAGGTGTAGCTGACTCGCTGATGTGGCTGGCCTGAATTCCTGAATCACTTATTCGGTGTACACAGATCTAGGCTGGCCACTGAAGGGGAGTTTCTTTTTGTAACGTTGGTTCCATGACTCCGTTGAAGCTCGACGGACGGATATCGGATGGTCGGGATAAAGGATAGACCGACACGGAGCACTGACTGAGTCTGAGCGTCCAGTAGTCCTTTCACCTACGGTGAGCATTGAGCAGGGACGATGGTTGATTGACCAATGGGTGCGAATACACGCTTCCAAATCTCGGTAGCGTAATCGTCAATCTTCGCATCGCATCGCCATTTTGATCAATTCATGCGCCAGATGGCACCACGCAATCGGAATCCCTACCAAAGCGATAACCTGGTTTACGGAGTAGTCCAGTAGCTCTGGTGGGCAGGACAAGGCAAATAATACCGATGCAACATTCACCTACGAAAGTTAGCCTCACGAGGGCGAGGCACGATGGACGACGCCACACAGTTTACAGAGGTCCGGGGGGTCCCAGGGGTGGGAGGAGGCGGTTGCGGTTTACCTGTGGATAGTGGGTAGGTTTCGGCAGTGTCCTTCCCTCCCTTTCTTGTGCTTGGTCCTACAGTACGGTGTCCGCCCCGGGCGTACCCTTTGAGGTACTGGGTGAGAGGGTGGTATTTGGAGTTATAATGGGGGCTCGAGTGGGAGGGAAGTGGGGAGCAGGAGGGAGGGTCTTTGAGGGTGGTGGTGAGAACTTAGTACAGTGGTCACTTCTAACTTGACGGAGACCCTGGACCCAGATGAACCGGCGAACCTGATTGTGCGATTGGTACCCAACGAGCCCAACCCTACACTGCCTGGTCCCCTACTCTGACTCCCCTCTCTGGCCCCTCTTTCTGGCCCTCCAAAGACGCTGCAGCGTACCCACCACAAGTCAGAGAAGTCAGAGATATCAGAAAGTTAGGAAGTTAAGTCAGAATACCTGATCTTCAAAATAAAGACGCTTCAATTTTATCACATCACCAACTGACTTATTAGTTACCTACTCTACTCTACTCAACCTTATCCGAGCACAGCTACTGCGCTGTGCCGCATCGTATCCCTCTCTCAAACCAGCCTTTGTGTTCACGGAACCCACGGTCCTGTACATCCTGCTCCTCCCGCACTCTTGAAATGTGACCCCACTCATCAAGCATTTGTATGATTCTCCCCTACCTTGGACTTGCACTTGTACTTGTACTTGCGGATACCTATCCTAGATATTATCTGTCTGACATGAAGCTTGTGAGTTGTAGGGCACCAGTACAGCCCTCAACATCCTTACCTTCGCTCCGCATCGCGCTTCGGCGGTTGAACATCGCCTCGCCTGTTGGTGGCCCTCCTCATCGCAAAAACCACTACTCACCGCAGTATTGGACCCAACATACCCAGCAACAGTATCTCGCCTTGTGCTTGACAACAACCAGGCTCGCGGGAGCTGCGCTGCGGTCTGGATTACATTGATCTACGCATTTACACTGCAGAAGTGAAGGAAGAAAATAAAAGTCCTATTCTCGCTCGCAGATCACGACTATCTACCCACCTATCTACAGTAACTAAAAAGTCAGGCCCCGCTGGGATCCTCAACAAGGTAGAGTAGGGCAGCCGTCCAGCTAGCTAGCTTAAGGAGCTATCATTCCTGTTGTTTTGGAGCTTCCCTAGTATCCTCGCCTACCTGGCTACTAGCTACCCTACTAGCCTACTAGCTTACTAGCCGACTACTCTCGAGTAAGTACCTTTTTTTCCCGTACCGGGACGAACGAAACCTACCTACTTCGCTTCTCTTCCACTGCCTGCCTGCCCCCATCCTGCGCGCCTCACTCTTCCATGATAGGAAACCCCATGCTGCTTCTTCTGCCGGGAATACGCTGATCTCCTCTCCCAGTCTCTCTACCTAGGCTGTTTCTTGCCTCCTACCCACTCACCACAGCTTACCACACCCAATCCAAATCAAAACGAAGCGCACCCGACGAGACGAGACCAAACCATCGCGCAAACAGACAGCCGCTCCTTACTCGATACACATGATCCATCTGTACGTCAGCTTGTCCAACCAACCGGCGCAGATGATCTCTATTCTCACTCCCAACGCCTCTGTGTCTCCTTAGGCCTGTAAGAAGCCGCGCGCGCTCGATTGCCGTCCATGGCCTCTGCTGCTGTGCCCACTTGACCTTTGCGTGATCCATTATCATGGACAGTAACGGGCTACCGGACTCCAAACGTCTGCGAATAGTTGGGCCACTTCCTGGTCCACCCCCTCCACCAGCTCCATGGAATAGTTCTCGCGAACGAGACCTCCCTCCAGTCCCTCAGACCCAACCTCCAACTCCCTCTGCCCCTCAATACCAACAGCATGGGCCTTCATATGCCAGGCAACCTGAACATCAGACGAATCCCTTAGACGCTCACAGGCGCCATTCAGCACATTCGGACCATCGAACATACGACCAAGATACTCGTAGGCCCAGCTCTGGCCCTTCGCCGCACGCCTTTCATCAGCACCAGCCTGGCGCACATACTCCAACACATCTGCCGCCGTATGGTGTACAACAGGACGTTATAATGAAGAGAGAGCCGGTGGAGGATGTGCAATACAGGCCAGCTTCAACAGGAAGCGCACCAGACCACAACATGATGCCCACACATGCCGAGTCGAGACACCCGCAACAACTGCCTCCTTTCGAAATGGCCGGGCATCCCAGAACACAATCATACCAAGCCACACCCTCTTATGTCCCTCAGAGCCCCATGCCTGGCAATGAGCCATACGGTCACCCTGGATACGGTCCCCCTGGCCTTCCACCGCCACGGCAGGATTATGTCGCCTATCCTACACCCATCGCGGCAGCACAAAAGAGAAAAGCGCAAAGAGCGGCTCAGGCGTGCGACAGTTGTCGCAGTTTGAAGGCGAAATGCGACGAAGGAAGACCGAATTGCAGTAGCTGCAAGGAGAAAAGCATTGCATGTGTCTACCGTGACCCACCACCAAAGCAGTATGTTATGTATTTGACATACAGGCTCACATGACTGATTAGAACAGGCAAGATAGAACTGCGGCTGAGATTGTTGAAGCGATCAACCGTATGGATTCGAACATGGCAAAATTCCAAGGTACGATATCGGATAGGCTCTCTCGTGTGGAGAGCGCTCTTTTCCCAACCCGTCGGGTAGCCGACGATAGCTTTAGAGGTGAACCCGACGATTCTAGAGCTGCAGCGGACTTCCAGATACCACCCCGAAGGGTGTCCTCAGCTCAAGCGTCGGGGCGGCTTCCAGGGCCACCTCCCCTCATGACTGCGGCTTTTGATGCCCCACCATCACTTGGCGAGTCGCCTTTTCCATCAAACTCGAGCCAACAGCCGGCCTCTGAAATGGCAGTTGACATGGCCGAAACGATTGAAGAAGATGAGGATGGTCCGCCAGTTAATCCTGGTCAGCCTTCCATACCGGTCAATCATACGACCGGAGCAGCGAGGTTACTACTCAACCGAGCCATCAAAGAGCTTGCTGGTGGTGTGATCAAAAGTGATAGGATTAAAAATGAAAACTACCCCATGCTGCAAGAAGAGAGGCGGGGGCTACTCAAACTCTTTGGAAGAGGCGAGGGAACAGATCGACTACCAGGCTACGACAAAGACCCTTTGACAGACGTAGCTGAAGGCAGCACACTGACGCCCAGCGATGCAAGTTCTGACGTCGGCTCTCCCGACGAAAATTGGGGGCAGCTTGGAGGGCTCACTCCACCTGGAGATGTGGTTCAAAGAGGCAGTATCAATCACGAAGGTATGCCTGAATTCAACTCAACAGTTGTGAAGGACTTGGTTCACAGCTACATGCAACACATCAACATAATGCATCCGATCCTCGTACCAGCGCAACTCCACACTCTTGTCGATAACTTCTTGAGAACGATCCCGACCGACCACGCAGCAAAGCCGAAGCAGGTCTTGCACCTGACAAGCCATAGCTCTGTCCAAAATTCTCATTCGGCTGGATTTGTAGGCGCACAAAGCAATCGAAATCCCGACAGTCCCTCAAACAAGCGCAAATGGTCTCCAACCCAGGGAGAGCCTTTTGAGCAACCAAATGTCCCAGATCACAAACCTGGCCAGCCATTTCGGTCCATCGGCACAGCGATCGTGTTGCTAGTAATGGCACTAGGAGAAATTTGCCAGGAGAAAGGAAAGATTCGTGATTGTGTACCGGCTCACGATGGTGAAAACTCATGGGGCTCTCCAGCCGTTCGGAATGGTCATCCATCACCTTCCGGGCTACACAGCTCCCCGTCAATGTCTACAGTCTCCGGCCTTCCTTCTCCTATAGATGGGGAAAGAATACAGTCTCGAAGTCGCAGGACTTCGATCGAGGGCATTCACCCTGCAAGAAATACGTCGGGCACCAGGCTTAAGAACTTGGACGTTGTGCCTGGGCTAAAATATTTTGCTTTCGCGACCGATATTCTTGGAAATCAAGCTGGTGGAAACAGTCTTCAACATGTTCACGCCAACATCCTGGCAAGTCTGTATCACGGTCAGCTTGGGCGGCCTTTAGAGAGTCACGCATATTTGCATCAGGCCTGTCGTAGTCTGCAGGTCATCTTGAGACCGTAAGTCAACACACTACAAATTATGTACAGACTAACTGTCTGCAGTAAGCTTGATCGGTTCAAGAGGTTGAAGGAGAACCCGCGGGCTCAGACTCCTGCCAGGGACAACCACCTCATCATTGCCTTTTGGACATGCTTACAGCTCGAAAGGTACGTAGCTAAGAGGACTAAGGTGATAACTACATTACTGACGAGTCCTAGCGACATTGTGGCAGAGCTGCCTGTTCCTCATTCTGGTATTCTAACTTACGAAGAGGATATGCCAAGTCTCAACCTGCATGCCGCTGTGGAAATTGACAAAATTGACATATGGCATGTTACTAGCTATGCTGCACAGCTAGCGATGCGGAAACATCTTAACCAGCTGCACAACATGTTCTATAAACCGCAGAATGGTGTGTAGAGCTAAGTCTGCTTTTTGCATTTCTCTAACACCGTATAGATTCGGAGTTTCCCTCGGTATTCAGCGGCAAACGACCACCTCCCTTTAAGACTATCGATGCTTCACTGGAGAATCTGGAGGATATCAAGAGGTCATTGCCGAGCATGCATTGGGACGATGACGATGCTCCTGCCACGGAGATACTGCGGGCGCGCTTCCGGGCTAAGTATTATGGCGCGAAAGTCATCACCTATCGACCCTTCTTGGAGAAAGTCCTTGAGCACTCTTCGACGCAAAAAGCTAAGCAAAGGATTGCACGGGACTCCGTCCAAGAATCTCCACAGCTCATAAAACGCCAAGAAGGGTTCTCTCAGACTTACAAAAAGGAAGTCATTGATGTGCCCACAATCAATCCTGATGCGGCCAGCTTCGACGATAACGATCGTCGAATCAAAGACTATGCGATAAATGGCATTTCGGCTCTCATACAAAGCACGAAAGCCTTTCATGGTCTGGGGGATCCGGGGAAACAAAGACTAATCGTCACCAATGTTTGGGGGACAGCACATGCGTATGTTTCCATTCAAACACTACACTCACATCTGTTACATGTATTAACACAATACAGGCAATGGGGTAATCTCATCACCCTCCTGGCAGCATCCATTGATCCCATTCTTGGACCGCTCATGCCTAAACAGGAACTAAGAGACTTGTACGAGAAGACGATGGGGTTCCTGAAACTGGTAGCTCAACCGTCTTCTGCGCTCTACATCGACATCAAAATCCTAGAACATGTCGCCAAGGAGATTGACTTGATACCAAAGCAAGCCTCGTCCAGTTTCTCGAGCGCAAGTGGAGATGTGCCAATGACAGGACATTGACGGATGCTCGACAATGAACCCGACAGATATCCAGCACGAGGCTGACAGACCTGGACCAAAAATAATTCTATGTGTAACATCTGATCGTATATATTGGTTGCATTGGGATGGTTCATGTGGAGGAAGGTTGGGAGGCGGTCTTTTTTCTGCATTTTTAAGCGGTGGCGTAGTTTCGAATTTTCCTTCCAGTACATTTCTTGACCATGTCGTTTTCTGAAGCATTGAATTTTTTCATCTGCAGAGTCACCAAGCGACTTGATCATACACTGCAGCGAGCAATCACATATATCTCACATGGGGTTTACAATACCTTCTCCTCATCATTGGGCGGCGGTGGCTTTTGAATTTTATACTCTATACAGTTTGGGCGGCAGTCTGTGTTTATTTTGCGATGCGTATGTCGGACGTTGGCGTCTTCGGGGTTTGCGGCTCGACCACAAGCAACAAAAGGGCACAAAGTTGGTACTTTGCTATCTGCTATTTGGGTTTCTCATCACTCCGCTGTTTAGTCAAGCTCGAGTCGAGGTCGATGCGTGTATATAGATACAGGGATCTTTGATTGGTGTCTAGAATCAGAGAGAATAGAAACGCTCGAGAGGACTCACCGACTGTACGCCTCGTCGTGTTTCTCGAGCAGCAGCTGAGCGTGAAGCGTCCTGTTGTGCGACTTGTGGGGTGGTGGTGGTGGTGGTGTTGCACAGCTCGTCGTGTGCTGGCTGTACATGTTGCCACCCACCTCGCTGTACACCACACTTTACCCCAGCCAAACTCCCATACCAATCCCATACTCTTTACACCCCACCCTGCATTTTACCCCCGTCGGGAGCTGAATCCATGGAGGCGACAGATGATGCGCCTTCCTCTATGCACTATCGCACCTCGTAAATCGTGAGGCGGTACTGTGCCATCTCATCTCGACGCACTGTACCTTCGCTCGCTCTCCTGCAGCTAGCTGCCTTCTCGGAAAGTTTGCCAGCGCGCCTCGGAAGCGGGCCCTGTTGCGCCGTGGTGGTACAATCGTAGACGTGGTCAGCGAGTCCTGCGCCCGTCGTGTCTGCTGGCGTTCCTTTCGGGCCGCTGCAGAATGCAAAGCAGACTGAGCTTATTTCTGGTCATGGGTAAGGTATGTTTGAGGTGGTAAAGCGCTTTAGCTAAGGTCGTGGCTAGGCTTGGCTAGGATATATCGAGGGAGTTCAGACCGTTTTGAGTGGTGCGTGAGAATTTGGATTGCGAGGAAACTTTTTTGAGTGAGAGCTTGGTTTGCGAGGAATGTTTTCTAGAGGGTGGGTTTATATATGTATATATATACCTTTGATCGGTTCATGATAGGAGACGATTTTCAATGCCGAGTCATCAAAGGCTCAGAATATATTTGGAGTCTAGGTGAAGTGTTATCGAGTTTTCCCCATCTGACGAGAATTCCGGTTGCTGTGTCTCTTGTGTATGTATAAACGGTCGAGCTAGAGTGAGTTATTGCAAACCATTTTTTTCTATTCATGCCTGGAATCTGTAAAGAGACAGGTTCGTCGAAGAATCGATCATTTATTTAATGCCTCGAAGGAGATCATTTCGCATACACTCTCCATTTGAGTTCCTGATCAATATGATAATATTGAGTTGAACAAGGTTGGAACAAACCCTTCCATAGAGAAAGGAGGAGAAGCAAGTCGGGTTGGAGAGAAAGGTACTTCCAGATTGTATCCTTTCGCTAATCTCAGGAGAACGGAACATTAAAGCGCCGAGCCTCGGCTCATTTTGAGCCAATGGCTTGCTGGAGCGCATTTGGTTTCTTGTAAGCTGACATGAGAAGTCGTCTAGCAATGACAAAACCTTCACATGGTCAAGTAAACCAGCGAGCTCTTCCCTCCTTCCGTTCCTTCTTTCACTCTTTTTGATTTTGCTTCTAAACCTTTTTTTTTTGATCTCCAAATGGCATCGGCTGCAGCGAAGCTGCCTTCGACGGCATTGCCCCTGAAATCGGCACTTTTCACAGCAACAATCCTCGCAGGAGTCGGTGCATCGAGACTGAACATACAGAACCTCCTATTGAGAACATTCACCGGCCCAGGAAGCTACTCGCGGATCATCGTCACCGTCCTCGTACTTGCAAACCTCAAGAATGTGCCCTTTGCATGGCATGTGAGTCTTCAACTCCCCGATACCTCACCCGAGCTGACCGGGACAGTTCCGCGTCTTTAACTCGATCCTCAAACACTGTCTCTTCTCCCTACCAAACGTCCCTCCAAAGCTCGCACCCTCTGTTGTCTTCCTCCCTGTCATAACGGAAAGCCACTCCCCGCTCATGGAGTGCGATTACAACTTCCACAAGTCCAATAGCACGTATTTCTCCGATCTAGATGCTACGCGATCCCATCTTGTCTGTTGTCTTTTCCAACGTGGCATTGATAGACAGCAACACAATGTCCGGGAGAAGCTGGTCTTGGACAAAGCCGGGAAACCGGTTACTGGTCGGTGGAGCATCATGCTCGGCGGGACAATGTGTAGTTTCAAAAGGGAGATCGGGATGTACGAAGGATACGAAATGTGGTCACGACTATTGTGCTGGGACCGGAAGTGGATCTACGTCGTTACGCATTTTGTGAAGAAAGGGACGGTCCGACCGAGCTCGTATATTCTGACTGATGGAAGCTGGTTTGGAGGCAAGGGAAATCAGAGTTTGACGGGCCCGGCAAGGGACGGCGAGGATGTCGATGAGAAGGCCGTATTCGCAAGCGCTATTAGCAAATACGTGGTCAAGCTCGGACGGTTGACCATCCATCCCGAGGTCCTGTTGCAAGCTTCCGATCTGCTCCCCGAGAGGCCGGGGGGTTGGCACTCGATGGCTGGCATCAGCGGCGAGTCGACGCCAGAGACATTAGAGATGGAAACCTCAAATGTTACATTGGAAGAGGCGGAGAATACTAAGACAAGCGACGAGTGGGATTGGAAGCGGATCGTGGCTCAAAATGAGAGAGGATTAAAGCGCGTCGAGCACTTTGCGGCATTGGATGGTTTGATTGAGGAGTTTTCGGGTAGCAAGACGGCAGCATTGGGGAAATATAGAGACTTCTTATTGTAGATGTGACAATTTGAGATCAACGCTGATATAGGAGGCATAGCTTTAAAGACTAGACTCAAAGGTAGACGGGTCTGATTACCCGTATCGGCCGGCAAATGAATGAGAAATATAGGAATTTTAGAATATGGGTTACCCGAAGTTTGAGTAGTCCTCACTTTCTCACTTGCTCTTCTTTCCATTGTTATCTCCTTTGTTTGTGTTGTCTTGTTATCTCGCGTATGTTACGATTCTGGTTGGTTTCATCGTCTCTGGCCAGAAGCGGAAGAAGTCAAGCGAATGCCTCCCAAACCGAAGTATGAAACGCCGTCTTGAGTCTCTTGATGAAGCCGCAGAGTTTCGAATGGAGAGTGTGCACGGACAAGGTGTGGAGGAAGCACCTGGGCAGTTGATCGAGAGGGAGACGAGGATTGGGATGCTGAGGGTGGAAGGTGGAGGCATATGGACTAACCATCCGGAGGAAATACTCCAATTCTAGTTCGTGGTCGAGGGGAAGGGAAGTCTAGATGGGACGAGCATTCAGTTGGAGGATACAATCAGACTTGAAACGGATGAGGTGACGACGATCCGCTCAGCATCTCGCCTTGAGTTCTTGAGGATTATAGTACTAGCCCTGAATAAATGAGTGATTCGACCGGTTTCCTGGGGATATTATATGGGCGAGGTGTATGCAACATCTCAAAGGAACGGAGATTTCGGATGCAGCCCATCGTGGGTAGGTAAAGCACTCGGGTAGGTACCTGAGTTGACCTAGGACGCTCAGTATTGTGCATTTCGAGGGGTAGTACTCGAGTAGTGGTGTCCGCTGTAAGGCAGCAAGGCAGCAAAACGCGACCGTCTGCTTCAATTTCACATTTTACAATTCCTTTTGCGACAATTCCCTAGCTACAGCTTCCTTGAACTCCTGTCTCATTTCTGGACGACTCTTAATTTCCAAGGTATGCTTTCGCCTGAAATTCTAAGCGGAATCTGTGTCTTCCTTTCGAGGCGCAAGTTGAAGAATGCTCGACTGGTTTCCCATCCATGGGACGATGCTGTTCAGCCACTACTTTTTGCGACCATTTTCTTAAGGATCCATCGTCAAAGTTTTGAGCGACTTCAGAATATCGCACAGCATGATCGGCTTCATAGGCACGTGAGGCTGATTAGTTACGATGGAAGGACCGTTAGCAGTAGAGCAGCTAGCCCAACCTTCGAGGAGTGGCTTGAAGATGATGCCGGATCTGGGCTACGCCTGCTCCCGGAGGCCAGGGACGGACTTTACTCTCAGTTGAGCGATCAACAGCTTAGACAACGCTATCTCAACTATTGCCAATATCTGGACTCGCAAGAGTACATTTTGAGACAGAGTAATGAGAAGGATATACTTTTAGGCGCACTGCAAATTCTCCCAGGTCCCGCTGGCGTGGAGTATGTTGTCCCCGACCACAGGGGAACAATCTCCAAGGTTCCACAATCGAGCTCTCTCAGCCCGGTTGCTCAAGATATATTAGCTGAACCAGATGCTTACAGCGGGTATCGGGCATCGGAAGGTCACTTCTGGACTTTGTTACAATCGGCGTGTCTCTCACACGATCAACGTCAGCTGAAAACGATCCGGGGCTCTGGCATAGACCTAGATCGGTGGAATATTGCTGGTACTCAAGCATTTCACAACTACTACTAAGCTTTATCGAATTTACAACATCTCTCACTTGGATTTGATTTCAACTAACATTTTGATGGAGAAACCACTGTGCTTTTCGAAACCATGACCCGTGTGCCTGCCCTAAAGTCACTTCGCCTCTCGTTTGACCACCTCTCACAGGAGAATCCCTTTGCTGTTATCCACCTCCCGCAAGTCATTGACCTGACAAGATAATGGTACTATCTTCGAGATCTTTCACTTCAAGCAATTGCCACAACAGAAGAGTCCCTAGAGAGCCTTCTACAAAGACATACCTAATCTCTGCTCTCTCTTGAATTATCTAATATCAACTTCACGGCGGATGCTGTCTCGGTTCGCAAGTCTCACGGTTCATGGATTCGCTTTCTACAGTTCTTGAGTCATGCCTTGTCTCTTGAGCATGTTAGATTTGATGGTTGCTTTTCTAATGAATGGGACGAAGCATGGGTTACGAGATATGCGGATTATCACCAAGTCTTCAATGATGACGAAAACTTCGGCACTCCTACCAGATCACCATATTCGGCCAATTGCTTAAAGTATCGAATCGAGCGATTTATTACACGTGGAGATATATGTCCTTTTACGAGGAATGAGGAAGACAGTGATAGTGACGCCTATTATGGCCTACCTTGGGAGTTTGATGAGGACAGGTCTTGGAAGTTTGAGCCCTACAGTTTAATGTAAGTAGACATGAAGGCGCTGGCTCAAGTGAGCGGAATGCGCCAGCCTTTTAGGCGTCGATCAAAAAAGAATATCCAGACGTTTGTGGTACCCGTGAACGCCCAAAAGGAACTGTTCGACAGTTGGATGGACATCACGACAATCGAGATGTACAATACGTGGAGGTATGGAAGCAGTTGTGGTTGTTTGTATTCCGTGCGGAAGAACGTAGCCGTTATAGACGTCCGAGGTGGCGACGATTTACTTTGCATCTCGACTTCCTTTTTGAGGATTGTAGTACTAGTCCTGATTGAATAGATGATTCGACCGGTTTCCTGGGGATATTATGTGGGCATTGATACAAGATGCACGTTAGATCCAATGGAACGGAGATGTGGGATGCAGCTCACCGGAAAGAGCGAAATGCAGAGTCAGACATATGCAAATGCAAAGTAATTGTCGAATCAGCACGAAACACATGCGGTGCATAATAGAGAGATGCCCTCATCCCAAGTACTGCTCTCGCCCGACTTTGGTGACCCTTAGTTGAGGTAAATTAGGAGGTTTTTGTGATTCTCGCCAGCATTTAGTCCATTACATTCATCAATTGAATCCTCTTCAACTCGTAATCTCATTTAGTTCTGTACCAAATACCTGCTTTTGGATCGTACATTAAACACAAACAGAATGACTGGTAAACGAATCGAAAAGATTACTCAGGCCTTAACAACGGCCGCAACACAATCAAATGTTAATACCGGCACTTCGAGGGCGAACGAGGCAGAGGCAGACATAGATCGAAGTCCTCTGCCGGTACATCCTCATTCTCGACCTGAAGTTCCAGCAAGGCCAATGAGGTACAGATCTCCGCAGCAAGAACAGACACCACCACCATCCCCTCAAGATGAATTCCATTCGAAGACTAGAAAAAGATCACCAACGCCTGGCGTGCGTCAATCCAGAAGACCACCTACCCCTGAGAGCTCGACACTGAGCACGAACTACAATTCGACCAAAGACCCGACTGCATTCGAAAAGGATGTCAGAAACCAGCTGGCAAGCTTGGAAACCAAAGTTCAAGAATTGCGAGAGGAGCTGGAGATGAGGAAAGACGCAGAGGCTTCTCTACGAAAGGATCTACATCAAGCAGAGGAGATATATTCCAAAGCCATAAATGATATCCAGAAAACTAAGCAAGAGAGGAATAGATTCCAGGAACAGGTTGATGGATTACAGGAACAGGTGGAAAGATTGCGGAGGGAACTCGTCGGGGAGAGGGAATTAAGACGATCCCTTGAGGAAGATCTTGACAGGAATTATCGAAGGGAGGAGGAACTGATTGATATGTTGAGGAACGCAAGAAGGATGGCGATGGAAGGAATAACGGTGCCAGTAAAAGAGGCGGATGTGCCACAGACACAGAAGGCACAGCAGGTAACTGCTCAGGAGCCTAGGGTACAGGAACGTAGCAGGAAAATGCGTGTCCATTGGAAGTCAGAGAGCAGGGTTTCGTGGGATCGAAAATTTAGCACACCTGGTGCACGAAAGATAAAGAAGGAAGGAAGAGAAGCCTAAGAAACGAATTCGGGTTTTGCCACACGGGTAGATGCTATATCCACATATGATGTTTAAATATGTCAGCAATAGCGCTCAGAAGATAGCGAGAGCATTGCCATGAGAAGATACTCCACCTTCACAATGGCTTGGCGAGCCTGGGGTACGTTAGGTCAGCGATTTGATTTTCATGAAGCACACGGAGTAAAGAGCGAAGGTGATGCGAATGTTTTGTGGGATATCAGGAGTAAATGACTGGGGATTGCGGCAGATGAGTCTGCAACAGAATAATCTTAAGGAATGATCTTTCTCACTCGTGACAAAGAACGTCCATCTGTTCTTCTCCGTGCAAGTCTTCGCCAACTTCTCCAGGTCAAACATCTCTCCAAGTGGCATTCCCCAAAGCGCCAAAATGTATTCATGCAGCATATACTCCTCGTGACTAGGCCAAGCTTCAAATGCCGGAGCATCTCCAGCAACGGCGGAGAAATAGCAATCATGAAGCCAATCTTTCATAGCTTCTTCTTGCTTTACTCCGGCCCAGCGTTGTCCATCATCTTTGCCAGAAGTATGTGGTCTCAGGGCGGCGGCTGCGCGAGCATCTGGAGACTTGGTATGGTAGGTGGAGACAAAACCTGACCGGACGAAAAGGAGATCGCCAATCTGGATATCTCCTCCTTGAGCTGCCGGTCGGATATCGATACCTTGAGCTTTTCCACATGCCTGAAGCTCGGTCCAAGAGATCTGATAATAGTCGTAGGGATCTTACATGCATTAGCCCAAGTCGTCCTTGGAGGACAGTTCAATACCATAAGTTATCCCTTTCTTTTGGGCATACCCCCAATAGTCTAGAAGCACTCCACGGCCAGCGATTCCGTGTTCGGCCCAGTGATGGATTCCACACTTATGAGCATCCTTCTCTGGCCCTTCGATATCCTTTGCTTTGGTCCCGTTGTAAAACGTTTGCGTCGGCATATGTGCAATATGTCTGAAGCCATCCCATTGAGTCCCGCTTTGTGTATTCAAGCTGTATTTATCATCGTACGCCACACCGGCGTCACTCAATGGTTTGATTTCGTGCTGAAACACTTCTCGACCAAATGCTGGGATGTTGGGAACGTTCAGAGGAAGGTTCAAAGGCACGATCTCGCCGGACTTGATCTCCTTAGAGGCAGCCGTAACACGTGTCGGGGTAAGAAGGTTGAGGCGACCAATCTGTGTTGTAGATGAGCAGTTATTCATCCACGGATATGAGTAGGAGCAATACAAAATCATCGGTTCCCCAAACCCAGGCGCTGTTCAATATTAGTATTAAACCATGAACTCTACATAGTACCACATACGCTTCATCTGGCCCATCCTCTCTCCTAGGAACATCCTTCCTATCGGGGAATTTGGTACAATCTGGATCCCAAGGAATAGCAGAAGCAGTCTTGTTTCCCGTCAAGAAATCCGTGATCTTGGTGAGCCGGGCATTCGCTGTTGAGGATTGGTTCGTCATTGTGCTGAGATTCTAATTGGAATAGATAATTCTGTGTATTGGATGTCAATTGGGATTGTAAAGGATGTAAAGGTGGGGATATAAAGCGTTCCCTCGTCGAAGCTACCCCGCCTGCGGGGTAGCGGGGTAGCATCCTCGGGCACAGACATCAAAATTATTGCCATCGAGTCAATAAAGTTCAATCTCAACTCGGAATAACCACATGAGAGTCGTCCAATCTTCAGAGATACTGATTATTATTGCAGGAGACCCAAAATCAGGCCTGTTTACTCTCGGTCGCAGATCAGCGCAGGCGGAGCGAATGTTTCACAGGGTCAACGACAACTACGCTGCCTTGCGCGAGTCCTACTCATGAACCCGAAAATAATGATACTTAACAAAGCCACGTCGGCCGTCGACAACGAGACGGATTTGTTGATCCAGGAAATTATCAGATATGAGTTTACTGGAACACTGATGGTTGTAGCCCATCGCTTGAGGACTATTGCCCAATTCGACCTTGTTATGGTGATGAGTGATGGAAACGTCGCAAAGTTTGGGAAGCCGGAAGAGCTTTTACGTGACAAGGCATCATTCTATAACCTTATTCAGGGTAGTCATGATAGGGGTTCCTTGACACATACAATTCTCAAGTTTTCGAGCGGTATTCCACGCCCTCTCAATCCCCGGACCAGGGAGCGTGATAAAAGCCCAAAGTGTAAACTCCTGTCTATCGGCATTGATATACGAGTAGAGCTGCAGACACAATTCGATGTCAGTTCCAGTACTGGGATCGTTTTAACAATTTGAAGCGCGGATTCGGTATTTTGGAAAGCAGTTGATATGGACAAGTGGAATGAACGACGGAACCTATCACAACTCTACGGTAGACGAGAGCAACCCCTCCTGGCAAAGCCCTGCTCTGCGGCAAAACACCCGCATCATTCTCCTGAACCATAACAACCTCTTGGACAATATCCAACATGTCCTCTAACGAGAGCGACGGCTCCGACAGCGACACCAGCATTCCCGCCGCAACGACTGGCGATACAATAGCAACGACCAACGATGATGGTGCAGCGAATTCATCTAAGAAACGCGGCCGACCTCAGAGTTGCCCAACGCTCGACGACTACAAAGAATTCATCATTAAATTGTTTACGGAAGACGACGGTGCGTGTTTCACGAGTCTGCTCGTTATCTTTGGATTGACTTGGGAGCCTGAACGTGATGCAATTACTTTAGACACGTCTGACTTTCTTGAATTCTACCCATCTCTCAACAAGCAATGCTAATTCCAAGGTTATCACAGTCCCAATCATTGACATCGCCCGCCGACTGAATCTCGAACATGGTCTGGATATCAGCGAACGCACCATTTCCAGGCGACTTACAAATTGGAATGTACCAAGGAAGAAGCAGCGGGTCCCACCGACCCAGGAACTCAAAGAGCGGATTCTCTATTACTACAATAAAAACCTGAACGATGACCAGATTACAAAGGCGCTGCTGACGGAAGGGTTCGACATCAAGAAGAGAAATCTGGCTCGTATGAGGCAGAAGCTTGGCATGCGACGACGTTCTCGATTTCCAGAATTCCGAGAGTACTCAGATGGTGAAGGAGATGCCCCTGGGGGTGTTGAACCGCTTCCCAGACCTAAGTCGAAGCCCAAGAAGAAGAAGGCGAAAGTGAGCCACAATGCGGCCCTGATACCTAAAGTCTCTGGATTCGTCGAGAAGTATATGAGTAACTACGATGGTAGTCACGATTTCAATCACATCCGGCGCGTCGTGGGTCTTGCACATTTGATATACAAAGAGATCAATGCGCAACGGGAGGAGAGCCCAATGTTTGACGAGGACGAGGATCTCGATCTCCATGTCATTACGCTAGCCGCGTTGCTGCACGATGTGGGTGATAAAAAGTACTTACTGCCTGGTCAGGATGGAAACACACTGGTTCTATCCACACTGTTGAGCTTTGGCGCACCCGAGGAATTGGCTGTGAGGGTACAACGCATCGTACTGGGCGTCTCGTACTCCTCCGAAATCAAAGACCCGGCGGCTGTTACGGCCCTAATTCAGAAATATCCTGAGCTGGCGGTAGTCCAAGATGCAGATCGGCTGGATGCTATTGGAGCTGTTGGGATTGGTCGGACGTTCACATTTGGTGGTGCGAAAGGTGCGAGAAGCATGGTCGACACTCTCAATCATTTCGACGACAAACTGGAGAAATTAGAGAGCCTGATGAAAACGACACCAGGTATGAAGATGGCGAAGGAGCGGACAAAGCGATTGATCATGTTCAAGGAGTGGTGGGCTGAAGAACAGAAAGAGGCCGAGGGACTTCTGCGCAGGAGTTGAGGTATTAAGTGGAGTCATAGAAAGTGAGCTCATTTATTTTTGGTGATGGTGTTGCATTGCTTTCAAGGTATACCCTGATGGTTACGAAGGATACGACTTTACGAAGGCGATTGCCGGAGACAGTAATCATCAACCTCACGTCAGCCTCTTCCCAGTGCTGACACTTGCCACTGGCTGTGGCCACGAAATTAAATCTTAAAAACATATTTTCCCATTTTCGAGCTTCAGATTGATCTTTCTTCGCAAACGTTCATCTTGTGTACCGCGAAGATGGACAATCTTCCACCAGAAATTCTGCGCGAAATCCTACTTCACGTCCCCACATCTTCCCTACCAGAATGTCGTCTTGTCTGTCGTTCTTTCTCCACAATCGCTTTCCCGATGCTCTTCTCCTTCATTCCCAAGTGGTTGGACTATGGAGCGTCACATCGCGCCATTGTCATGCTTGCCCATAACTCGTTCGACAGGCCTGCTGTCATGGTAAGAACGCTCTCGTCGCATCATTCGCACATGTTCCCCCCTCAATCGACAAGGACGCAGTTTATCAAGTGAACATAAATGCGCATCTGATTCTCTCGAAGACTATGTCAGATAGGCACTTGCTAATTGTCGGTCTAGTGGTCTCCATGGGCAAGTCACCCAGACGAGCCCGTTGATGTTGCCTGGATGAATCTCGTCTGGAAAGTCCTGATGCATAGCGATCCTCCTAACTCATCAATTGCGGCCAGTGGTGTCGCGGACCAAGAGGGGGCGTCACCAGATAGTCGAGAAAACGGCGGCGCGCAATTAAATAGCGCCAACTTCGCCGAATTGAGTGGGAGGGAGGAGATGACAGAGAGTAAACTCCGAATAAGTCAGAACCGGTTTCTGTTGCATCGAAAGTATGCGAGTAAGGTCGTTAATGGATTCTGAGTTGGTGTGTTTGGAGCTTCTTGGTTCCGGGTCATGGCTTTAGAGCGCTCAATTTAGAGGCAAGAGGGGAGGATTCAAACGAGTCTTTGATCAAGGATCGAACATTGTCTCGATCTCGTGTAGGAGAACTGGTGCTATCCTCAACTTGAGGGTTTGAGGTTTGGAGGTTTTGAGGATGATACTATTGGTCGGAAGAGGGTGGTCGAGTTCGACCTGGCGCTCAAAGGGGCGCTTGATAGATTGAGCAGATTACGGGGCTCCTTGCTGCCTCGCGTGTGGTGTTGTTGTCGATGTGTTGCATCAAGTGGGCAAGAGGGGGAGAATCGGACACCAACTTTCAAGGACTGTTTTAGGTGATATTTTCTAAACAGTTCCAAATACCCAGGCAAAAACCCTGTCTAGAACCTAAAATCTTTTGAATCGATACTTCAGCTTAATCATTTTCACAAGTGTATTTATGCTGGTCCTCTGGCTTGAGCGTTTAAGCGTGCTTTGATATTGACGAATGTTGACGAGCATGTTCCTCGAGACCCTGGAGAGCACGAAGGGTAAAAGAGTTTTGCAATATCTAGGATGGTATTTCAGAAATTTTGAGCGTTTTAGATCGCAGCGAATAGTCTTCGCAAGTTTTTTTTTTTAAAGTACTGTACGTTGCTTTCGCGTCGCATTTATCGGCCAATCGTTTACTGCATGCAACACAATGCCTCAACATTTCTTTTGGGTTTACAAAGTTTAGCCTTTGGCCAATCTCTTCTGGTTCCTTAGCGAATTGCTGCCTCGTTCCGGTTTCTCCCCTGGCTAAGATCATCATTGTCGTCAATGTCGGGAGTCTCACATGAAAAAGCAGAGTCAGGGGACAGCCGAGCTACCCCTCTATCTCCACAGACACGGGAAGAAAACCTCGGGCCTCTCCATACCACAACTCCACTCTTCGAAGTTGATGTGGCTGTCAATAGTATCTACACTAATCCAGACTTGTCGTGTATGTGAGGACGGCAACCTTAGCTCTCTTTCCATTTTGGGAGTTGCGATCAAAAAGTGGGCGTGCAAGATCAACGGGCATCTGACTCTTTTCTTCCTGCATCCGCAAGAGAGGTATCCTAGGTCGGTACATACACATCTCTCCTAGATGAATTGCGATCAGAATCTGATTTTTCAACTGATTTCGAATTGCAGTAGGACCAATTCTGTCTGTCCTTGCGCACAAAGCCCAGTGATTGCCATACTGGATATGCCATCATCCCGCAGATCATCCATTAGACTGCGGGAATGATCTTTAGAAACCCCCCCGCCCCAAATCATCATTTCCTCAACTTACACGACTCACCTCGGTATATGTGTACATCTCCTCCCATACAATCATGTGCAAAGACAGCGGTGTTGCGCCACTGGCCTTCTATGGCCTACGTGAGTGGCGGCAGCGAAGTGGACCTGGTCAACTTTATTTTCCCTAGGATTAACAAGCCCTCTTATTTCCCCAGACTGTGTTCATGGATATGGTATCCCGGTTTCTAAAAGTGGCCTGGGTAATTTTCTCTGCCACAAGTTTTACAATGTTGAGGCATTATCGAAAGTATCTATCATTTTCTCTGCAAAGTTGTTCTTAATACCCTGACTGCACTTTTCGATTTTCTTCGCAACCATCTAGAGAGCGAAGTCGCTGTACAGTACTACCTAATCTAGAGCCAATACATGACCATACCGCCAAGGGCCTTCAAGACAGGAGCTTCTACAAGTGCAAACTTTTATGATCTAGCCTGGTTCAAGTGACGGATATGGCCGAGATCATAGCTTATTAACCAATCCTATTGCTTCCTTTGAAAAGTTTGCTCGGACTTTGCCAAGGGTTGGACGACGACCTAGCACCTGATCTTTGGTTCTTACTTACCCTTGTACCCTTGGTGTTTATTGATTCATGCTCAATACGGTAAAGTCAATCCCTTTCAGCTCTGTCGCCCTTCCCGATTGAGCTGTTGTGAGCAGACTCGTCCTGTTCAGAAGTGCTGCCGAGGATGGTCAACAAACAGGGGAATAGTACCTTGTCAGAAGACGCTTTCCCCATAATCAGGGCAAGCGAAAATGCAGATACTTCCAATGAGCACCGCAATAAAAGATCTTACCGACCCTCCACCCTCTTTTACCTTCTTCTCTCATTCAAGGTCACCAAAAGAGGTCTTGCTACCTCTTGACGTTCAAAACACAGCGGAATCTCCAGGATGCGTTTCTCACAAACTGCAATCGTGCCTCTGCTCGCAGCTGTCGCATTATCTCAATCCATCTTCAATGCGGTATCTCAGCTTCCTTCGTGTTCGCTCACGTGCTTGACGGCGGCCATCTCTGGTGCTGGCTGTGGGCTGGACGACTATGCCTGCCAATGCGGTTCAGCAAAGTCTGATATCACGACGGCCGTCAATCCGTGTGTACTGAAAGCCTGCTCTACATCCGATGCCCTGAGTACGTAGTCATAAGAAAACCTTCATACTGCAATGCACTGACGTTTCTGCAAGCGGTCTACCGACTTGTTAGCGAGATCTGTGATATACAGGCAGGGTCAGGAGAATTATCACCCCCGGCGTTGCCACCCTCCTCGCCATCACCACAGCCGCCAATCCATATAGAAATGCGCGCCCCATTTGCAAATTCCGTAATATCTGGTGGTAGTTTCCTACCTACTACCACGTCCATGGGTGCACCGGGGAGTGTATTCACTGTATTGCCAGCTGCGGCAACGACTTCACCAGGTACCACACCAACTATCTCACCAGCATCACCCACGATTCGAATACCAGCTACAGTATCGACCAGTCCTGGTGAGAAGCTCCATGTGAGAGAGGTCTTGGTCGGAGCTGCTGCCATGTTTGCGGTCATTCTGTAAGAGAGAAATGAGCAAGATGAACGACTTCTTATTTCTGTCCTTTACGTTACTGATTTTATAGAAGGAATGTTTATCTGAAGCAAGGCATCGTGGTCCCTCTTCAGGTCTGAGGCTAGGTCTTATTGTAGAGGACAACAAATATACATAATGATTTTGTTTACTACCACATTGCCAAAGGCAGCAAGGCTAGCCAAATCACCTTTGATAAATGCTTTTGTTCTTTTGCTCCCAAAAAGGCTCACAGACACTTGCCGGCTAAGTCCCAGGGAATTTTGACTGTTTTCAAACTCCTCGAATGTAGAGAGAAGGCAGAGATATTACAGACGCTCTGAAATGACAAAAAAACTTGTTAAATACCAGAGGTGGCATAGTAATTAACTCCAACTACCAAGCGCAAACTGATTTGTTTAAAGAGGCAAGTCTGAAGGCGGGTTAGGCACCGCAGATCGAGTGTAGTTATGCCACCACTCGTCGCAGATCAGGAGACTTATTCGTGAATCCAAACTATCTTATCTATAAACATAACTACCTACTCATAAAACACGTCTCAATAAGCCAATCTGTGATATTTATTACCGCCACTGGCCGAGGGCAGCGGCTCTCTTTATTTGCTGCTATGAATCGTCATGCGAACATAACGTCGGCATGCAATAAGCCAAAGCTACCAAAGACCAGTAGACGATTCGAATTAACATGTAATAGCGAATATTGAAATAAACATTAAGCCTGACGGGCCCTTTTTGAAGCTTCTGGGTTTACAACTAAGAGATCTCCGCTTCTCTGCAGCCGATACACGTCCCAAAGGTCTGTAGGCCACTGGGAGCCGATGCGGTATCATGAAGACAAGGGGTATGTACATGCATTTAATTTAACATCTAGTCTACAAGTCTTTTCGGAATACCTCGGTGCTCCACGGCTCGCTGGTCAAATTCGTCAACCCCGCAAGGTTCTCACAAGTCTTCCTTCCACTCATGGGGCCCGGTGATGGGACTTTCACACCATCCACCTCATAGATCTTTCCACCTCCTTCTCCTACCTCGGAGCCACTCTTGACATTCTTATCGTCGCCAGTGAGTGCACCCTTTCCACCTTCAACATTGGAACTTGACGCGGTGGTCTCGACATGCTTTGCGCTCGCTTGTAATGCCTTCAACAGTGCAACTGTGGTTTCGGGCGTCAGATCCTCGTAGTAGTCGTCATTGATTTGAATCATTGGTGCGTTGACGCATGCGCCGAGGCATTCGACTTCGACGAAGGTGAAAAGTCCGTCTTCAGTGGTGTGGCCAGGGGTGATTCCGAGATGATCTTTGATAGCTTGAACGATCTTGTCGCTACCACAGCCTCCAAGCTGGCATGGGGTCTGCAGATGTGACATCAGTAGGCTGCTCACTTTATGTCCAAGTACCTCGACCTACCGTAGTGCAAACTTGCAAATGCCATTTTCCGACTGGATCACGATTGTACATGGTGTAGAACGTCGCAACCTCATAAACTCGCATTGGTGGCATCTCTAGTATCCTAGCTACCTCATTCATGACACTCAAGCTCGTGAATCCATGCTGTCGTTGACCCAGATCGAGGATTGGCATAACAGCGGCTTTCTTGTATTGGGGTGGGTAGCGTTTGAGAATCTCATCCACGAGCTTGTTGTTCTGCTCTGTGAACTTGAAGGGGATGTTCGCATTATTTTCGGGCGTATCACGATGCTGTGATTCTATGTATGAGCTTCTCAAGCTGTGTAGGAGGGTTGGGGGAGGGGGATCGGAGGTCTCACGACGTGAAGGGCATCACTGCCAAACCTTGTGCTGGCCGTAAACGGTCGGCATTGCACTCGTGAAGCTATGCGGACTGGCCGAACAGCAGACCGGAAGAGATATGGAGTGAGTTTGGATGCCATTGTCGCGGTGAGGAGGCGCAATGGCTGGGTTGAGGTCGACAGTGGTTGTCTTGATGTTCGATTATCGAAGCAAGCTCCGCTTGGATTCGCCAATGATTTGATTGGTCCAATGGTCCTAGTGCATCCCCATACAAAGCTGGTAAAATCGAGTAGAGTAGGTACCTTGAGAGTTCTTGGCTACTCCTGCGCTATACCAACCCACGGCGTTTTCTTGCATTGCGAAACCCCTTACAACTACAGTCTTTCCATATTATCTTGCAACCCGTTTTATAATCAAAGACCATGGGGTTGATCACGTGCGTTCTGTTTACCGTGATTTCGCTAGTCATTTGCCTTAATCAGCAATGAGCATATATCTTACTGATCTGGAGCTTTGAAATTGCTTCAAATCTCGTACCTGAGCTGAGTGAGCATGCACCAATAGCATAAAGATCAAAGTCCTGTTCTTTCTGGTTTTCACTTCACCATAGTACTCTCACGCTTCTGTCTTGTCGTGTCCATGTCGGAAAAGAGGCTCGTTCCGAGTCCGAGTACTCAATTTCCCGGCAGTTTCGCGCCGAACTTGCGCGAGGATAGTAGAAAGTCTGCAAAATCACGAGCCTTGAGAAGTATTTTATACAACTACTTCACAGATGGATGGAATGATATCAGTGTGTGGAAGTCTGCTGTAAGTGTTTGTATGACGCCCTTCCGAGCGGACCTTGTGCTTAAAGTCCATCCAGTTCATCGAGTTTGTTGGTACAACATCGCTGGTATATCTATCTGCCATGATCCATACGACAATTGGTAGTTTCAATACACTCCAGGCCGCTCCATATGTTGGCATCACCAACATCTTCCTCATAAGCCTTTTCATATGGGCAATGGCACCGTCCACTGGTGGCCACACCAACCCTCTCATCACATTCTCGACCATGGTCACAGGGCTCACTGGTTTCTGTCGAGGAACGTTGTATTTGATCGGGCAAACTGCAGGAGCCGCTCTTGGTGGCGGGTTGATCAGGGGAAGCTATGGGCGTAATCTGACACAACTGTAAGCAGCTCAGTTGACATACTTATCCTCTGCTCTGACTTCAATACAGGTATCAGGGAGGAGGTTGCTTTTTTGAGCCGGAACTGATAGATCAAGGTCAAGTCTACCTGATCGAATCCGTCATGAGCTTTATTTTGCTGTTGGTACCGCTTCTCACTTCTTATATCCCCTCTCACAGTGTATAGGTTCATCGCCTTCGGGGTAGGTCTCGATCCACGACAAGCTCAAGTCATGGGTCCGAAACTGGGCCCATTTCTTGTAGGATCTGCTCTTGGTCTCACAACATTCGCGACTGTTGGTATCGCGGCCGGATATGGAGGAGCCAATATGAATCCTGCTCGCTGCTTCTCATATGCCGTTGCTCGCCAGGACTTTAAGTGTAAGTTGTTCTCTCTGGAGTTTCCGGAATGGAAACATAAACTGATCAGAAACGGCAATGTAGACCAATGGGTATGGTGGATCGGGCCACTCACTGGTAGCTTATTTCATGCCACCGTCTATCATATTGCTCCTCCGTGGCATAGGGCGGAAACGCTGGGCCGTGCCCATGCTTCAAACCATGCCTAGGTGTCTGTGTTGCTAGTTAGATAGTTACCATGCACACTGTATATATCTCCCAAATCTATCGAGACCAATTCTGGAAGCCTAGCGGACTCGGATACTCATTAAAAAAGGCTTGAATATACAAGAATCAAGACGATCGCAGGAAACCTAGGAGAGAGAAAGACGACGCAATATGCATCCGCACCTAATGACTACAGTGTACTGCTGCACCACAAACCGTGTTTGCCTCTCCAGCTTCTACAGCTGTTCTAAAAAGGCCACAAGGACAACCCTCTGATTGCTTGTGCGCTCGATCTAGAACCATATTCAGAAGCTCGCTGCGACTTGCGGCGAACGCTCAAAGAAATGTAACATCTCAGCTTCTTGGAAGCTAATGCCGAAGTAAGCTTCGAACGCGTGGTGTGCCACACCTGTCGCTTGCTTCGAGTCAACGCATGAGGTGATCAAAACGATAATGCGGTGAAGCTACAGTCGAGAAGTTGGTGACATCAGCCACACTTCCACGCCACCGCTAAGTAGGAAGCGAGTGAGCTGGACGACTTGCCAACTTTCTCTCCAAACCATCTCCAATACCGTTTGCAAGACTGTTTCACAGGCTGGTTGTCAAGGCTGTCACCTCAACTTACAGGTAAACAAGTTTTTGGAAGTTTCCGTCATTCACAAGGATCGCCAGAGCATTGCGAAATTTAATAATCTTCACCGAGGACAACCCAGGCAGGGCAGGGTAATTGTGCCAACTTTACACAGCTATTGAGCAAGTCTTGTCACCTGGACCTCATATCCAGCTTGATTGCTTGGAACTCCGATTCGGATATCCAATAGCAAAACGTGGGCTGATAAGTTGTACGCATGATAGTTCATGATTTGTCTGACCGCCTGCAGTTCTTTGTTGTCGCTCTCTTCTGAACACTTGGTGACGAATTTGCTTTTCCAGCTTTCGTACGACATACCCAAATCCAGAAGGGATCCGTTCGTAAGGTGTTTCATGTTGACTTTTAGCCACACTTGACGCCAGCGCCACAGAACCAAGGAATGAAGAGGTGCGGATATCATGACGCCCGCCTATTATGACTTGAATGCCGTCGGTATGTCATATCGCTGGGTCTTTCATGTCGCTCGGTTATTTTGAGTGGTTGGGGCGGTACTTGTAGCGGTACGTAGAGCAGCGTTTGCCTTTGAGTCATTCACCGCCTGGGAAATGTGCTTGCGTCTTGTCTTAAGCTCACCTTCGTCACGGCTTCCTGCATCAGTGAATAATTACATCGAATCGCCCGTACATCACTTATAAGACTCCTTGCTCTTCCTCTCACACAACTCTTCCAACGATAAACAGCCACCACCCCTTCAGACCATACGAGCAAAGAAGTAGATATCTTCTCAGATTTTTATTCTCTTCGACAACTCAACCCCGACTCTATTAACCTGACTTCATCAACTCGAAGGAAAAGACGTCCAGATCTCCAACATGATTCTCACTGACTTGGTTTCCCTGTGCCTTCGCATCGGCGAGGTGAGTTCTTTCTTGAGCTTCACTCCAGAAAAACATTCTAACAATATCACAGCTTGCTTTCTCTGCAACGGTCGCAGGTCTAACAGGCCAGTGGCTTCATCAACACAAGTCCACGTCAGCATGGTCCGAGAAGAGATTCATCTACACTGAGGTCGTTGCGGCTCTCGGTATCCTCTTCTCCCTCATTTTCCTCTTCCCCTTCGCCAACAGCTTCCTCCATTGGCCCGCCGACCTGATCCTCTTCATCCTCTATATCGTTGCCTTTGGTCTTCTTGTCAACTATGTCGGACCTATGAACTGCGGCAGCGTTTGGAACTGGCATGGCATCACTGGAAAATCTGAGTGCGCCAAATCCAAGGCTGATGTCGCTTTCGCCTTCTTGGCCGCTATTTTCTTCCTCGCCTCTGCACTCATCGGTCTCTGGGTTGTCCATCGCCGCCGAGCAACTGCCACCACAGCCAATAGTCGTCGCCGATGGTACAGATCAGCCCGGGTTTAGATGGTCGACGACCTGGTAGCCATTGGGGTCAGTGGTGGTTGACGGCGAGCCTGCCAGATCTTTAATCCACACATCACGCCACAACACTCCATCGAAATTCCGCCAATTCTCGACTAAGAGATACGATAACGATTATTACTTAGAACATTCCCGGCATTCGCATCGATTTTCTCTCACTGTATCAAAAGCATGGCGTTGACGAGAAGGCGGATGACGATGCTAGTGGCTTTTCTTTCAGAGCAAGCGAGCGAAGGGTTTTCACAGTAATCACGAGATCGATACCTGCTCTTCTGTAAGGTAATCAAGAGTTTAATCGAAATTACATCTTCACTATCTCTCTGTGGATAAATGAGACTTGCATCTTGACATCGTTTGGTATTTCTAGTAATGATACAATACACACTGCTCAAAGCTCATCCTTGCGCGCAGCAATCACAGGCCCTTCTGGTCTGCCGCTATCTTTTTGAAGATTGACCCCGTTCTTCTTCCGCCATTTCTCCCATGTTGCCCAAAAATCTTTCTCCATTCCCTTCTCCATTTGATCGGGTAGCACGACAACGTATTCGACGAGTAAATCGCCAAATTCTGTCTGATGGTAAACGCTGTCACCATCTTCATGCCACTTGGGCATTCCTTCTCCCGCAACTCTCTCCACTTGTCCTGGCTGAACGGTATCCCCCCTTTTTCTAGAGAGTTGCACAACATGCCCGTCCAAATGTGTGAGGTTTCGTGTCCATTCCCCCAGCCATGCCTCTCTGAGCCCGAGTACCTCCTTCCAGTATAAATCATTTCCCTTTCGTCTGAAGAAGGTTCCATCGACTTTCAACTCGTTGTCCTCGACAAGGTCAGCATCTTTCTCGACCAACGTAACGTGCAGATCTCCGGCAACCCAATCCGGGCTCTCGTCTGCCTCATTCTCATAATTGATTTTCTGTCCCTTAGGCGCACCCCTCTCAATAACCAGCTGATGCGTGCTAACCTTCCTCACGACCCTCGTCCCACTGCATACTGGACACTTATGTTTGATTGTCTTGCCCTGCCCACCACAATGCTCGCACTGCACCTGCACCTGCTGAAAAATACCCGGGGCCAGCATATGCTTCTTGACAACAATCCCATGGCCGCCACAATGCGTGCACTGATCAACCTGACCATCCGCACTTCCAGAACCCTCGCACTCGTCACATATCTGCTGTTTCTCAAGCTGGAACTCCGTCGAATGTCCATTGTAAAAGTCTCTGAGAGGAACACCGACTCGGACTTCCATGTCAGGGCCTCGTCGTTGGCCAGGCTGTCCAAAGTGCCCTCCACCGCCGAAGAACCGGCTGAAAATGTCAAATGGGTCATGGTGGCCTCCGCCTCCTCCTCCTCCTTGCTGTCTCTGCTTAAGGCCATCGTGGCCGTACTGATCGTAAATCTTGCGGGTTTCGGGCTCGGAGAGAGCTTCGTATGCTTCGGCTACTTCGACGAACTTTTGCTTGGCCGTATCATTGCCTCTAAATCTACTATTAGAATCTCAATTCCTCGAAAGATCTTGTTGATCGTACGGGTTCTTATCGGGATGGTATTTCTTGCTCAGGGTTCGGTACGCGCGTTTGATTTCTCGTTCGGATGCTTGTTTGTCTATTCCAAGAAGCTTGGTCTGTATTAGCGATTGCGAGGTGAAGATGTGACAAAGGCAACATACTTTATAAAAGTCTTCTGTGCACACGGCAAGCTGTAACATGCACAACAGCATGAACAGCGCTGAAGGAAGCCACATGTTTGCGCCTATGACACGCCGCGAAAAGATAAAACCAAGTCTTCAGGCAGACTGAGTGAAGAAAATCATGGGGCTAAATGAGAGACTAGAATCATGAATTGTTTACAAGAAAGGCGCTGAAGCAGGCGAGATTTACCGTCCCAAGATAACACTCTGGACACTTTGTCTACTAGCCTACTCAATTACTGTAACGCACGGATCATCGGCCAAATCATTTTCCGCGATCCATCAGAAGCTACTCCAGTTTTGGATAATAAACAGCCTCATTTCGATGTTGATATTTAAGCTGCACCTACTTAAGTCGCTTTCTTCCTTCTTCTTTCACTAAGTCTGTGCTCCCGTGTACGAATGCACCGAATCAATTTGCTAACACCAACTTCCAGAAATCGCCGACAAAATGCCTGCAAGTAAATATGCCTTCGTTCCTATGGACGAAGAGGAAGTCGGCCCCACGAGAGTAGAGAAGAAAGAGAAGCGCAGACATCGCGACAAGAAAAAGCGCCAAGAAAGAAGTAGAGAGCGTTCACCTCGCCGCGAGTCCGAACATCACCGATCAAAGACCATACGAAAACAAGACACGAACGATGATGACCGATGGGGCGATGAAGAGTACATATCTGAAGAGGAGGCCATGTTTCAGCAGCCCTCTCCCAAAAGAATGAAGATTGACCGAGAGGAATCGCCTCCGAACGAGACTGAGGAAGAAAGGGCAGACAGGATCGATCGAGAGGAGCGAGATGCCTTCGCTAAGCGACTGCAAACCAGAGATGCCGACAAGACGAAGAAGATAGTTGAAGATCGTTCTTCTACCAAAGAAGGCAACGCGATGGCTCAAAGGCGTGCGCTGGCAGAAGACGCAGCTGCTCGGAGTGCCGCTCTTCCTGATCTGAGGGAGCGATCGCGACAAGACTATTTAAAGAAGCGAGAGACGGAACGACTGGCACTCTTGAGAAAGCAGGTTGCAGAGGAAACTGAGGAATTACGAAGTGGTGCTAGACTCTCAGAGAAGGAGAAGGCCGAATTTGCGAAGAACAGGGAGGTTCTCCGAATTGCAGAAGAGAGACTTCGAATCGACGATCATCTCGATGGCTATGCGATGCCTGACGACTATTTCACGGAGAAGGGCAAGATCGATAAGAAGAAGAAGGAAGATGCTATGTACAAGCGCTACGTCGATCGCGATGAATATGGTATGGAGCGATATGTCACAGAGCATGAGGAATGGGAACGAGATCAAGCATCAAAAGCCAAATCGCAGGTAAAGAGTACGGAAAGAGTAGATCAGGGCGAGTACGATTATATACTTGACGAGGAGCAGGGTATCAAATGGTTAATCGACTCAGCGACGGCTATCGAGGGCATGACCAAGGAACAGGCTTTCCTTGCAAGTCAACTTGATGCCGCAGAGAAAAAGGCGCAGTCCATTGAGGACACGCGAAAGAGTCTCCCGATCTATGGTTACCGAGATGAATTCTTGTCAGCAATCAGCGACCATCAAATCCTCGTCGTCGTTGGAGAGACTGGGTCCGGAAAGACGACGCAATTGACCCAATACCTGCATGAGGCAGGATATACCAAGGATGGCCTTTGTGTAGGGTGTACACAGCCTAGAAGAGTAGCCGCCATGTCCGTTGCTGCCCGTGTTTCGGACGAGATAGGGTGTAAAGTAGGGACAACAGTTGGATATTCTATTCGATTCGAGAATCAGACAAGCGACAAAACTGTCATAAAGTATCTAACAGGCTAGTCACCCACAACTCCTAAGCTTCCATTGGTAATAATAGTTTTGTACAGATGGTATGCTGCTCCGAGAGCTGGCTTCCGACGCAAGTCTTAGTAGTTATTCAGCCATTATGTTGGACGAAGCCCACGAGAGAACTCTGTCGACGGACTTACTATGCGCAATCTTGAAAGATCTATGTGAGGTCCGCCCGGAATTCAAGCTGATCATCAGTTCTGCGACAATAGATTCCATGAAATTTTCAGACTATTTCAATAAGTGTCCAGTGTTCTCGGTTGAAGGAAGAACGTTTCCTGTGTCGGTCCATTTCACTCCCGAACCAGAGGCCAATTACCTCGCGGGTTGTGTTAGTACAATATTTCAAATACATGCGTAAGAGGATGGATCCCGACTTTAGGTGTCAGTGACTAATCGTCACACTTAGCTCTCAACCTCTCGGAGGCGATATTCTAGTTTTCTTGACTGGAGAGGAAGAAATCGAAGCTGCGGCTACCAATATTGAGGAGATTTGCAGGAAGCTCGGGTCTCGAATTCCCGAGCTCATCGTCGCCCGTATTTACTCGGCGCTGCCTAGTGATCAACAAGCCAAGATCTTCGAGCCGACCCCTCCGAACGCTAGGAAAGTGGTCCTCGCCACCAACATCGCGGAGACGAGTTTGACTATCGACGGAATCGTCTACGTTATTGATCCTGGATTTGAGAAACAGAACGTGTTCAATCCGACCACAGGTCTTAGTCAACTCGTGACGGTCCCTTGTTCACGAGCCTCTGCAAATCAAAGGAAGGGAAGGGCTGGTAGAGTTGGACCTGGTAAATGTTTCCGATTATAGTAGGTACTCTGTAGCTGTTCCTCACTAATGCCTACTCAAACGAGCAATGCTAACTTGGGCTTCTCTCACAGCACGAAATGGGCTTTTTACAATGAAATGGAGGAGTCTACTATGCCAGAAATCTTACGAGCAGACCTTTGCCCCCTGACGCTAACCCTGAAGTCACTCGGAGTTAACGATGTATTGGGTTTCGATTGGATTGATTCTCCGAGCCCAGAGGTATGTCGTAATCCCTGCCCAAGTCCGCCTCAGATTTTTAGACAACTTCTTCTCAAAGTTTTCTTATAAAACAGTCACTGACTACTCT
The DNA here is from genome assembly GCA_016508695.1 of Hyphodiscus hymeniophilus. NCBI lineage: Eukaryota > Fungi > Ascomycota > Leotiomycetes > Helotiales > Hyphodiscaceae > Hyphodiscus > Hyphodiscus hymeniophilus. Next base: position 905,678 of record VNKQ01000020.1, on the reverse strand, counting down.
GGCACCGCAGGTTTTGATCCAAGCACTGACGCAACTCTTCAGCTTGCAAGCCTTGAACCACCAAGGAGCTTTGACAAAGATTGGCCGCAAGATGGCTGAATTGCCTATAAAGTACACTCCCTACTCCTGATAATCTCTTAGATTCAAAAAGTGCTAACTTGCGGGTCTTTAGTCCAATGGCCGCGCGGAGCATCCTAGCTGCTGACGCCCTCGGCTGTGTCGAGGAGATAGTATCAATCATTGCAATGTTGGATGAGGCTGGGTCCCTATTTTTCAGGCCTAAAGATAAGAAGATTCATGCAGATTCAGCCCGGTAAGTCTTCTGAGATTGCTCATGGGGCCGGGGCACTAATTACTTTACAGTGCTCGCTTCACAGTAAAAGAAGGAGGCGACATGACGACCTACCTGAATATTTTCTCGCAATGGTGCGACGCCGACTTCAGCCCTATCTGGGCTAAGGAGAACTTCCTGCAGCAACGATCTTTGACCCGGGCAAGAGATGTCAAAGATCAACTTCTGGCACTTTGTGAAAGAGTGGAAGTCACGATGTCGAGCTGTGGCAGCACCGACGTCGTTCCGATACAAAAGGCCATTCTATCGGGTTATTTCGTCAACTCGGCAAAACTGGAGCGGGGTGGCGACAGCTACCGAACGATGAAGAAGAGCACGTCTGTCTACATCCACCCTAGCAGCGTCTTAATGGCTTCGGATCCACCAATCAGAGCTATTTGCTTTTTTGAAATGGTGCAGACATCGAAGGAATATGCGAGAAGTGTGATGCCGATCAAGGTAGAATGGCTGTATGAAGTTGCTCCACACTACTTCAAGAAGCAGGATGTGGAGGCGTTGGAGGACAAGAAGATGCCGAAGGCGTCGAAGGCACGGGCTGTGCTTTGAGGATTAGATATGGGAAGTGGGCAAGGAAGCAAAATCAACTTGACCTTCACCTAAGTGTTCATTCATGCTGCCTGAATTGAAAATCTGACTGTTGAGTGCCTACTCGTCTATTAGAAAAGTCTCCGATCCAAATGTCAGGAAGGGTCATAGTTACAAGTCTTTGATTCCTCGAGTGCGGATGACGACTTGCGCTCTCGAGTGTGAAGCCAGCTCAGTCAGTATAAATCAGAATGGGTCAAAAATCCGGAAGAATTTGGCACCTTGAATGAACCAACCAGGTCGTGAGCCTAGATAGACAGATTTGCGCTTGTATCCCGAGTTCTTAGGTCGGTTTTAGTCTACCTATGGGTTGGCTACCCTTCGCTTAATCCAGGGGCAGAAGTGTAAGCGAGGGAGGTCGTCGGACAACTATGATCACGAAAAAGGATCATAACGTATATATTCGCACTAATCATATTAGACTGTTCGAGAACTCCAATTTTAGAGGCTACAAAAATTGGGAGATAAGGCCTATGGACCCAACCCAACGTTTTCCTTTATATCACCCAACCCAACCCCCTTCGGACTACCAATAGCCACGCAACCTGTCGAAACTGAACTATAGGACCTGAATGACACAGTTTTAGTTTGCATATCTGCTGCGCAGGATTTTATGAGATGGATTAATCTTCTCTACTCCTGCAGCCTCCCCTCTTCGAGTTAGATAGCCCACTTGATACATGATACATGATTGGTGAAGCTTTCATCTCAGCGTAACTTCAATACTGGCTTACATCAGGCTCGTTCTGACTCATTCATCTATGCTGCTCCTTATTTGGTGCTGATTTGTTAACCGGCACGGGTATCAGGCGCTAGGAGCGGGCAGATAATGCCGAAACTCACATATAACTTCCACACCACCCACATCTTCGATTCCCCAAAACTCTCGTATCACTATAAATCCTTGAAGTCTGCCCAAGAAGATTCAACCACGATGTTCGAAAAATATATGGATGTTTTGTGGCATCTGATCGACCCCTGGCATTTCATGTGCTTTTCAGCCTCCTACCTGCCTGTTACAATATTCAACCTCCTCATCACGCTCCAGTTCTCAGTCCTGCTCTCCCCGTCCAAGCTCAAAGACGCCTGGTTCGCCCGCTTCTGGGGTAGAGTAGGACCTGAAACCCGCGAGAATGCTATTCCCAGAGTCAGGCCTCTGATCTCCCAGGCGCGAGGCGTGGTGCTTGAAATTGGTCCCGGGAGTGGGGAGTGGGTTAACTTATACGACAAAGAGAAAGTCACAAAAGTCTATGGCGTTGAGCCAAATAGGGACCATCATGAATTGCTTCGCAGACGAGTCAAGGAGGCTGGTCTGAGTGATATTTACGAGATTGTTCCGGTGGGTGTGGAGGAATTAGGAGAGACATGGGTTGGGATGGGAGAGGTCGATTCTATCGTTACGATTCAATGCCTTTGCTCGGTCCCAAAGCCAAAGGAAATGATCAATGCGTTGTATGGGTATGTGAAGGAAGGTGGACAATGGATTGTCTATGAGCATGTGGTTACACATCATGGAAGGTTCATTGCGGCGTACCAAGGTGAGTGGCACTCTTTGGGACAGGTAGACTTTGCTGATGTGAGCAGCTCTGGTAGACATCCCATGGCCGCATTTCCTCGGAGGATGTTCGATCACGAGGGATACTGAGAAGTGGCTGAGAGCTTCTGGACGTTGGAGCAAGGTTGATTTGCAGCAACCTGAGTTGGAGCCTTCGTACCAGGTCATACCACATGTTATGGGTATTCTGACGAAGTGAGAGGGTTGTGCAAACCGGTCTCAGTGATACATGAATTCCTTTCCAAATTTTGGCATGCATTGAAAGAAATGTTATCATACCTAATTCGGAGGATCTTCTTTGAAACAGGATTCATAATTACTTATTTTGCCCCTGAATGTAAACCCAGCTGGGACTGAGCTGGAGGTAGGGTAGGTAAGAAGAAATTGCTATTATGCCTCAGGCATCAACCCCGGGTCCGTCCCACTTTGTCACTCACCTCAACTCTATCTACAATTAAAGCTTCAAATTGGCCCACCTTGGAGCACCACAAACTTCCGCTACATTCCACCAACCGCCGAATCCGATGCCTCTTGAGCAGCACTTACGAAGATACCTCCATCCCCATCACAGACCGTGATGGCGCAGCCCGAAACGCCTTCATTGGCAGAAAACAGCCCACCTGAAGACCAGGAGCTCGAATTTGAAGACGCAAATGCATCAGAGAATCCCGACGATTGGGAATATGAGTATTCTACAACTGAGGCCGAGGTAACCCTATTTCGCTATCAAAGAATCACATCGCTAATCTCTCTCTGCAGACATACTATGTGACCCTCGACCTTACAAATCCCGATCGTAAACACAAGCTAGGGGCAAGCGGCAACGAATTAAGGAGAAACTTCAAGACGACATGGCTGAACTCGGAACTTGATGCTCAGAAGAGCAAAACTGCAGATGCGAACGGGACGTTACTTCAAACCCCTCGACCAGACGCAGATCACATTGACCGCGATGCGCCAAGCAGTCCCGGGTCCAGTGGATCTGAGGATGAAAGTGGCAGATCATCTAGCATCCAAATCTTGGGCTTACATAGTAGAAACCCGATTGTGGCATATAAAGGAACCGTCTATTCCTGCCAATGGGCCTCGAACCTAGGCACCGAGTTGCTTTTCACACAGCACGATGCAAACAGCACACTGCCGGTACTTCGGCATCTCCCCGGACATGTCGACCTGCTTGCTGCTAGCTCCGTACGCATCACCTCCAACGCTGCTCACGTGGAACCCAAAAAGCAGTCTTCAGCTCCAACCGTCTATAAACGCACTAGAAACGGTTATCCCAAGGACCCAACTTTGCTCATTCCAGTGGGCACGCAAGCTTCAGACAAGCGAAAGGCCCAAGCGAGGTTCTTGCAAAGTTTGATGGATTTGAAAGGGGAGAGGGGAGATGAGGATGAGGTTACTGTGAATACGGTCAAGAAGTTCTCGAGGATGGAATGGAAAGCACATTTCGCGCAGCAGAGGGATGAGGAGAGGAAGAAGATGCAGAAAATTGTGAAGAAGAACAATAGTGTTGTCAGCGTCCAGAAAGCTAGTATGAGATTGGCGGAGCTGGATAGGGAGGATCAGATGGCGAATGCGGTACAGGAGAAATGGCTAGCAGAGAGCCGTAGGCAAGGTAGAAGCAGGAGGCGAATTAGAGGTCTCAGTCACGATGCTCATGGAGTCATGAGACTGAATAGGGATGTAATACCTGGCAGTGGTGATGGAGCCTCCGATCGAGAGACTGGATCCATGACGACCCCACGGAGATGGGAGATAGAAGCGAACGGGGATGGTGATGAGGATGAGGACGAGAACGAAGACGAGGATGAGGAAATGGAGGACTATGCAGGAGAGTACGACGAGAACGTAACTGAGGGTCTGTTCTATGATGAGAACGAATTCGGCGACATCGACGAATATGGGGAGGATGTTAATGAAGCTTAGAACTTATCCAGTTCCCATATTTATAGAGCTAAATGGCTACATTCCTCATCCAATATTGCGAGTCCCTATGTAATGTATGCTTCAAGATGACACTTTGAGCACGACTAATCTGGGTATCAACATAGTTCACGATATCAAGTACTTGCTTAGATCGAAGCGAGTAGATTTGGTCCTGATTATTGTAGCAGCTGTTGATTCGGTTTTGAATGAGCGGCTAGATAGCTGATGCGCAGGCGGCAAGATAGCTAGGATCAGTTGCGTTGGACGATTGAACGATGATTTGTTGCTAAAACGGGTTACGCTGGGGTTCAGAGTGACTGTGCCATCATGTACTAGAAAGAGAAAGCAAGCAGTGCTATTTTGGTGATCTTGCGATTGTCAGGTACTCAATAGACTGGTGTGGGGCTATGAAAGCCAAAAGACGTTTAAAGGCCCTATTTATCATTTCTTCGAGCTGGGTATCATGCTCGCAAAACACCCTCATCTATTCTGTCTCTTTTGCCTTGCTAGCTTCCTTGGCAGCTTTCTTTTCCGCAATCGCCTTCTCCTTTGCTTCCTTCTTCAGTTGATTCTTCGTCTTCTCCTCGACCTTGACCTCACCCATTTTCCCTTCCAGTCCAGTCTCACCACCCTCGTTTAACGCCACCTTCGCATTCGGGTTGCCACTGAAGACCAACCTCTTCTGCGCCATGAAATCCTGCACGGTCTCGTCCGTAACCCTTTCTCTTCGGTCTTGGAATGCTTTGACGTATTCTTGTAAATGCTGAATGCAAAGGGCCTTTAATTCTCCCGTCAACAACTTCCCGGTCTCATACTCTTTTTTGATCCTGGCCAGTTCCTCGTCATCCTCCATGAAGAACCTGAGGTACAGATATGAGACGTCTACATCAGCATTTCCCCCTTTCTCTCTGTGTTCCTCGACCGTCATTTGTCCGCCTGAAAACGCGTATTTGTTAATTTTACTTTTTATGTCCTTCGCACTATCTTTCATGAAGATCGCAGACGATTCTATCGAAGCACTCATTTTCGTTCCTGGGCCTTGCAGAGCATCAAGGAAGCTGGAATGAATCAAAGCGGGCTTAGCGAAGTGAAGGCGAGCCGCAACGTCTCGTGTCATCCGGAAATATGGATCTTGGTCGATGGCACAAGGAATGAGACATGGTATTTGAGTCGTAATTGACTCATCGTCTCCAAATATGTGGGGAAACGAGGATGCAAAGGACGTTGCACCCTGTATTGCGCCGAAATGGATCTTTCCAATATTAGAGCTATGTTCAAATCAGCAAACTTGTACTGCAATGGTGGGATTGGATTTAGGCAATCAAGCCAGGGTGAGTCGCAAGTCTTTCTATAAGGTTTAGATGTACCTTTCATTGAAACCAAACACTGCTCGTGCAACATTGAGAGTAATGTGCTTGGACATTCGTGCAACATTCCGGTAGAAAGCGCCCCCCATGAAATCGAAGTCGCTGAAAATGAAGGTCTTTTTGGGATCGAATCCGGCGGAAATGATGTCCTTGACGTTGGTCCTTGTGTAGCTCTGTACAGCCTCGATCGTTCGCTCTGGGCCACCAAAGATGTATTTTTCATCATCGGTCATCATGATGATCAGTGGCACGTCGAAGACATCTTGCAGGTATCTGTGAGGGATTAGCAGAAAATCGAGAATTGGACCAAGTGCCGTAAAACGTGCCGTAAGAAGAAACCTTTCCAAGACTTAGGAGAGAAACTTACTTGGTGAAGTCGAAAGGAATGGTATGTCCAATGTGCATGCTATCACTACTAGGCCCTCGTCCCGTATACAAAAAGAAAGGTTCACCTCTCTCATGGCGGTCCAAGATCAGATTGAGATCTCTATGACTGAAAACGATTCCTCTCCTCATAAATCGATGTGGTTTATGCCCCGTAACTTCCTCAAATCTCTTCAGATCCTCATCCAAGATCTTCTTTGTGCCAAATTCCTCAACCAGTTTTGAGTAGTCGATAGCTTTCGCAATCCCGTCTGCTCCTATTTCTCCGGAGACGTTGTATGGGTCCACAGATTGCTTTGTGGAAGGCGCATCGGCAGCCAGAGCGGCAACGGTGGAGGGTTCTGGTTCAGTCATTATCGCAAGCTCCTGCTGGTATGTTGTTGTTTTCTGGCTGTTCTTTTGTGCGAAGTGGGATATGAGTCGACTTTATTTTGCCCGACTTGGGCCAACGTTTTGGGCAGCGGTGTGATTTAGCCAATCCGGGGTAAAGAGAGGCAAAAAGTCCCTCGGGCCAATCTGACACCACACGCATCATCACCATCAACCCCTCCCTATCTCCATCAACAATTGACCAAACTTCTCCAAACGATGCGAACCCATCACTCAAAATGGTGAAATTCTACGAGTCCTCCTACACATATGACTACTCCTTCCCTGCCGTCACACTCGCCTACTTCCTCCGCTATCCAAACCCATACAGCACACACGTGCTCTCCTCCGACACCATCTCCCGCTCCATAGATGAAGCGACAGGACAGCTGCATACTACGAGGATACATAGGAAGAGCAGCAGATTGCCCCCAGCAGTTCTAAAGCTGCTGCCAAAATCCGTACTCGGAAATGTATCAGGTGGCCGCAGCGAGAGCTATATTCTAGAGACGAGCACGATCGACGTCAAGGAGGGATGGATGAGGACAGAGAGTAAGAATCTAGATTGGACGGGAATACTGAGCGTTGTTGAGAGTCAGGAATTCCAGAGGAGGGTGGATTCGAGCGAGGTCGGTGATGGCTCTGGAGTAGGCGAAGGGACCACCGGCGTGGTTACTACGGTCATGTTTAGGAGTCGCTTGGGAGATAGACTGAGAGCCAGGGCGAGGAAGGGGGATGGGGAGGGTGAGGAGGAGAAGAAGGGTTTTCTGGCGAGTTGGAGTACAAATGGGATCCAGAGAAGCATTGAGGCTATTGCGAGTCGCAAGACGGAGAATCAATTGGGGAAGTCCAAAGAGGGGATGACGGTGGTGCTGGAGAGGTTGAGGAGGGGTGGATTGGTTGGGGTGCTAGATGGGATGAGGAAGGATCGGGAGAGTGAGGGGATGTGGAGTAAGGGATGAAAGGACATTTTCGATATGGGATGGTTGCATACAACGGATGAGATCGGAGAAATGGGACATGAGACGATCGAAATGTTCTTTACGGCTGAGGCCGATGTATAAAAACACATTTTGGGAGCGACGGAGTCTGGGTATCTAGGCGTCGCATGGTTCAATAGTCCCCTCACATGAAACAATGGAAAGCTACTGGGTGTTCAGACATTACGTATGTTCGTGAGGTCTATATTTTAACATTGCCATACGTATCATCTACTTTCACAGGCTTATAGCCCTCGTTTGACAGGTGGGGCTGTTCCGTTTCCAAGCGTGGCATTAGGCTGTAGGTGTGCATCCGTTGTGAAAGGTACTGTACTCGAAAGAGAATCAATTCTTCCCAGCAAGAGCTCAACGTGTCTGTAAGAAGCAGAAGGAGCATATTGCGGAATCACTTAAGTCTTAAGTCAGTATGTCTACTCAGAATTTCCGGCAAAGGGAGTTTACTATGGCCTGCGAGATCAATAGACACCCATGTAAGACCTCTCTCGGTGTGCGTTGTTCCAAAGACTCCAGAACCAGCAAGGGTTGATTCACTTGGTTCATCGTGGTATGGAACGTAGAAAGGCTCAGTGGGCTTGGTCTGGAAACCTTGAGCACCATTCCAAGTCATATTTTGGATCATCATCAGCGTTCCGTTCGAAACTAAGATCATGTCAAGAGCCTTGAAGCCGTCAGTCATCTTCCAGGATACGACGTCACAGGATCACTCACTCCATGGCCAATGATGGTGCGCTTGCTTCGTTCAATAACTCCTGGCAAAACACTGACGCCTGATGGAGGACTTCGATCATGATGGACGAAAACGCCATTCGAACACTCCTCCCATTCTTGGATCGGTGCATTGATCGCTTTCTGTACATCGGACCTGTTGAAGTATATCGAGGCTCCTTCCGGCACGTAAGGGAATGAACCTGGGAACCCGAGCACATCCCAAAGCTCAGGGCAGGTGGTTGCCACTTGATAGACATCGAAGCATGGGTTTACATTTGCGATCTCGTTGGTAACGGAATTCCAGAGCGAGCACTCGTCTTTCGTGTCTCCATGTTCATCTAGGCCAGGGAGATCTGCGGGTCCGGGGAGCGGCCCAGGTGGAGGAAATGTGAGATACGTATTGATGAAATCGTTGTAGCCACAAGTTTCGGCTGAGGTGTGGAGGAAATCCTTGTAGGTATCGTTGAATGGAAAGAGACCGCCCCAGTAGTCGACAAATTGAACCGTTGGAATATCATTCTGAATGGCATCGTATGAAGTCGAGGGGTCGTAGATCATGGTAGCTTCAACGTCGTAATACTACACCCTTGTCAGCTTGAACTCTCCATTATTTAGACGAAACACACCTGAGTATTATTTTTGTTCAACATCGCATCTGCGATATAAGGAACGTAGTATCCGGCATATGATTCTCCCGCAATGAAGACCTTACGATTCTGCAGGCTGAAGGTATCCACAAAATTCTCCCAAAATCCCAAGAATTGGGCTGCAACATCAGTTTCACTGGTGGCTGTTGGTGTTCCTTGTGAGAAGCCGGTTCCAACCGGTTGCTCCACCCAGACAACGTTCGTGAGATTGACCCAAGTATAGGGATTTGGAACCGGCTCAAACGTTCCGTATTGCCAGATAAAAGGACCATTCTCTTGGAGGAGACCTTCAAGGGATGAGCATCCAGGCTACCAAGACTTTAGCAAAGTTCATTGGAGTTTGGAAGTTGAAAAGGAAGGCTCACTCCTCCGTTCAGCCAAATCAAGATTTCGTCACTAGCATCAACGTTTTCGGAGGGGAAGAACCAGAAATATAACTCTCTGGTCTCGTTCTTTGATTTGGAGATGGGCATCAGACCGGCATAGGACTCTCCAATATCAAAGTTGACATCTGGGATACCAGTGCCATTTACCGAGTATTCTGAGGGCTCGTAAGATTCGATTTCGAACGCACAAGGCTGGAAACTTACTGGTGGTCGTATTTGTAAGATACTGAGCGGAATCAGAGCGTTGTTGAATCTGGGGGACTTCTCTCCTGCGCGACTTGTGAGGTATATCCTTTTTTCCAACGTGCTGCCAGCTCCTCCCAGAGTGATGAGCCGCGGACACAAGACTGACTCCAATTGCCAGAGCGGATACACAACTTGAGAATCGCATATTCGCAGAGTCCCAAAACAATCTAAGTATCTGAGCTGTAGACTTGCAGCATGAAATCACGAGTAGAGAAACGAACGCAACAAAAAAACATGCGGGGATCCGTTAATCCTTTAAGCTCGTGTGCATTCCATTTTTTTTTAAAAAACTTCCCCGCGGAAAGACTATAGCTGCAATCATGACGCAGCAAAGATGTGTATCCTTGCTACACTTTGCTTTGATCGTTGCGATAGCCAAGGTATACCCCGCCAGAGGTGGGGTTGAGCAAAGAAGTACATGCCTTTTGTAGCCAAGCCTTCATGTACGTTCTTTTACAGCCTACCACATTGCTTCCTCTCGCCGAAGGTTCCATCGTGTACCCAAAGAGCAGGATAAGTGATAATCTGTCGTTGTACAATATGTGCTTCGTTCTCAGTGGTTGGGCTCCATCCTCGCCAACGGTCTGAAGCTTGACCTGCCAGATTCGGCGTGGCGCAAGAGCTACAAATCTTCTTGCGTCAGCAGAATCTCCCCAATGATAGCGGTGGGGTTGTTCTGTAAGTAAATAATTGTGGTGTTATCTCATAGGAATATTCTTATCAGCAGAAGGCATGAGGAGAAGTTGAGAAGTAACGAGGATTAAAGAGACGAGATCTGGGCGGTGAGGGAGGATGGAACACTGCATTGGTACCTTACTATGATTGGTTAAGCTGATTTCAAAAGCGTCTGGTTTTCATTCCCATATCTATGAATTCCAAATGAGCCCAATCTTTAAACACATTGCCAAAATCTGGGAAGTGCAGAATGAGCGCATTACTTCGAAGGCAAATCCAGCAAAGGAACATATTGAGCAGTTGCGCATTCGTTCTTTAAAACATGGCGGAACTATCTTAGCGCTCATAGTTGCTAGCTCTACAAGCTACAATGCTTGCTCCGATATCCAAAACAAGTCATCTTTCTCCTGGTGTCAAACTGGAGAATTGGTATACTGAACCACCAGTACGCTCAAGGTTAGACGGTGGTGATGAGAATCCAATCTCAAAATGCTCTGGCGCAATACCGAGTTTGGTTGGTTTGGCAGAGCCACTGAGGAATAACTGTGTCGTGTGTGTTTGGGAGATTGAGTCCTTAAGGGGATGTCCAATTCTTCAGATAATCTGAGGAACGGGATCAGAGACAATCCTCAAGAAGACATATCATCCAGGTGGGGTATCAACAGATGGAATGTGATGGTGGTTGATTGTGTTGAGTACATTACATTAGAGATTACATGAAACGGATTCAAATGCTAAATGCAGCAACCACACTGGCAAGTACAGTAGAAATCAACGTGACTTGTACAGCAGAGATCTGCCTTCCAGCACTGGTGGACTTGGTGGGCGTGGCTGCACTTGAAGTTGCCGAGAAGGTTGAGGAACTGGTAGAAGAAGTAGTAGTGGCCGAATGAGTGGCAGTCGCCGATACAGAAGCGCTCGACGCAGCCGCACAAACAGAACTCGCCGAGACTGCGCTACCAGCCTGCTCATCCTGACAGTCCTCCTCCAGCAAAGCGGCCCAACTCTCGTAAGTAGCTCCCGGACACGCCGCCGTACACTCATAGCTCTCCCTCTCCGCATTTGTAGTGTTGGCTGGGTAGAATGTCTGTGTGCAGTTCCTCGCGCAGTCGTACGCCGAACATGGCACGTTATCTGGGTCCCCAATTGTGTGTCCAGCAAGTTCTGCAGCCGACCATGATCCCGTCCCATTTGTCAACACGAAATCGTTGCTGTATTCGTAACCCGAGTCGCCGCTTGCGTCGACGTCCGTGTTGAATTCCATCGTTGCGATCGAGTAGGAAGAGCCGTCAGGGCCGACCGAGGCGGGAATGAGGAAGTTCAGGTTGGTGGTGTTGATTGCGGTGGAGTTGACGAGCCAACATGCAGGGCCCGAGCCATAGCCTGGCACAGTAATTGAGAGATATGTTCGGAAGTTGGAAAATGAGCTATCGAAACCTGAAGCACCAGCTGAGAGGTCGTTGGTGATCTGGAGCTCGGACGAGGTGTTGGCAGCGATAGTCGAAGGGACTGCAAGTTTGTTGAAAGCGGCGGCGAGGGGAACGCTAGAGAGCGCAAGCAGAGTCGCTCGAACGAATGAATTGCGCATGATTGCAAGAGTATCTGCAAGAACAAGACACAAAGAGAATGAAAGTTGTTGCTGCAAAGAAGAAAAGACTGCAATTGTGACTCGTAGAAAGGACAAGGGAGATCAAATTAACGCGCATAATGTACGAGACCATACTCTAACCCTGGCCTAACGGGGCAAGGCCTACTGCAGGCATGCGTCCGACTTTCACGATGGTTACAACGCGACATTGTGTTAAACGAGATTGAGGAAGGTGAGTTCCGATAGCAAAACAGTGGTGCACGTGATCTTACTAGTCAACTTTGACAAGGGACCTCTTTGATATCTCAAATTATCATATTTGGAATCGACAGCTAAAGGAAAGGCCTGTTCCTCTGAAGGAGCTCCCCTTGTTCGCGTTCAATATCCACAAGCAGCAGTTTTGCTTTGATACACGATACAGTCGAGACGGAGACGAGTGTTCATTCTTCACTCTTCATTCTCAGATCGACCATACCTGTTACTTACCTGCTTGGGAAGTTAGATCTCATTATTTGGTGCCAAGTCTTCACGACAAAGTCTCGTTATGTTCCCCTTGCCTTTCCCAACCGTTGAGTTGGTCGAGCGGGACTTGGCCATATAGTTGGCGAGAAAGGAAGGCTAGTAAGCCTATCACTGATCAATCGTACAAATGCCTTCCTCATATGATTTGAGGGCCAGACATTACATTTCAATCAACACAAGGAAGACATTTGGATACTGATATCAATTACTATCAAGAAATTGTCGACCGTGTATAAACCCATTCTGTACCATTCAACCTACCAATATGAATATCCGTCCCAGTCCTGCCCAGCCCAGTTAATCCGTCGTGTCATCATAAAAGTCCTCTAAGAGGGAGGAGCAGAGACATTTTGTGTAGCCTCGCTGCGTTGAACAGCGCCAAATTGGGTGTTTCCTTGATCGAAGATCTATGACGGTTTAGCCAAGTCCACTTGCAGGGATAGGGATGACTTACAGCATAAATTGACTTCAAGAAGGTGTCTCCCAAGATGTCAAAGGTCATGGTACCACGAGACTGGATACCACCATAGACCATACCATTACCGGCATCAGCAAAACCCAAATCCTCCTTTTGAACAGCGAACTGAGTGTCACCAACAGCGAATGTAACAACTGGGAGTTGGTCTGCGGTTGTGTTACTGGGGAATGTGTAACCTTGTTGACTTTGGTCGTAAGTAGAGCCTGGAATGGCATCATAGATAGCCTTGCAAGTGGCATCCGAGACCAAAGCGAGAGTGGTTCCGGTGTCAGCGATGGCGGTGTTCCCAGATTGGTCAACAGATTTGCCATTGACAGTAGCGGAGGCGGAGGCAAACATCCAGAAGCCTTGAGAGTTGTCGACTGGTGTGTATGCGATGTCTTGGCCGGAAGCAGTGACAGTGTCTTGGTCAATGTAACCGAAAGTGTAGAAGCTCTTTCCTCCGTCGGGGTCGTTGGCATCGCGCCAGCTGCCAAGGTTGGCAGTGAAGAGCTCGGCAGATTTGGGAATCTCTTGCTCGGTGATCATGTTCTCGACGGGCGTTTGAACGGGCTTGGGAGTGACAGTGTTGATGCTGCCCCATGCGAGACCGAGAAGTCCATCTCCAGCACCTTGGATGAATTGGGCGGACATTTGATTGGCAAGCTCGACAGCTTGGTTCTTAATTGTGAGACCGCCAATAGTGACATTGTCTGTACCGACGGTACCTGACGCTGAAGATGAGTCTCCGTAAGAGATCTGCCATTTGGAGCCCTTCGCAATCTTGTATGTGGAGGACTTTGTTGGATCGTAGATGGTGTGGCCAGAGCCTTGAGAGAGGACATCGGAGGGAAGTTCGGTGGACCAGACCTGAGACAGTTAGCAATGTACAGAGACGCAACGTGCGGGGTCTGCTTACCCAGAGATCAGATGATCCCGTATCAAAGTCAAGATTGAGAGTCTGACCTGGAGTACCGATGGTGACGGGGCAGAGGTACTCGGAGTCGTTTTGCTGGTCCTCAGCGGTTACTTCTCCGGATTGACCAGATGTAGGATCCTTCTTTGCAAGAACACGGTGGGTGCTAGCCTTGCCTCCAAACTTGTGGAAGTGGCCGTGTGCACCGCTCTGAGAGGTCTTCTGGATGTGATGGTAAGGACCGGGCATGGTAGGCTCGAAGCCCCATTTCTGAAGGAGGTAGACATAGGACTTGAGACCGGATCTCTTGTACTTCTTGTTGGGGACGATCCTGATCTTTGAGAGACCTTGAAGAGTGGCCATGATTGATGAGCAGTTGATTATCGTGTAGGAGATGAGTGAGTAGGATGTAAATGTGGAAGAGGGTATTGAATGCAAGTGGATGATGGGGGGTGAATATGTGTGAATGGTATGAAAGGAGGGATGGGGGAAAGAGGGGAGAGGTTCCTCTTATATCTAGGTAGCTACCTACTACCTTACCTACCTACCTACCTATCTACCTGCCTGCCTACCTACATGAAACCAGTTCTGGCAGCGGCAGTTGTGAGGCTGGCTGTCGAGATGGGCAGGTGTCCAGTTATCCCAGTCATCCAATCATCCAGTCATCCAGCTGTGGCAGGCACGAGGGGGCAAACAGGCTTTGTAGGTCTCGGGTGACCAGTCGCAAGTCGCAGATAGTCGCATGGTGATTGCTGGTTGCTATTTGCCAATGTTTGAGCTGCAGCAAACCAACCGCGCAAGACCGAAACTCGAAACTCGAAAGGGAAGAGAGGGGAGGGGCATTGGCGTCATCAGCTACATCAGTTCAAGCCCCAGCCATCCCTGCAGACAGATGAGGGGCAGGGGCAAAGCTTGTGTATGCAGTCTAGCAGTATGTATGCAGCATTGGATACGAAGCGAAGGAGGGAAGGAGAAGGGTAGAGCGCCAGTCAGAAGCGAGGATACTAACGAGTAACGAGGGGAGTAGGGGAGCAACGAGTGACGGGTCCTTCCATCCTTCCGATCCTTGATGCTCCCGCAGGCGCCGTGGGGTATGGCGTATTGTGTCCCTATTTGGAACTGTGAAAGGTGTATTCGCAGCTGGTTGTCTGGGTGGTGACTAGATAGATGCAGAGGGTCGCTACTACAGTATCGATGTAGGAAAGGATAGTTTGGTTGAAGTAACTGGCTACCTGGTAAAGGAATGTTCGTGCGTCGGTGATACAAGATGGTCAGGTAGTGATTAATTGTGAGACAAGATGGACCCTGGTCCGATAAGAGAGATAAGACTCTGGGTACACATACTGTAACCATCAAAACACAATAACAACAACAACAACAACAACACATCTTGTATTCCCTTCCTTGAGTCACTATTAGGTTGCCTTACTTTCCACGGTGCCAAGTGCACAAGGTCCTCTTCTCCCTATTCTCCGCTACCCCGGCATTGGATGCATCATCAGGCAACATGCTCCTGGTGCTCCATCTGCCGATGATCCAAGTCTCGCGGGAGTCGTTTCATGCAACAACAATGCGCCTCGCCTGGCCTCGCCTCCCCTATCCCCCTATCGATCAATACTACTGTAGCTGTACTGTACGCGCAGCCTACTCGCTACATTGACGTCATGGTAGCATCAACCCCAAATCGAGATGTGATGCGACGACAACCCATCCCAATTGATACAATTCGATGCAGGACATCTCCTGAGTCCCTGCATCCCTCAAACAAGATAACTCATACTTTCCGTACTCTTGTCTCGTCTGCCAACAACACAATAAACATCCCATAACTCGAAACAATTCGCCATCAAATCCACCGCTCGCTGCAGCTGCACCGCTGATCACCTCAAGAGATCAAGAATCCAAAGGTATAAAAAGCGACAATTAAGCCCACCCCCACCTCATTCTGCTCCCCTTTCCATTTTTGTATTCTCGTCACAAATGACGTTCCATCCTCTCGCCACCTCTTCTTTCGCGACTTTTCTTGCTTGAGTCTTGTTTCTTCCTTCATGTCTCTCTATATTGCTTGACCAAGACCCCATGATGCGTATTACTCCGAGACATCTCCCGGCACATGGCAGCCATCCCGTCTGGGCCACCGGTAGTCTACGGAGGTACTGTCGTAGTGTTTCAGAGCCTGAGCTTAATGCCTGAGGCCGAAACGCTATACCTTTGGAACACAAGCTGATCCAGTCCAACGAAGGTTCTATATATCACTGGGTCATTACCCATTAGGGTAAAGACTTTCGTGCTTAATTCAAATAAAGTTTATTTACACGTACTTAATAATTTATAAAGGGTTATATATATACTCTTGATGCAGTGACAGTGTCTCTGCCTACCCAGTCTACCTAATCAACTTGTCCCTGAACCACCCTAAGTATTGAGGTTTGTTACATCAAGGACCTTCATGTTGTTTCCAACCTCTTTGAGGGACATATGCAGTGTAACCTGCGTCCAGCTGAGACCCCGATTGGACATTGCCGTGTTTACTCTAGGGGTAAAAGACTGCTCGGCAATGCATACCTACCTGCCTAGATAATGTAGTTCTCATGTGATTTGTTAAAGTGCTCTTTATTGAAAAGCGAACAGTTCCAAAGTTTGACCAAAATGAGATCAGTAAACTCAATTAGGTCAGAGTTTTGAAAGCGACTGGTTGAATCTCTATATTTTCTTAGCAGCTGCATGCTACCACACTTTTGGTTTTTGGGGGCCGAGAATATTTTTGTTCGACAGTCACTTCCCGAAGACTAGTTATCAAAAGTCCCACGCAAGATTTTCAAGTTTCTGTTTCTCTACAACAACCATCCATCGTTTATCGAAACAATCTGCCAGCATCTTGCGATTAACTATGCTCCGATCTTCAATCATGAGGGCCCTCGTCAAAAGCTTGGCGGTGCCTTCCACCCGCTGCTTCCCCCGTCACCACTTCGCTCCTACCTTCCTTCCCTCACCACGCGTAAGATTATCTCCCACGAAAGCGCGATACCCAGACATTCAAGCCCGTGGGGTGCACAAGAAGGCAGTCTCTGAAGATAACCAAGGAAAGCAGCCGTTAGACTCTTGCACGGACGATCATAACAACAAAGTCGGTGGTTCGAGCTCGGCGTCTGCCCTCTGCTTTCTTGCCCTCCTCCTTTATATCCTAGGAGCTCGCCGCCGACGTCAAAGGCGACAACATGAAGGGCAACAAGAAGAGTCACCCGTCGATGCAAATGAGGAAGTCGATCTTGAAGGGACCAGGGATTGATTTTCTTTCTGAAGTCTATCCAGAAATGGCTGCGGCCAGCACCACACTGGTGCTTCAGGTCGATTTCAATTGGTCTGGCATGGGTAATTGGGATCATAGAGATTTGTGACAGCAGAGAGAATCTGCATAATTGGAGTCGACTTGTTTTTGCGCCTTCCCTTTTGCTCTGTGATGTCAGATATTTCTTGGATACATTGCAGATGTTCCTGCCCTCTACGGTGGCTGCGGAGTTGTTGGTAGGAAGGTGCAATAAGCAGACCTTTGGTATATAGCGCCCGCTCCTCTCTTCTCTCTTCTTCCCTCCTTACCCTAATTCTCAGCGATATATTAACATAGTTAATATATTGTTCTTCAATAAAGCGTTACTTCAATACAGCGTTACTTCAATACAGCGTTACTTGACCATACGATGCGGGGTATCAACATTTTCCGCTCCTACCAGACCATCAGTCGCTCCAGGGAACTGCGTGAACGCATCCAGTTCCACATCTTGACAATTGGATCCTTGGGTGGGACGTACGTCTTCTTCGAAGAGCACGCCTCCGGCCTAGCCAAGAGATGTGGAGCTGCCAAGCGCAGTGTCCTTGGACTGATGGAAAAGTAGCCGGCATGCGGACGGCAGGGTAGTGGCCCGATGGCACTGCCTGTAAGACCCTCGATGTCAAGCCTTGAGCGTCGAGCACACAGTGGTGAGTCCATCCTTTCCAGCTTTAAAAACCAGTTGCTAACTTGTCTGCCAGCTCCGCTCGTCAAGGGCACAACCACCTCATAGCCGACCGTTCTCGGCAGGTCGAGCCTCTCTTCGAGTCATCTCTCTCCTTCGTTGCTTCGCAGATATACGGACGTCATCAATTATCTTGGTCCACTCCTTCATCAGCTCGATCATCCTGAGCCGCCGGAACTTCATGGCAACAAGTCACAACACACAAGATCAAAAGCACAACCACCTCATCAGTGGCTCATATCACAGACGAGGTTCCTTGCTGCTCGCAGGCTCGCAGGAGAGGGGTTTAGTGGTACACTAAATCATGTAATATAGTCGAAGTAGAGCTCGCAAGCTCGCACCACTTCAAAGTTAAACCGGTAGGTCCCTCTCCTAGAGTAAGGGCACCGCTTACTAAGGAAGTCGCACCAATCAGCAGCGTATGCAATCTTCGGCATCACTCCGGCAGTTAGCGTCAATATATATAGATATATAGAAGATCAAGAACACAATCACCTCATCGGTCGGCACATGGTACGAACACCACGGCAGGACGCAAACACCTCGTCGGCCGATCAGTGCTTCAAGCTCAACGCCTTTAAGGGCACAACCACCTCATCGGTCGGCAATTGCTTGGAACACCAAGGGCTCAAGCGCACAACCACCTCATTGGTCGGAAATTGCTACGAACACCACAGAAGGACACAACCACCTTATCGGCTGCTCATATCACACATGATCAAGAACACAACCGCCTCGTCGGCCGGCCAGCTCCAAGCTCAACGTCTTTAAGGGCACAACCACCTCATCGCTCGTTGGAACCTCTCGCTCAACAGGCCGAGATCACAAGGGTACAAACACCTCATCTGTTTCTCGGCACTTCTCGCTCAACAGGTCACGAACACAACCACCTCATCCGTATGTCTCTTCGCCCACAAGTTGCAACCCCAAAACGTATAGGTCACATCTGCTCTCTTTCTCCTGGGCTCAGCTGCTAATAACCGACAGGAGCATCCGAATTTGATAATGGCCTGTCCACACGAGCATGTCGAACTGTCCACCTATCGGTGCATGAGCCGTTGTCGTACTAGCACAGGCTGCCACAGGTATACCACAATTGCAGCACCTGATCGGATTCTCACAGCAAGCACCAACTGCCATGAAAAGGCTTTCATTATCGCTAAGCTCTTCTATCGCCCTCTTAGCACATGTTCGTTGGTCCACATAAGCAAAGGTTCTTGGGGGACTCAATCCAGAGCTGGAAAATGTTGAGGAGATGGGTTGGGCAAGAGGAAGATTAGTGCTGGTAGCGCATATTCACGGAGAGGGAGTTGTTCATTGGGGAAATCGGGAATGCGAAAGAGCAGAGAACTACTTTTGAATATTAGGTAGCATCTAGTTTTGCGTCTCAGCGAATTGGGTAATTACAAGCATAATCTGTATAGTCAAGGAGAAGTTATGGAATGATAAGGCTGAGACCGTTACCACATGTGTGTAAGCGAATATGGCTGACGGGGTACAGTTAGACACAGTCTCCGATGGTGATATCTCCGAAATGCCGACGCCCCACTTGATTTTTACGAGGGCTTAGGTAAGCAAGGCTGAAAGTCACACCAGTCATACCTGGCCCATAGCCATGAGATGCCAATAATTATCCGTCTAGAAGATTTTTTATTAGGCACCCGTCCAAGAAAGTCAAGAAAGTCTGGAAAGTCTGAAACTCAAGAAGTACCCACAGGCTCCACCAACAAATACTCCTGCCTACACTTCTACCAACCCCTTAGACAAGTCTTCCAGTGTTTCCCTTACTACCTGATATCCAGAATCTATCATCCTCGCCGTCACCACATCGATCCTCCTCAAGGGGATCCCGTACGTGGTAAATTGAGCTCCAGGTAAAAGGTCATGCACACCACATACTCACAAGCGGCCGCCGTAGTTTAAAGACCCGTCTCTCGTGGACAATCGCTGTTACGTGGGTACAACCACTGCTGTGTGACGGGGACGCAAACTTCGCGTCTCCGTATGTATGCAGACCGGTTCCTTCTGAGCTTGCAAGGACCAGAGGCGATGGTGGTAAGGTTCTGTGTAACTGTAACTTGTACTTGTGGCCAGCTTCCTGGCTGGACATGGTATCCGTATCATCAGATGATCGGCTCAGTACACCCCGCCATCTTTTGGACCCTCTGTACGTGATCGGAGCGCAGACGAGATAATCTCCAATACGCAAGCTGAAGGTGCCGGGAGGATGCTGTACTGGTAGTGGGATAAGACGATGGTCACATGACTGCTGTACCGCCATCCTGATATGTGCCTGATGATCCTCATCCTCAGCATGTCAGATATCAACGTATATGGAATCCCGAATTGACGTAAATAAATGTACGATGTGCAACAAAAAGGGCTTTGGCAAACTTGAGATGACAATCAGTTGCTGGAGGAAGGGATGGTTAGGCATCCAAAAGGTCCCAAGGAGGTTGGGGACGACCTCGGGAGACTAACATCCCATTCTATCAGATTCGGATGAACGGTTTGGATAGCTTTCGAAACTCTCGACCGTCTCATGCAAACCAATCAAACTCCGTTGTTGTATATCTTCTAAGTGTTTAATCCGCGCAGTCCGCTCAATCGCATTCATCCTATTTATCTCGTCCAATTAATCCGGAAGAACGATTTGGACATCTTCAATTATCGACCCGGACTTCATTGGATCAGATTCATGACTTGGTACAGTGTCCGGTTCCTATCTGCTGTGGGATGTCTTGTTGCTCGATCCCATTTGGCACAGGCATAAATCTGACAGATCGGCGACGAATGCGAATCGTGTGAAGGCAGGTACTACGAGTCAATTTCGTGGGGAAAGTGCTTCGCGGGAACCATGAACTTAAATATTGAGTCTTTGATATAAACAAATTAGGACGCTACGGAAGCTAACGACTCTGTCCTCATAAGAAACTCTTCGAAGATTGTTAGTTTAAGCCATGGTCGCAGCGAGCAGTTTGAGTGTAAAGTGGCCTGGAATTCGATACCGAGATACTATCGAGCAGATCTCCAGAAGCATAGATCTTGCATAGCACACTCACCAATCAGCCAAGACTTTGGTGAGGAGATTGGATATTTGCTTTAGGGCTCATGTTAAATCTTCTGGCTACTGTGATCTGAACATTTTTACTTGAATAGAACGCACTCTACCCCGAGAGACTCAACCCTGTGTCCGAGCACTATACGGGGATCCCTTGAAAAGTCCGCGAAGTACCGAAAGACTTTCGAAAGATCAGAAAGCTACTTGACCCTCTCTTCGCAGGAGCCAGGTGCCGTCTGTGGAGTGTGTAAGCAGGTCCTACATTGGCGCAAAATTCGACTTACCAATTCCATCAGGATCCGAGCTCGGTTTGCGGGTCGGCAACAGTTGATGTGCCTCGATCACAGATGCTTTATTTCTCCAAGCTTCCCCAAAAAGCACCCACAAGATCCACGACCTCCTTCACGTGTGACCTAACGACGTTATGGGTTGCACCACTCACCACCTTGATCTCGCCCTTCCAATCCAGCCCAGAGAATTCTTTTCTCATAAACTCAAGCGGAAAAGCCCCATCCTTCTCAGCCAAAATCACAAGCGACGGAACTATCAGCTTATTAGAATCTCAGCTCTAGAGCTCTCACGTTGAAATGCTGTTGACATACCATCACCACTGACGAGCTTCCTATAATCATCATGCTGATCATAGCAACAACACCGCCACAAGCTCACCAAACTCGCCACATGCCCCTTATGATACTCCCGTTCCCACTTTTCAACAGGCTCCGTATCTACGTCCCCCTTCAACATGCGTTCCTTCCAGTCAGGACTCACTTGCGGATTGTCTCCGTGTACGAAATTCAGGATTTTCCTCCTGCTCATCCCTTCTAACCCCCATCCACCATCTAAGACCAGCCCATCCCACCAACTCCGCTCGCTCCTCCTCCACAAGCCCGCTCCGGCGATATTGACGAACGATTCCACGGCCTCGGGGTGTCGCGCTGTAAAAGTGGCACCTATGCACCCGCCGATCGAGAACCCAAGCAGGTGTGCTTTGCCCCATCCCAGATGAGCAAGCAGCTCAAGCAGCTGAGCGTGCATCAAGGCAGGGGTATGGGCCTCGAGCGGAGTAGACGAGAGGCCATGGCCCCAGATGTCGTAGATCACGACGTGGTTGCCCGCTTCTGCGAGCTTAAAGCCCAGAGGCGCCATCCCAATGGCGCACGTTCCTCCGCCGTGGATGATAATGATGCGGCGTTTTGGGGGGCCCAACTGCGGCGGGAATTCATAGTAGCGCGTTACGCCCCATGAGGAGATGATTGATGTCCCAGGAGGGAGATAGCCGCCGAATGTAGAATCGAAATCTGAGACGGAGGGAGGGGGATGTGATTTAGGCCATTGAATATCATGGGGTGGGGAAGGGTCAGAGCATTGTCTGCCATTGTGAATGTTACAGTGTTGGTCGAGTGACTAGGCTTTGATACGAAGGTGACAATTTACAATTCTGCCAGACTGCGAAAGAAGATCTTGTTCACTTGAATCTTGCTAGATGCGTCTGTGCACCTGGCTTCTGCGCCCTTCGATTAACACGATGATGACTACGCAAATTTTTGATGAACTTTGCCCTGAGAATTTGTAATGATTGAAGGTGAATGATTCACGGTACTCGTACGCTGATATTCTGCACAGGACCTTGCTTGTCATGAGAAAAGGGGGGGATTGACTTCAAAGTATAGTCACACGAGTATCACGTGAACCTCCAGAGGGCGTTCTTCAGAGGCCCTTTTCTCGTTGGATCGAAGAGAAATAAGACGATTGGAAAAAGATCAGGGTTGTACTAATTTAAGTTATCCAGTGATATATCAAGTCGCTTCCTAAAGATGATTCAGAGTATCTTGCGCCGTAAATGCATCTCCTGTTCATGATCAGCAGATGAACTACTACGGCCGGAAGAGGTAGATAATACCCACCAATGTTAAAGTTATCCAGAAGGATCAGGTTGGGACTTCGGCCCCAAGTTGAGATACAAAGATCCGCTTGCGCACCGATGCTTTTTGAACCTGTGGCGGCATTCGTCGACGAGTCTTCAGCCACGTCGGGAATCGAGATACCAAAGATGTCAACATCGAGAAAGTGATTGACAATCATCATGAGTCCTGCTCCATTCGACCCTGGAGGGCGGTCGAGAGCGCAAGAATCGAAGTCGGTTACATCGTAGGCGGTCTCGAAAAAGTAGTCGAACTCGGGGAGAATGTAAGGCACCACGCTCGTATTCGCATCGTAGTCTAAATGATCAGTTGCAGGCTCAGACGTCAGGAAGAGGCGACATACCCAGAAACATAACTAGTCGAGTACCAGCATCAATGAGTTGCTGAAGGGTTGGCCATTGGGACATGCTCAGTTGGGTCCCAGGCGTGAACGCATAGCTAGAGAGTCCAGAGCTGGTCATGGCATCCCCAAACATCGACACGTCCACAAAGTCGCCATTGGTCAGAAGGAGTGTAAGAACCTGGTTGTCATTTGCGTCCAGCCAAGTCTTGATATCGGTGAGATAGGCTGGTGAGGTCTGATATTAGCATAAGGAATTCAGGAGGATCTCGAAGGAAGCGAGCAGCATTGCAGGATCGGCATATCTCAAGAGGGAACGAGGCCATTGGAGAGGAGAAATACAATGGCATGAAAGAAACGTGCCACTCACTTGTCAGAGGGCCAGCGTCGAGTTCGGCGCAAGAAGTGTGGCACAATTCCAGAACGTTGTCCTTCACATGCGTCTGTGCCTGAAGAAATCGAACTCCGTCGTCCAGTTGCGTAGTCACAGAAACCAACTGGTTGTCCGTTGGCAAGATGCCTACGAAAGCCGAGTCGTGAGTGCCAATCTGTGTGACATTGGAGTAAAGTCGAGAGCAGAGAGCCACATTGCCATTGCATGCCACGTCGGTCGTGCTGGCACTCGAACCCGAGTTGCCCATGATCCAAATTATTGTTAAAATATCAAGAGAAATTCGATACAAACTCATATTGAAGCTTTACCAAAAATGACACTGTCTGTACAAGAAGAGTTTCGACATTGAAAATGTGGAATGTAACCTAGCTTTAACGACAACGTTGGCCCTTATGAACCTTCCAAAACCAGTGGAGGGACCGAAAGCTAATGCGTACAAGCCACATCCTGACCATCCTGCGAATCTCTTGGGGCCCTTGGTAGCTCTAGAGGCAGGTGTGACGCCAATATGGTGGCAACGTTCTCCTTGTATTGTGTGGAGGGGATCGTGAGATTGTGATCGATATCGTGCTGGGGAGGCATACTTTGATTGGGGTGTTGAAGCCACGCGGACAAGCACCCGCATTCAAGACCGAATGACAGCTCCAAAAAGGACGATTTCCAGATGAGTTGCCTCAAACATGCATGGCACTACGTTGTTTCATGCCCCAATCCCGACCGGTAGATGAGACTGTATTGGCTTTCTCTACAATGATTCGGTGGACGGCGTTAGTATGCGTTGAATCAGGGCGGAGTTTGGGTTTGATTCCTGGACCTTTAACCGCTTTATCCTAGCTGATAAGAGATTGCATCTAGTTCCATACGCATGTGATATTGGTGATTGTTGTTAGTTTTTGGTGGCGATTATACCATCCTAATATAGCTGAGAGTTAATGGATGGGTGAGGAGTACTGTAAGACTCGAAAACTTTATTTACGGACAAATTTGAAGTGGGCAAAATCTTGGTGGATCGTCCCCCGGAATGATCACGTGTGAGAAAGAGAGGCGAAATTTCCAGTTTGAGACTTCTTAATGACACTATTTATATGTCCTGTAGTGGTGGAACATTACTCGAGAGCAGTTAACAACTCCGTGCTCAAGCTGTATCGCCTCAATGAAGCAGCAGCCAGTTTATGACATAGTGCCTTGAGTCCAAATGCTTCAAGATGGAGGCCAAATTCCCACGAAATCGAACCTACCCAAACGATGCTAGGAGGTTATAACTGAAGCCAAGGAGATCCGAGAAAGGAAAACTTAGAGCAACGAAAATCATTGTCGACTTCCCCTTGAGTTGGCACAGATCGAGGGCAGGAAGCAATGTACTACATGAAAGTGAAGCAATTCGCACGCTGAAGAAGAGATGAAGGACACTGACCTCGCGGAAGAGCAGATAAACGCACTACACGCTCATCTGACAAGCATGAAAGTGAGCAAGACCGATCAGTCCTGAAGCGAGTATCGTGGAAGATATGAGACCATGGGACATGAGGACTTCAGTCACCGGCCGACTGCCAGGATTATAATGAGAGCATCACAGCTTAGGTTTATCATACCAAGCAAGCAGAATCCGCTACACTAAACTGACTCTGTAAGCCACAAGACCCCTAATGGATATGTGATGACATGAACTGAGGGCCTTTAGCAAGGATGCAGGAGGAGGAGGTGAAAGTTTCCGGATTCTGAGTAGAAGCTGAAGAGTCAGCAGGAGAACTGGACGAGACTGAAGGAGATGCAAGATTTATGAAAAGTACTAGGAGGGGTATGAGGGCTCCTCTGACTGAATAGGAGGTGACGTCCACCAGTCTTTGTATAATACCACTCGAAGTTTGAGGGTAATTTCTACCACTGGCCAACAAATGACAGGGGTTGGAGGTTGGACCCTAAGGAATAGTCTTGTGCTGCAAATAGAACCGAAAAATGCGCTCTACTAGTAGGGGGAAAGTCTGCTATCAACCTTGAAATATTTGTTGCAGGTCCCTTGAGAGATGTCTTGATGAATGTGAGCAGCGCCTGTAATCTTTCTTTCCACAATACTTCAAATAAAGCTATGAGGCAACGTGACAAAGAGTAACTGAACGGTGCCAGCGAATTGCCTTGGAGTTGGATGACTTCTGCGAGTTTGAAAGAGAGATACCACCTGCTTCAAGCCTTCAAAGGCACCATTCACTAACCCACGGAAACGTTATAATGGGTCCATCATCTATGCTTATTGGCGTTACATTTTCATTTTGATATTATTGCTTATTTATATGCAGGCCAAATTAGTGATTATCCTGATGCCTATGCTGAATGAGATTTAGTAGGTAGTTTCGGGAAAATGCTTGCAATTTATATACTAAAATTAGGTTTTAATCTATGGCATTCGTGATTTTCTGCATTATTAATTTTAATAATATTATTATTTATATTCATGACTCGCTAGGAGTGACAAATGGTCAGTCGACGGCTTGTGTCTCTCTCGAATTAATACCATAAACTTCAAAGTAGCATTAGCACCTGCGACATCCCATACAGTAAGTATCCTGGGCCAGCTTTTCAGTAACATTATAGCTTGCTTAAATACTCTCACACAACCTAAGACTGTCATTGAATTTTGACTCACGGCACACGGGATACTGTATTTGGAACGGAGGGGTTATGCCCGTCATATCTGAAGTTCCACACCAAAATTACATCACCCCTCTACCCCTCATATCCACGATCACTTCCGTTATAACCATAAAGTAAACCCATCATCCAACGCAAACTGACCAGGATCGTAAAACTCATCAATAATCATCAAAATGTCAATCGGAGTAGCAATCATTGGCAGCGGCATCTTCGTTCAAGAAGAGCATCTGGTGCGTCTACCCCAAGCTTTGACCTCGTTGGGTAACTCCCGCTAACCCCCACCTTTCAGCCCGCAGTAAAGCTCTGCCCGGAGCTCAATCTCAAGGCCATCTACTCGCGCTCCCTCAAATCTGCCAAGAGCCTCGACGTCGCCGTCGACCTATATTCCGACGATTCAGGCTCGGGAAAAACCTATCACGACCTCCTGCTCCGCGAAGATATACATGCTGTCATCGTGGCCCTCCCGATCCTGAGCCAGCCAGAATACATCGAAGCAGCCCTCGCGGCGGGCAAACATGTCCTCTCCGAGAAGCCGATCGCTGAGAACGTCAAGAGGGCACAGAAGTTGATTGAATACTACCAGAGCGATAAGGTCAAGGAAGGAGCGACCTGGGCTGTTGCTGAGAACTTTCGGTTCCTGGACAGCTTTCAGACTGGGCGGAGAGAGGTCGAGAGACTGGGCAGGGTATTGGGTTTCTCCATGAGCCTCTACACGTGCCTGCATCAAGGAGACAAGTATCTGGGTGAGTCAGGACCTCGCCGTATTCCGCGGGCTGTGACTAACGGAGGAAGAAACCTCCTGGCGCAAGAAACCCGACCACCAGGGAGGATTCCTACTTGACGGCGGGGTACATTTCATCGCGGCTATGAGGTTAATGCTGGGCGAGTCGGCGAAACCAATCTCGCTGTCGGCGCACACGTCCCTAGCGCAAGACTACCTCCCGCCTGTCGACACCATCAACTCAATCTGGGAGACCAAGTCTGGCGTCTCGGGGACATTCCTGTGTTCGTTCGGTACGACGTTGAGTGGCAATGAGTACACAGTGGCTTGTGAGAAAGGCAGCGTCACGGTGGCGCCAGCGGCCCCTGGCGTGAAGAAGCTGATAGTGCGAGAAGGGGAGCAGAAACACGGCAAGTTCACGGAGAAGGAGTTCCCCGACGATGGCAATGGGGTAAAGCAGGAGGTCAAGGCCTGGGCGGAAAGTCTCAAGGCTGGGAAGGCTAATCCCGCCCAATCTCCAGAGCAGGCGCTGGCTGATTTGGAGATCTTGGAGAAGATGCTGAGGAGTGGTGAGGCGCATGGACAGACCCAAGCTCTGCAGTTCCAGCTGTGAAGATAATAGATGAGGGGGCAACCATTATCGGAGCTCTCATTGCAAAAGAGAAATCTAGCCGAGCATGAAGTTAAATGCGATTGCAACTCAGCCGATGGCATCCAGTGGTTTTTGTCACTGAAATACGTACCTGCAATGAGACAGTTCCCATTGCAGCATTTGCTAGATGTTCAACTCTCTACCTCCTCCCTATCGACTTGGCTCTCGAAAGCATTCATATATCCCCCAGACGACTTCTGAGAGTGAACGCTCAATTCCCCCCCTAGCAGAACCTCGCGAAATTTTTCAATTCCACGCTCCGTCTCACTCTTCTCCTCTCCCCTCACATTTCCCGGCATAGCTCGATGACAGCCTTCTTCGGTATTCCTACCATCAACCTCTTCCTCTATATGCTCCTGATACCCGTCCTTGCTAGTCCTTTCCTTCTTGACCTTGACATTGACCTTCCCCTCGTCCCCCCCACATGACATGCTCGTCAGTCCACCACAGCTTCCTGAGCACATATCGTGCATTCCTCGGAATCCGTCCCTATCCTGACTTGGCGCGGTGGTTGGCGTCCTCGGGGACAGTTTCGAAACTGAGTCAACGAGCACCCTCCTTCATACGAGAATCGTCCGATCGCTCCGTAGGTAGCGTAAGGTGCCCTCATCTGATTCGATTCGATCCGTGGGTTCGGAAAACGGTACTAAATTCTTAATTCTTAATTCTGGCAAAGAAAGGAGGTTTTGACTTCGTGACGTTCCAGCTCGTGCGGTCATGTCTTTCAGGGTCCCTACTGGAAACTCCGCAGATGTTGGATTGGGAAACAATACAATGGTATTGAAAGAGAAAGAAAGAAGACTATCTCTGGGGCAGAGTCTTGATCAATGGGTTGCGATGATGATGAATAGGGCTAGGAGCTATGTAGCTGGATTTGTGTGTACAGATAACAGATTATAGCAATTAAAGCTGCTTTTAATTTATAATGAAAAGAAAAGGGAGAGTTTACTTGTTATATCAAAGCTAAAAAGCAGATAACAGATGGATTATTACTATTGACAATTGGTGTTTCGGTATGAGCGAGAGAAAGGCATGATTCTCGACTCACAGTTCGGCAGTAGTCAGAATATGTATGTTTTATCACCAATCACAATAGTAGAATCGAGTCCAAAGATGGGTTCAAGTGATATATTGATACACTGTCAAGGTACAAATGTAAGGCCAATTCCATGCTTGCAAAGGAGAATTTTGAAGAAAGCTTCCGATTTCGTGGTGCTCTTCGGGTATCGAGGTAAATCGCCGAATGACTTATGAGAACTTAGACGCCGGAAAGCTGGTTCTGATCCGATACCACATTCCCATGACGACCCGCGAATTCGTTCGAAGGATGGCGGTGCAAGACCTCAGGCTCACCCTTGTGGGCTACAAAGACTGAGGGTGGGACCTTGGATGCGTCTAGGGAGTTTGTATCGCTGGAGAAGGTCAGCGAGGGTCTTGGTAGTTTGATATCGGGGTTTATGTTACCAGGAAAGTTTATGCTTACGCACGAGTGCGGTTTCCGCCGAGTGTCGTGGAACCGTCGAGGTCAGCGTCGACTCTAGGATCTACCTTGTTTGCCAGGTCACTGTTGTGAGGTCCAGCGGTGTTCTGAGTGACTCCGGATCCGGGTGTAGCATGAGATCCGGATGCTCCTGTGACGCCTGCGAATGCTCCTGTTGCAGCACCGTGGCGGTTACCACGGCCATCAAGATCAGAGTCAACTCTGGGATCCGCCTTGTTTGCCAAGTTGGAGTTGTGGGGTCCGGCTGTTGAGACATATATTAGCATTGCTAAGCTAGAAAGCTTGACGACAGGAGATACCCACCATTTGTGGAGTGTGAAAGACCTCCCGTCGTTCCGGTAAATGCGCCTTGGTTGTTTCCTGCATGTGTACCGCCGTAGCCAGTAGTTCCGGCGTTGGTGGCGTTTGTAGAATCAACTCTCGGGTCCTGGAGCCGTAGTTAGTACTGCGTTGGTTGTGAAAGACGGTACAGATGGAAGATAACTTAC
Organism: Hyphodiscus hymeniophilus; assembly: GCA_016508695.1. NCBI lineage: Eukaryota > Fungi > Ascomycota > Leotiomycetes > Helotiales > Hyphodiscaceae > Hyphodiscus > Hyphodiscus hymeniophilus. Next base: position 876,247 of record VNKQ01000020.1, on the reverse strand, counting down.
CATTTTGTTAGCCAGGTTGGATGAGTGAGGTCCAGCACCTGCTCCAGATCCTATACCAGGTCCGGTTTCTACACCAGGCCCAATTCCAGCTCCAGTCGCTCCTGAGTGGTGACCAGTTGAGCCAACTCCAGTTCCTACACCGGCAGCACGGTTGTCTCTGTCCGAGTCAACACGAGGGTCGGCCGCGTTTGCAGCACGGCTGGTATGCGGACCAGCGGTGCCCTCAGGAAGTCCTGAGGATGTGGTGCGGGTGGTACCTGTTGCTCCCGTGGTATGGGCAGTGCCGGTGGTGCCGGTAGTAGAGTGTGCATTATCATGGTGGAGGACGTTCTCGACCTTCGCCTTGATCTTCTCAATAGTACCGGCCATGTTGATTGTTGGGTGGTTGGATGATTTGGTATGTGGGTGGTGATGTTGGTTGTTTGGTGTTTGGTTATTAGGAAGTTTGAATGTGGTTGGTATTCTCAAGAAGTGATTGATGGGTGATGGAGAAGAGAGGAAGAAGAAGAAAGGTCGGAGACGGTAAGTGACTTCTTATATACAGAAACAGAAATCCCGGTTGAAAAGGTTCCTTCCAATCACGCAACACTGGAACCACGCTGCAAGTACCCGAAAGGATTGAATCATAATATAAAACCTGTTTTGCCACAATTTAATTAATTCACCAAGGAAAGTTCCACGCATCTGATATTATTCCCATGACCGAAATGCTACAAGATGCTAGGGCTGATTCCTCGATTGATTCACATGGCATCACATCATCCGAGAACCGAGAAAGCCCATAGGGTAGCAGCAGGAAGTAACCCCCACCTCCTCGCTCCTTCGCCTCCGAATACAAACAAACCCCCTCCTTTCCTTACCGCATAAGGTAAAACCCCTCGGGTTGTAGTCAGGGGGTCTCGGGTCGTCTTACCCAATCTGGGATCCTATGGTGGTGGTGGTGGTCCGTGTTAGGTGGGTTTGGAAGGGACGCCGGGAGCCGGGGGGCTTCCAAAGTTCCAATCGATGTAATGATCAGCATATGCCAAGAAGTGAGACGTCATTGCTTTTCCACTCTGTGTTTGTGTTTGTGTTTGTGTTTGTGTTTGTGTTGTCACGTTCCGCCGGATGTGGTGGAAGAGGAAGAAGCCACAACGGGTGGCGTACTCTCGTGGCGTACGAAAGTACATTGTGGCTGATCGGGAAGGACCCCCAGGTGAATCCTGTGGCGGTGCGTGGCGGTGCAGTGTAATGCCAAGCAAGCAGCTTTTGCTCGAGTTGGACTAGGCAGCTCCAAGAGTCACGAGGCAGAGCTAAATGACGGGAGGGAAAGAAGACGGCGACGGGCACTTGTCAAGCCTTGAAGAATACGTCAAGAACCTGTACCTTACCTACCTATCTAACCTTCCAGGTTACTTTAAGGTACCTTACCTTACCTTACGTTGCTTGGAAACCATCGAGGGTTTGACCAGGTGACCGAATCTTACCTTACATCTTACGTCAAGCAGAATGGTTCCATTCACCCCAGAGCCTCAGCTTGCGGTTGTGATGTCATACAGGATGAGTTAAGTTAAGTTGGATGACGTTGTTGTTCCTTCGCCATCTTACGGGTTTCTATCTTGCCTTCTCACCTTAGACGAATGAGTAGATGAATGCATGCCAGTTGTAAACTAAGGTATAAGGTATGATCATCTGCCCTGCACGTGCGAATGCATGTGCTTCCAAGACCCGTGCAGCGAGATAGATGATGCGGATCGAGAGGTAGTGACCAGATGAGGCAAACCTACACGCAAGAGAAGTGAGGACATCCCGTACTGGCGTAGGTAGAACAGGCGGATGTTAAGTATTGGGTAGGTAGATTGATGAGCTGGACCACAAAGCCTCTGCTCACATCAGACTGAACTATGATTGTCAACTTTGACGGAGAGCGATGCAATTCCCCATGAACGAAACTTGCCCATTAGCATGCATTTGATAATTGAACTTCCCCAACATCCAAGCCGGGACTCGTCGCTGCTGCACCAAGTATTGCAGCTTTTGATCATGGATTCTAGTTTCATCTATCGCTCAAGTCTTCCCTATCCGCCGTAATCCATCTTCCGAGTTTATGACCCCATCTTGGAAACCAATGGCTTTCGCAAGGCCCTTCGCCTCCTCGTATCTCCTTCGAGCTTCCGCGATATTGCCGTCCATCTCGGCGAACTCCCCCAGATTGTGCGTGGCTACCGCACATCCCACATCACACTCGTCGGTTCTCTCTGGAGGGGCGATCTTCGCTGCGACGGCGATTGATTTCTCCGCCCATGCTCGAGCATTGCTGACGAGGCCTGATCTTGATATGGGAGGCTGTCCAGGCGTGGCTGGGGGGAGTTGTTGTGCCAGGGATATTGAGAGGTTGTTCATCAGGACGGCGGTATGACAACTAGTGGGAGGAGACAGTGCCAGAGCCTGAAGAAAGAGAGGAGCAGCGAGGTAGTGTTGGTTCTTTTCCTCGTAATGATGGCCCAGGGCTGCGTGGGAAGTTAGAGCACATCCAATCCTGGGGGGCACGAATGACTGACCTTCCAAAGAGCCACCAATCTCCTCCGGACTCATCCATTCCCCCTCGTCAGGCTTGACACCCTCCTTCTCCCGCCTCTGCTGTTCTTTCAGTATCGTTTCAACAGCCCAAATCAGCCTGTCCTCCGCAACCTCCTTCTCTGCCATGTACTCATTCGCATACAGCTCTCCCAGCTTTACGGAGATCCCCGCTGTCTTCCCCAGCACTCTCGTTCTCTTCCCCTCGTTCCCAGGCTTGTTACCCAGCTCTTCGATCCATCTCAAATTATCCGACTTGACAATCTCCAGAATGTCAATTGCTTTCTTGTATTGCTGAACGCGTTCCATCAGGGCCGCCAATTGGATCTTAACTCCAATAATCTCATCTGAGAATGGATCCATTCCGATCTCGTCGGCGACTTGGAGGGCTTGTCTGTAGTATTTCACGGCCAGCTTTGGATCGAGGGCTATGTTCGTATAATAGAGAGCTTTACGAAGCTGCTTCGCGACTGGTTCGGGGAACTTGTGGAAAGCACCTATTATGTAGTTCTTGTATATATAATTCGAATATGCGAGCGTTCCAGCACCGAAGAGGATACTACAATTGTCATTAGCCAGGAACAGCTGTGATCGTGCGATGGACGTACAATCCAAACGCCAGACTGACGGAAAATGGATAGGCCTTGAACAAGGCTTTGGCTGCAGTTGCTGCGGAAGGATTCGATTGATGTCTCCTCTGCTGCGATGGGCCTGGTATCGAGCATCTGGGTGTCGCTGCACGTCGTTGACGCAGGCATTGTGAAGCTCGATTCGAAGCTGGTCGAAAGGTCTGAAATCGTGGCGCATACATTTTGGAAGCTGTATCTTTCAATCGCGTGCCCGGGATTCCGTCAAAGTATAGAGTCGCCGCTACGGGATGTTGAAATATTTTGATGAAATGAATGTTCAAACCTTTGTATGGCGACAGCTCCTTTTGCCCCCTGCTTTCACAAGCCAATGACGACGAATATACCCCACACCCGAGACCTAGTTGACTTCGAATGCGCCGGCACCTCTGTCTTCCTCGCGTTCCTTCTTCTACACGCTGGAATCGAGTCAACTTGTACTTCATCATGGCAGGAAAGTTCGAGCCCAAAGAACCAGTCCAACTGGATCCCCCGAAGAACGATCCCATCTCCCAAGAATTCCTCGCAAAGTGCAACGGTAAACCCCCATCCCCCTCCATCTCCGCGTTCAAATGCTAACAGAACCAGGGGTCGACAGCGAGTTCTGCTATGTAGCGATCAAGGTAAAGAAAGCTCCGTACGGGAATGCAACGGAACGTGTCTCTGATATCCCCCGCAGGGCAAGGTCTTCGACGTAACAGGGAAAGGCCCCTACCTGAAAGGCGGCTCCTATCACGGTAGCAGCGCTCCCCTCCCCGCCCCAGAAGAACGCAACAACGCTGACATGCGATCCGCGGGCAGTATTCACGGGCAAGGATGCCTCGCGGGCTCTGGCCCTCACGTCTACGAAGGCCGAGGACGTGCGACCCGACTGGCAGGATCTGGACGAGAAGGAGAAGAAGACGCTGGAGGATTGGCTGACCTATTTCTCCAAGCGGTACAATATCGTGGGCGTGGTGGAGGGCGCTACGAATATGGAATAGGTTCTCAAAACTGCATCACGCTCCAACCACAGATGTCTGTCCTATGCTGGAATGTGCGCGCCGATGATCTACGTCGCTAGACCCGGATCTATCAGAGACGAGTGTCGACTTGAGTGGAAAGATCTTCGTAAGATGAAGAACAAGTTGAGCTTGTGTGGAAGTAACTAGGTTACTCAAACGGTTCGAACGATCTGGATTTTGGTATTTGATCTCTCCTTCTCAAGTAGCAGTCAGTACTCGGAGCTTATCGTCCGAATCGGTTCATTCTCCTGATCAATTCAAACTCTTCATCGAAACCTGAACACACGACAGAGACGGTTTATGAAACTTTGATCCTGAATTTATACTTAGGTTGATTACTTCTAAACTTTGAACACACTGAGTAGGGATATCAAAATCCATTCATCCCTCGGTCCCGGATCCTCTACCATTATCCCAATCCCGTGCTTCTCGTGCTTCACCCGACTCACCTGATTCACCTGCCATGCTACACAACCGCCAGACATGCCGCCACAGATATTGATTATCTGCACAATGCTCCTATGGGAAAGCTACTTCTCTGATGGGATACTTCTAGTCAGATGGGGATAGTGTTCGGATAACAGGACCGGAGTTTATTGCCAAAAGTTCCAAGGCCCGTGGAGGTTTCTTCCTGGAAATCCACGTACTTTGCAAACTCGGCGGGACGACTCCCCGTGGAACCCTCCCCATCTCTCACAGACCCTCCAGAGCGATCACTCATACATGGGAGCTCGCTACACGACGGTTGTTCCAACCGCCCTGTGCTTATAGGCGGGAGAAGAGATCCGCTTGACGCTGTGGGGGGCTGAACACCATCTGTCGCACAACGCAGGCCCGTACATGAAAGCTGCCGCATCACCATCGTATGACTCTGGGGAAAGGGGGTCTAGAACTTGCACGTGGAGACGATCTGTGTAGCGCAGGGTTAGGGGGAGAGGGGGTTGTGTAAGAACTCATCGGATTTTCATTTCATGCGCACGCTATGTATCGTTAAGACTGACGTTTCTCCATACCGCTCACTAGACCTCCGTCCCTGTACAAGGGCACAACGCGGACCAGACTCAAAGAAAGAAGGACGCCATCAAGTCCTGAATGCCCAGATAGGCCAACTCGGAACGCCCAGTTCCCTTCCCTACGCCGATGTCTTTTGCCCTTGGACTACCTGTTTTCCAGTGAGTGGCGAGGCACGTTTATCCTTGTCTAGCTTGAGCGGCGGCTTTACAGGGCGTACACGGGTGCGGCTTGCGCCAGATGTGCTTGATGACTTTGACGCCGAAGCATTGGTGATGGGGATCGTTGCGGGCAAAGTGACAGTAGGAGAGCAGATCCGTCGCGTGGTGGCCGCAGGTCCACTGGAACTGTTCATAGTCACACATCTTGGATAAAGATTTGGGGGAGATGGCTTCTGTTTGGGTCTTTAGCTTGGGCTCTTGAGGGGCTTTGATTTGGAATGCTGTTTGAGATCCCTCCTCCGGAGGGTTTGCGATCACGGGCAACTTACTGCGGTGATATGCCGTGCACTGTTGTACGATACTCGAGTATCTGCGAATGTGGCTGTCGGCTTTCAAGTCTCAGGTACCGTGGAACCTTAAGACGTGTCTTTAATGTTGTAGAGTATTGACTTCGTAGTGGTATTGGCAGTGTGGTTGCGTTTGCAAACAGAATTGTTGGGTGGTTGAGATAAGGTTTCTGGAGATGGTGAGGCTTTGATCAACTGTGTTTATGCGAAACTTACCAGAAATTTGGAAAGTATTTATACACTTTTCGGAGTTGATTCCCAGAGTTCATTGGTAGAGTTGATTCGCAGACTTACTTCGCAGAGTTGATTTACAAAATTGATTAACACTAGCTCTAGAGAAAGGAAGGAGCAGTTTGGAAGATATGCAGCGAAAGGTCTGGGACTACGAGGATAGGTTCGATATCAAACCAAACGAATTCGCCTGGCAAAAGCGTCCTCTTTATGTCTAAGCGGTTCTACGATTGTTTGTATATAAACGGATGGCTTTCGATACCAAGTGATCGACAAATCCATAGATTTAGGTTTCTCGTCATATCACATATCAAAATATTCTCAAGCTCCTCAACGGACAGGAGCATCGGAATCATCATTTCACCCCGCCCTGGCACTACCGGGTATGCACAACATGATCCGGCCACAAGCTTCTTCCCCACATGATGCAGAAGTAATGAGTTATGGCCTAGCCATATAAGAAGATGGTCAACTTAATCTTCCACCGGACAAACAGTAAGGCATGATGAGGAAACTTTAATCAAAATGTTCGTCTCGAAAGATCGCAACGTCATCGGTTTAGGTGAAGACAGAAACATCGAGTCCAAAAACCAGGCTACGAGCTCGCATGGGGGAGTACAAGGTTTTGCAAGCAAGGATTGCAAGTAGATACGAGAGTCCACCAACGGCCCGCGGACACGAACGGGCTCAAATGATGTTCGAAGGAATCCGTACATGTGCCGATATATCGCGATGTGTAAGCTGACATGTGTGAGAGATGATGAAAGAGACGGAGTGGCATCCATGTGCGTCTGCAGCCAGAATGTCCGTTGAGGATACGCTGTGCAACGAAATTGCCAACCCGGTACCTGGGACGGTCGAATGTGTGGAAGAGCCATGACCCGGGCCAGATATGGAGAAGGGCTTGATGGACTAGGCCTGCGGGAGGTCGAACGATTGGACTCAAAGATTCGACGGTAGACATACCCTGAAATCGATCTCGGCCCGTGCCTCATGCCGAATTTCTATCATTTCTCCTTGTCTGCTCCACATTCTGGAATCGTGACGGGATCTTGGCCTTTTGACAGTGTAATGAACCTTCAAGCAAGACATGATCCACGACAGATCATGCGAATGTAATGAAGCTTTGTAACATCGCTTGTGCAATGATAAGACTCAATGTACACATCATGAGGCTCAGTACGTTGACAGGTCTTATGCTTCGTGAGATGGTGTGAAAGTCTCACCACAGCAGCAGCCTTGTCACCCTGTGTGACCCCAAATCCGAATACCGGGCTGAGAGACTTGTAAAAGATGAGCGTGCATAGTCCCCAAACTGTTTGTGTTCCCAAGGGCGACTATTGGAACGCCGATATGGGGTGCAAGAAGCAATCAAACGTACGTGGTGGTGACGGCGTAAACTGATTGGGACCCCTACACACATCTCATCGGAAAGCCACAGACAACCCTTAGGTCGATGAAGAGGGGCTAAGAAGCTCCTGAGGCCCAAAAGTCTCTAAGCCATATATGCCGGCTCGCCACGGTCCATGTTCCGTGCAGAAGCAAAGAAATGCAGAAGGCTTCTTTCGACAACCAGGCCGCAAATAAACGTCGATCCTGACCGATTTTCTGCCTTTTTACAGAAGTAGCTGCAGCGGAGCTTTCTCCGAGAAGCAGAGGATAACCAATAGCCGGCTCAAATTTGACGCACACGCAAAATCTGCGTCAGAATGAATACTCGGGTAACTCAGGTCGCGTTTCGCAGATGAGCTTCAACGTATCGCAGGTCGGCGACAGTAGACAAGCTATACGAAAACAGCAGTGCTTCTTATCATCACTAGATGACTGAAGGCGCCTCAAAAGGCGTGTTCTGAACACTCTAAACCACAGAACGAGCAGATTCACTGAACATGTTCTGGTGACACTAATCGAAGTGCGTGGCCTGATCTTGAAACCAGGTTGCATATGCAGTCTCTTCATTGGTAGAGGTTGATACGAGGAAGTTGCATCAAAGCCACCCTCATTACTTGGGCGAAGCTTATGGTGGCTTTGCGAGATCCTACTCGCTTAACATCAGTGAACGATCCGGAGAGTACTCGTATTTGCATGACTAGGAGACATGCAAACGCGGCAAGCATCTGAACTTCGGAACGTATTGTCCTCTTTGAGACATGATCCCAAGATCCAATGTATTCCAAAACTCTGGCGATATGTAGTCTGTGATGCAAGCAAAGCCGCTACGGCTTCACTCGTACTCAGGGGCTCGGAGACGAGACATTGCAATCCGAGATTGAGATCGAGGGCACTGTCATTTGCACTGTTACCATGGCAAGAACCCGGAAACTGTATCCATCGCCAGACGATTAGCTGTGCCATTGCGACGCAATCTTTTTGTCGACAAAATCATCAATGAAAACCGGAGGCGATACATAGCCATATCAGGTGATAAACACGTGGTTTAAATCGACATGGCTCTTTCAGCCCCCAACGTCGGCGTTGGCCAGAGACCAAGCGCAACACACCCGTGTACGAGTATGTCTCGAAGAGAGCTCGTCGTCTGCTCCTCTGGCACTGTTGCTGGGCGTAGAAGGAGACAAGACATCGAGAGCAAGTGCTTTCAAGAATGCTGAGACAATGTAATGGTCGGTGATCGTTCGCTTTGTCGGTGTCGGTGAGGCAAATGGATGCCTGTTTCGCTAGCACGCCTTGCGCGGTCCGTCAGCCTTGTTTTTCGCCCACCAGAGCACCGGGCTCTCTTTACTCTCCCCCTCGTTTGTTCTATCTTCACCTAAACTGTCTCCCCCCCCCCCTTCTCCTTTTCCCCCTACTATCCATGATTCAGTTTTTCTGCCATCTTTGGCTTGTTAGCTTATCGCGCATCTGAAGTCGTGCAGTCGTCCAATCCTCCCTTTGGGACTGAATCCCTTTTGCCGCAGACCACCAACGCCCGAATCTGCTCACCGAGACACGCGAGACGGACCTTGCTGGTGCTGCCGCAATAAAGTCGTGAGCAGTCTGCCTCGCCTGCCGCGAACCACAAATCCTGCTGTCCCTCGAGTTCAACCGTCCCAAGAAGAACATCGCCCAGTCGATGTGTTAACTTTTGTCACTTGTGACCAGTGTAGCTTCTTCCCTTGTCTGTGGATCTTTTCTACCGCTGGCCACCAGTATTCTGTGCCTAGGACAGGAATTCTGCGATACATGCCGATCACCCAGGGGTCGCGGACTCCTGTTTGAAGCCCAAAAGTCGGTTTGATCTTGCTTTGCTGTGTGGGAATAGTTTTCTCGACCTTTACAGGAGCAATGTCGACCCAACCGAGCTTTACTCGCTATAGCAGTCACCCACGCAGTGTAGGCACAGTTCCCAGATTAATTTCTGCCGAGACCTACGTTCTGATATTCATGCTTTACAGTTCTATCATTCTCAGAATCCCATGCATTCTCCCGATGCAGGTCACTATGTAGGATCATCGAGGGATATGGCTCCTCCGCCCTCATTCCAGTCGGATTTTCCAGCACCACGATCCACTGAGATTGAAGTGATCAGTTCAAGGACCTTGCCGAGCCCTTCAGGTTCTTCTTCTGCCACTTGGGAGAACTTTCCAGCTCCTGGATATGGAGGACTTTCCGAGTATGGATCAGGTAGACCACAGCCATTTGACACTCAAGTTCGTACGAATGCTCCAGATCCACTGCAGCAATGGTACACTGGTAATGATGGGCCGTGGATCCCGAAAGGGATATCCTCTGTGCCAGGGGAAAGGTCCCATTCAAGAGCAAGAGCAGGTAATCGTATACCGATGGCATATGGGAGTCAACACAGACAGCCGAATCCTTCCGATGCTGGTTCCCTTCACTGTGGTGTTCCCCCATCAGACTCCGGCTATGGAACCAGACATAGCGATGGAAATGCGTCTGTCTTTAGCGCCGATATCAATGACCGGGACCAAGACTGCCAGAGCCTAGGTGGACAAGCCGCCGATTACCAGCCATTCCAGGGCTTTAATGATGTTGTCATACAGCAGCGTGATGCTCGTTCCAGCGAGCATTGGCCTCCAGTGCCAAGTTCATCGCCATCGAACGCACCAGGCTTGTTGTGTCCGAACTGCCAGAAACCCGTGAAGACCCGCTCTGAGCTGAAGTAGGACTATTGATATTCACTGTAAGGCTAAGTGCTAAGTATTCACAGGAAGCATGATTTGCGACATAGAAAGCCCTTTGTTTGCAGTCATCCTGGCTGCTCTAGGACCGATGGATTTAGTACCACCAATGACCTAGATAGGCATACTAAGAGCAAACATGCATCGGCTTCGGCACAGTTGGCGCCCACGAAGAGGTACCGTTGCCATGTTCCAGGATGCAAATCTAAGGAGAAGTCTTGGCCTCGCCTTGATAATTTTCGCAGTCATCTCAAGCGCGTTCATATAGATTCCCTCCGTGCTGGGGACGATTTGGATGACATGATACGACGGTGAGTAGGGTTAATGTATAATGAGAGGACAGTGAATGGAGCTGATGGTGACAGAGCGGAGTTTTGGGAGCGAGCAGATTCTGCCATTGGTCAGGAAGCTCCTCTTCTCAGGGTCTCCTCCCTCTCCGATGCTTCACGGACCCATGGGCCAGTTACTCAAATTACTCTCACAAACAATAAGGATATGGAACCAAATTGGAAACCTATCCCCGTCTACCCGGAAGTATTTGAGCCAATGCATGAGATGCCGGCCCCCAAAGACTCCATATTGGAGGGTCACAGCAATGCCCCAACCCTGGACTCAAACGCTTCCGCATCGAAGATGCAACTTCAAGAGACTGTACAACCAAAGGATGTTTTTCGAACAATGGCTCATCCCATTTCTGACACTCGCAATAAGCCTTCATCTTTGGAAATTGTTCATTTGGCCCCAGTGGGTTACACCGGGTCAGCAAGCAAAAAGACTGACTTGGCAACTCCTCAACCTGCAGTGACTCCCTCCCAAGTCAACGTCCAGTCTAAGGCAGCAAAGCTGAAGGATGAATCAGCCTCTAACGCCACAATTACCGAAGCCATCATGACCGCGTTGGCCGGAGCTGGAGTACAAGAAAATGTCAAGGATTGCACCCCTCATCATGATTTGGAGCAACGGAGTCTGCCTCACGGTCGAACCTCCTCCGGAGGCCCTTGGACGATTGGTTCACCTCCATCAGAACCCTCTATTGGCAGGCCCAATGGACGTACTAACGAAACCAGCGGCTCAGCCGTGCAGGAGGATGCCAAATCCTTACAGCAAAACAAGGTCAGAGAAGTTCTCAAGACCCTTCATGACCTAGGCTATATTGTGCAAAAGGATCCCAGCCTTCAAGCAAAACATCCAAACCCAGGATCGGCTGCAAGCAACAAAAGTGATAATACAGTTACATGCAAGATCTGCAAACTATTCATAGGACGTCCTTGCGAGGTGACGTACGTGTTCTCATGTCTTCTTCACTCACTCCTAATCATCTCTAGAAAACACATGAAGCGTCATTCGCGGCCCTACGGCTGCACCTTTGTTACAACTTGCAATAAGACCTTTGGCAGCAAGAATGACTGGAAACGACATGAAAACTCCCAGCATTTCCATCTTGAGACTTGGCGTTGCGATGCCAAGAAGGTAGATGGCATCGCCTGCGCCAAGGTGTGTTATCGCAAGCAGAGCTTCCAGGACCATTTGAAGAAAGACCACGAGATTTCTAGTCCTGAGATTTTGAAGTCCAAGGTTGATAGCTGCCGCATCGGCCGCAATTGCCAAGCCAGATTTTGGTGTGGGTTCTGTTCAAAGCTCATTGATCTTACCAGAAAAGGAATTGAAGCCTGGACTGAACGATTCGATCATGTTGACGACCACTTTATGGGCCGCCATGGCCTGACCAAGCAGACGATCCAGGATTGGGTTTCAGTGGATGGTGATAAACCAAAAGGAGGATCCCCATTGGATCTGTCTCCTGAGCAAGACAGCAGCCACGACAGTGTGTCACCTTCATCGGGATCTTCACCGGAAGCTTCTGGAGCCGCGGGAGAATCTCCAGCCCGTGCCACCAACGTGGAAGAGACTCGCAAGAGAGATCGATCTAGCAGTGATGATGACGGCAGACCAGCCAAACATGCCAAGATAACTCAGCGGACCGATACTACGGTTTACTGCGTATGATCTACCTAACATATTGCTTTCTCATCATACTGACAATTTACAGTGCCAGTGCCTTGCACCTAGTAATCCCAAACTTGAACAGCGTTGTAACGTTTGCGAGAGTTCGCACGAGTTCTGTGACTCCTGCAAGACCGAAGTAAGACTGGCCGGTCAGGATAAATCGCTCGGGTCGTGATCTATATGTTTTTCTTACAGCTCAGTTGTGAAAAGTTTGATCTGAATCTTGTTTCTTTTTGGAATGTCTGATGATGAACGACTGTATTAAAATGGAGTGAAGGTAGAGAAGTGCTTTGATTGGATTTAATGGAGTAGGGGACTGATGTTCCGAAGGGTTCTTTTAGGGTTGTGGTCATGTATAACACCCTAATTGGTGGATAAATTTGAAGAATTTCGATGATCACATTATCACCTTCCGAGTGAAACTCTGATGTCCCTTGTCGCTGAAAGAGTATAAACGATTAGGATAGTCCGGTGTTGCTAATTGCTGCCTGTTTTGCAAACCATTATAAGATCATCAGAACGTTCCAATACTTTCAGAATCCTCCCTCTCCTAGTGATTGGAAATTTCAAATCCTGGAAGCAATCAATTCAGCAGTGATAAATGCGACTTCGCAATTGCCTGAGTGGACTTGACTCGTCACAACCCCCAACTCCCAGAACAATCCCCCCAAATCCTCCCAATGAATGCGGCTATGAATTCCGTCAAGTCAGCTGCGGCTGACTTTGATGGTGATGCTTTATTGAACCCTCGAAGTGCCCAAAGGAGAGCCTACTCGCTTCTCGTCACCGAATAGGTTTGTCTGGCTGGGGGTGAGTGTGTGGGGGCAATGTGTTCTGATTGGGGCTCGCAACACAGCCCAGCCACTCTGCGACCCTCCACTGGCGCATGGTTTTGCAACCCACATTGCGAACGCCAGACTCGGTGTCCATGAACGATTTAGCACCACCGCGGCAGGGCGAGAAGGGAGAAGTGAGGCTGCACCGAGAGGCATTTCCAGAGACAAGCAATCAAGCAAGCAAGCACGCCCGTGGGCCGTCACCCGTCAACTCGACTGACCGACTCGTTCCAGGGAAGAAGAGTGCGGGATGAGATGCGATACGATGTCATCTCGAGGGCGATCTTTCGGATACAGGACTCGAGGTCGAGTCAGACCTCAAGTCCTCAACCCATCCTTCTGCACCTTAGCTAGGACAACATAGGCGCTGGACTCTGAGCGCGCTCCGTCGATGAAGCGAATCACTTGATTCTACCCGGCGATCCAGGCGCCTTGGGGGCTCGCGCTTTCCTAGAAATAGAGAAGGCCGCATGCTGGGGGCTGGATAGTCTCATTCGAAGGTTCCACGAGAGTTCTTTTGCAAGTATGCAGCTAATGGGATCGCGGTCGGAAGGAGAGTGCAGATGACAGACTCATATTACAATCCGTACAGGACCAAGCACGCAGGAGCCCCTTGCTCGAGCGGTGTGGTTTGAGACGTGGTTCTTGAAGTCTGTCTGCCTGCTTCGTTGTGTTTGCCTTGTCCGCCTCGTGGGTGTGTAGCACACCTTGCGCCCACTATTGGCCGGAGTCCAATGCAGTTGGGAAAAAGAAGTGAAGACGTCGTTCTCCCCATTGGACGGTCATTGACGACAGCCACTGATCGAGCGGGAGAAAAGCACTTCTCGAGTGCCCATGGTGCCTGCAGCATCCTGGCTGAACCCCTAGGACAGAGAGGCGCAGACACGCATTTTCCCACTTCCGCTACCAAAATCGAACGACTGGCCCCAGGGGTATGCATATGCATTCCTGGTGAGTTGTTTAGGATGCTGCAGACCCTCCTGGAGTAGTGCGGCTCTGTTGCGGACACCGGAAGCGACGCCATGGTTGTAGTCAGATGGTAGCTTTCGTGTGGAGGATTGTGGAGGGGCTTGGGCAATATATGTCGACACTCTCCTCGATGCCTTTACTCGAGTATCACCCACTGCGCCCATTTGATATCTTGCTTCGCCTCACAGATCCTTACACCTGATTCAGCCTCCAGTGACCTCATATTCGATTATATCTGGCCGGTGTCTGAATTGACCTGTGCATAGATAATTCAGCTGTGTACAAATCTTCAATTCTGTCTTGTTGCTGTATATTATCGTTGGCGGTCCGTTGATCTCCAGAACCCCGTCGTCTCGACGACTGTGCCAAACAAAGCTAATAAGAAGCAGAAATTCACTCGGCGTGAATGCTGAGCAAACAACTTCGCTTTTTCAAACATTACTTGGCCGAGTCCTCGGTCACGTCACATTTACAAACTATCTTCCCTGCAGCAAACTTCATAAGCGCTGTTGGTCTCCGCCTTTCGACCCCCAAAGATGGCATATAACATGCCTTTTGGTCAGACAATGCACAGCCAGCAGCCGTTCTTTGTTGATAACTGCAACATGTCAAATCAACCGATCTTCCATCAAGAGAACCTGATGGAAATTGACAACTCGTGGATGGAAAACGTTGACCCTTTGCTACGTCAAACACCAGATCGCAACTTGCCATGGCAGCACCAACAACAACAACAACCCCTTCAACGCTTTGTGAATGAACCACAGAGAGCTTTCTTCACCGCTGGTCCTCTTCCATCCCCGGCCAGACCCCGAAGCTTCCCAAGAGTGAACAGACCGTCAGAGGCGATCCCTTCCTTGCCACAAGCCACCCAAGCTCGGATGGTCTCACCTTCACCTTCTGGTGCTTCCCAAGAGCCGAACTCACAATGTAGCAGTGCACGAAGCCCGGCACCCGAGTTTGACTGGTTTGGCGAGAACTTCTACCCCCAGCAGCAAGATGAGCACTCCTTCCCAAGCGTTTCTTACCTTACCCAAGGACTTCCAGGACTTTGGAACGACCGATCTCGAGGCAGTAGCATCCCACAAGTCTCTGGCAATACTTATGTCCATCTCAATCAAGTCCAAGGCTTTCCCGATCCCCAAGAAGTTGCTTTCGAGGCCGATGAAGGATACATGGACATGGACATGAAGAACGAGTATACAATCGAAGTCGATCACCGAATAATGAAGATTGAGGCAACTCACCATCACCAAACATCCTATCGCCATTCCAGCGATGAAGGCCTTGGAGCTTCTATCAAAGATGCCAATTCTCCACAGGAGACTGGAACCGGTCACGTTGACATCGACGCCACGACCGACCTTGATGCAGATGCAGATGCGGAAGGAGATGAAGATGTCATAATTGCCGAACCAGCCTCAGACACTGAATACTCCCCTAAGTCTACTCGAACCCGCAAGCGTCGTGCCTCCAAAGTCTCCTCTCCAGCTGCCAAACGCAGTCGTGTTCTCAACGGCCGTGTGACCAAGCCAGCACAGAATAAGGACTCTCTGGTATGCAAGCAATGCAACCACGCCCCCTTCAAAGATGCCGCCACTCTCCAACGGCACGTCAACAGTACCCATACACGTGCCTTTATCTGCGTCTTCGGCTTTGCAGGCTGCAGCAGCACGTTCGCCAGCAAGAACGAATGGAAGCGTCACGTCTCGTCCCAACACTTGAGCCTCAGTTCCTGGGTCTGCGAGCTCGGCACATGTGGCAAGGTCCAGAATCAACCAAAGAGAGACGGTGGCGGCTTTGTCAAAGGAAGCGAATTCAACCGAAAGGATCTCTTTACCCAACATCTCCGACGCATGCACGCACCCTTTGCCGTGAAACGCCAGAACAAGAAGAACCAGGAATGGGAGGAGCGTCTCAAGGAGCTGCAGGTCAGCTGCTTGAGAGTCAAGAGACAGCCTCCGCTCAGACTGGCTTGCCCGCTCAACGACTGCGGTACTGTCTTCGAGGGTGCTACTTGCTGGGATGATAGGATGGAGCATGTCGGCAAGCATCTTGAGAAGGCGGCTGCTAGCACTGGTGGAAGCAAATTCACTGTTGAGCAGGGAGATGATGAAATGTTGGTCAGCTGGGGTTTGAGAGAGCGTATCATTGAGCGAAAGGCAGGCGGTGGGTACAAGCTTTGTGGACCATGGCTTGAGAAGGTTGAGGACGAGGATGCAGAGGGCGAGTACGAATGAACCATTGAATTACGAATCAGCAAGATGATCACGACAGCTGGGTGTTTGGTGGCATATGTGATTTGATGATATGGTTGGATGCAAGGGCGTTGATCTGGGATTTCGATGATACCTTGGCGCTCTGATACATATGGTGACGATTCTTTATGAACTCAGCTTTGCTTGACGAAGTCACGATTCACGGTCTGGGCTCACCGCTACGATATAGATTTTCTTCTTTCATTGCATCCGAGACGGGAAAGAACTTGTACCATACTTTTCAAAATGGATAACTTCTCTCTTTCCCTGACTACAGCCATGCTCTCCTGGCTGTGATCGTGATATTAAGCTACCCCATTATATGATTTTCGAGATATTTTCCGGTAACAAGGGACAAAGTCTTCGTTGAGTTCGAGTCGCTCAGAATCACTGAGGGGTTGTAATCTGGCGACCAACAACCATGATCTCCAGACCTCCCCTCCCCCTCCAACTCTTCGGATGTGTCCTTCCTCCTCCGCTATAGCCATTCACAACGCACCCACCATAACGAAACAGCGGCTTCAACCTATTGGCGCTCTCCGTCTCGACCAGAAAAGAGACCGCAGGTGCCAACGGAGCAGCGCTTGCTTGTTTGCTCCCGTGGCGCAGCGGCGCATCCTGAAGCAATGCTCAAACCCGCAGACGCATGCAGATCTATTAGAAGATCAGGAGATCAGGATAGGCTTTCTACCATAGCGAGGTAGACAGGTGGGTGGCTTAGGCGTTGCCGACCTCGATTGGGGGCCACGCTTCCACGGATTGAAGGAGCCTCTTGGGGAGCGTCGCATGTAGCATGTAGTGCATTACACTGATGTAGCGGGAGACTATGGATGAGGTATGAGGTATGTATGTTATTGATTGGCCGAGTTCTTAACAGGCTTGGTTCAAGCTTTTTCTCTGAAATATGGGAGGGGTTGTTGGATCTGTGAGTCTCCTTAATTGAGCTCGTGGAAAGATGGTTCAGCAAGGATATCTCGCCATATCTTATACCTCAGTTGCTGAAGCGAGGTCATTTCTTTTAAGTCAAAGTGAAGTTCCAGAAAGATCAGAAAATGTGGCCCACCGGGCTGGAGAACCGTGCCTCGTTGATTCTCCTCCCGTCTTTTTCAGCTTCAACCTCAGATCGAGAAAGCTCTTTCACAAGTTTCCGCAGTCCTTGCTGCATATATTGGAGATTGGTCAAAGTAAACTCTTTATCTTTGCCGGAGCTCGGTAATGTTGAGTGCCAATGGCTCGGGGTCAGGTCTCCTTGTGTGCTTGACGGTGGCTGTCAGACTTGTCAACGCCTGATACGATATTCCACCGAACGCATCATCAATATCGTAAACACAATGGGAGCTCGTAAATTCAGAAGCTATCTTTATATATGCGGCGCATACTATGGACAATTGAAGTAATACCCCTGTGCACGAAATGTCCCTCTCGATGACGGCACTTTCCAAATTAGAAACTTTCGAGCGCTTTTCACAGGCATTGGGAATAATATGCGTTGGAGAAAGTACAAGTACTTCCAGCAGTACAAGCAGTGGGTCCGGTCCATCCCGTACCACCACATTGTCCCCTGTAGGCTTATTAGAAGGTGTATTGGCTGAAAGTTTATAGGAATCTTCGAGTAAGGTTCTCAAGAGCACAGCTCCTCAGCTACAAAACAATTTTGTAGAAGGACATGCATTCAGTAGGAGAGTAAGCTTACCACTTCGCAGCCGTGCCGCCAGCAGCTGATGAACTCGAAGATGCAGCACTTGAGCTCTTACTCGAAACGGAAGTGGAGCTGCCCTTAGTCGTGATAACCGTGGTCGAGCTCTTACTCGTAACCGAAGTCGAGAGCGTCGTGCCATGAGAGCTGGTAGTTGGACTAGAAGACGCAGACGAAGAGCCTACGACTCCACCTGGTCCAGCAACGGATGTTGTGAGGGAACCACTTTCAACATAGACACCGCTAAAGTAGTAGTCTTCCATACCATCGGCTTGACCGTTTACTGGCAATTCGAGAACACCTAGATGCCAGTCTTCGCCATTGGAGGAGGCGGAGATGCTCACTGCGGCAACGGTGAGGGTGAGAGGATCGGAGCCCGTGGAGTGCCAGAATGCGACTGATCCTCCGGTGAAGTCCTGTTGGCTTGTTAATATTCGTGTGTTAAAAAGGGGAAGAGTCTTACGATCTCATACGCAACATTGTGCCACACTCCAGCCACCCCTAGATGACGAAGGAGTTAGCAAAAATTCCAAGCAAGTGTATCATGACTTGTGTAAGTTGTGTTCAAATTCCTCAATGTGCAGGACGAAGAAAGATTGGTATATTGTCCTTAGAACCTACATGGGGTGCTCCAATGAGTAGTCGAGCTGACATCCCACCTAAGTCTTTAGAGTCTTGAAGTCAGCACTAATTCTTTCAGTAAGAATTAGAGGTGTTAAGGAGAAGATCCCGAAAGCAAACCGCCTTGCGCTCACATTTCCAACTTACAGGTTATCTGAAGTTCCACTCTCCCCAGAGATCCACCCAGCCTTCATTTCGGTGAAATGCGACTCAAAGAAGTTGATCTGATGCTCTCTGTATATGCTTGGAGGATTTGTCGCAGACATCATCATGCTGAAGTGATACCACACCTTCCCAGAATTGATGGCCGCGGTGGTCTGGGGGATCAGCTCGGTTCTCCGCATCGTTTGGCCGTTCCAGTAGGAGGTGCCGTCGAGCGTGATCTTGACTCCTTGGGTGCTCCCTGAATCTGCAGGATTCTTGTATGAGGGGGAGAGATTCACATAGGAAGTGACAGTCTCGGATCCGTGCTGACTGGATTAGTCGGGAGTTAGTGGTAGGTTGGGGCCGTACAATATAGTATTGATAGGGTCCGACTTCATCACTCCATGACCATTCATTAAGATCGGTACTCGAGGACATGCCATTGAAACGGCCATCCCACAGTACCGTGCTGGCAGCAGATCCAGCGAGGGCGACGATAGCAAGTGAGAACATCATGGTAAAAGGATACAGCAAAACTCAATTCCACCGGTAATCAGAAAAAGGGGTATGCGCAAACTCTGAAAGAACATGGGAAAGTCGATTTTAAGTATGGTCTCATCGCAATTGCAGAATTGCAACATCAACCCCTAACTTAAGGTCATCTGAACTAGAGATCTGGAGTAGTTTCGTACTGAAATCGCCATCCAAGGAACCGCGGACCGCATATTGAGTCTCACATAGACATCCAGCCTGATTCGGCCACTCTATTTCATGCACTTTTATCCATGCTCGCCTACTGTGTCGCGGAGCGCAGCTTCCGCAATGATCGCTGCGTTGCCTATGAAAAGGAAAGCTTAAGTAAATACCAGCTTCGACGGCAGAGGCTTCCACACATCTTTCCCTTTTTATCAAGGGCAGAGAATATATAGCTTCGTCCACTAGGATCAGCTCGCGATCGAGAAAGCTACGAAATGCCACTCTCTTCACCTTCCAATGCGCCGCTTCATTGCGACAGGTATCAAAGTCATCATATCACGCTCTCTCGATCGATGGAGTGATCGTAGCGGCCCGCTCTACCGGCAGAAGTACGAAGAGCCGTGGCATTGAGGCTGTTGAAAGTGTGGGGAAGTGATGTCCGGCAAATCAACGAAAATACTTTATTCGCATCTCGGCTCTGGTCTTGTTAGCCACTGTGGCACAAAGCCCATGAATCATCCGAATCGCTCAAAACTTTTGAACCATTTGGATTCTTGGTTTCTCAAATATAACATATGACTTCTGTGGCTAGTACAGACTCTATATTTTGAAAAGAAATATATCCTAACTCTGCTTGAAATTTTGGACGCTTAGGATATACGGAAAAGAACTGTCTTTTCAACATGGAAGTATTCTAATACCAACCTCTATAACCCAATCTAATCGCTCAAACTATTCGAGAGATTCGGATACTGTCCAAAACAGTCTGAAATAAATTATAATTGATTCAAGAATCAAGTATCCAAATCGTTCAAATGGAATCAACGTTTAGAATTTTTCTGGAACAACATTTAAAAGCATTGTATCACATCCAAAAGCGCCCTTGAAATTCACAGAAAAGACACGAGATACTTTCAATGTCATTCGTTTATTATCTAATTAAGGTTCTCTCTAGAAATGACTAAGAACACCAACGCCAATGTTTATGTTAGGACTTTTCTTCAGTGGATCCTCCAGGGACACTCGCCAAAGACCAAGATGAGCGAGAGAAAATGCATTAGTGTCGGTAGTTATTGAGATTGTGTGCTGGCTCATTTTCTGTAACGCGTGAGACAGGATAGTGAGGAGGGCGCTGGCTTGATGGCTTGTACGAAGAGGACGATGGATATAACATTGGAGTAGATTGATGACGGCCGTGACCAGGATGGTAGGGATACATGTTGTGCAATTGACCACGCTGAGACGGGTATGGTTCGAATTCAGTCTCAGAGCGCGGTGGTTCAGACATGTATTGACGAGGGCTGTACTGTTCATGTGACTCAGCGCGAGCAGGTTGACCAATTGAATGATCCATATTTTGGCCCAAATAACCAATAAAATGGCTGACTGGATGGCCTATTGGATGGCCGTATCCAGTTCTGGCATCAGCACTCAAGGTTGAATAGTCGGGAGGCGATCGTAGATAGACAGGATGACCATGAGAGGGGACAAATTCGGACTGAGAACGATTGTGTGTTGGACGACGGAAGTCACCACCATCCTCTAGCCGAGAAGCGATTGTATAACTAGTGTTATGGACAGGAGCTGGTGCAGGTAACGGAGCCTGGTAGGTAGACAAAGAGTAAGGGGATCCTCCATATCTGGGTTGTATGTCACGGTGCTGCTCGGCGTACTCCTCTGGATGAGTGTACATTGGACGATGAACCAGGCTCTGCATGTGTCCCAAACCGTCCATTGGTCTCGCGATTCGGGATCGGGCCATGTATTGATATGATTCCCTACCGCGCTCATCTTGTTGACCACTAGTATTTGGTCGACGTCTCTTCTGGAAAGGAGGATTCTCCATCGAGGTCGAGGTTGAGGATTGACTTTGTACAGGAGGCTCATCGCCACCTATAGGAGCAGTGAGGTTGGGAGGAACGCCCAGCGATTGAGAGCGTCGATGAGCAGGAGGCGTAGCGCGAGTCTTGACATATCCTTTAGGGGACTTTGGCTCTTTGGTAGTAGGCGCGAGTTCGGGTAAAACCTCAACGTCAGGGAAGGTTGTTGTGTGAAGGCCATCCCAAACCTCGGTCTCCAGTCTAGTGAATATTTCGAGTACCTGCGAGGTTGGATATCCAGTGCCACATTGTGCCTGCAGCCATTCTGGGACAGCAGTGACTGGGCCATGGCCAAGGCCAAAATCCTCTTCTTCTTCCTCTTCATCGTCAGCATCGGCAGTAGATCTCTTTCGTTTATTAGTACCCTTTCTCTCCAAATCCTCAATGCGCTGCTTCTCTCGTTTTCTGATAGCCAAGGTCCAACGTAAGAGAAGCTTGTTACCATGGCCACTTCGGTGCAACTCATACCATTTGTGAATCTGTCTGATTTGCTTGAGCACAAGTCCACATTGGGTCTTTGTGTACTCTTTTGGATTACGGTAGCGGGAGCGTTGGTAATGTTTCCGGCAATAGTGGACCCAAACGTTCTGAGGAATCTGTCTTGTACACATCTTATTCCTTCCAAAGATATGCGAGATGGCCTTTCGCATCTGGGAACCTGTGTCACAATTTTCGACGTACTCACAAGTGATAGGCTTGTTGCTATCATCTTGTGCTATAGTTTCAGGTGTGGCGGGGTCTTCATGTGCTGGGGGCGGCGTCGGTGAGGCATGGTCGGGGTGCTGGGATGAAGGCGGTGTGGGCTCAGCTGTGGGTCCAAGCGATAATGGGGTAACAATTCGTGCAGTTGAGATGGCCGGGTTCAGTCGACTCTGAGGTGTACTGGACATGACCGAATTGTAAGCGGTAATTGAATTGGACAGCAGCGACTGGTGTGAAAGCAAGCTGTTCGTCACAAGGGGACCGTGGAGCGAATTGTGATCCAGTGTCTTCTCCGGTGTTGGTTCATGTGCTGTTCGGGAATTGTCAGTCGTACGGGAGCTGGCAGCGATGCTGATCAGCTTCGACGACTGATTCCGCTTGTCCTTGCTGCTAGAAGACTCCTCCATTGTGATGGATGAAATGCTGCAAGATGGGTTGGAGGAGTTTTTCGTAGCTTGATTCAAGACAACAGACGATGTTGTTGATGGCCGAAAGCTGGGTTCAGACAACGTTCTCTTATGCGGTTTGTTGTGTAGATGAGATGGTTGAAAGTATTGCAAAGGCGCCTTTGAGTACCTGAGCCTCGTCAGTCAAGGTTTGTAAATCACAGCTAGCGTCGCTTCACAAGCGCCGATGTAAACAAAACGAGTGAATAAATTACTTCTTAACAATAGCTCGGCAAGTAACAGTGGAAACTGTTCCTTGATGAGTAAGGGGCTGCAAAGTTGAGAGTCTGTCCACGATTCTCCCTTATCATTCCATCACACATGTAGCTCTACGAGCAGAAGAGCAATTGCCTTTTAGCCCAGGTCTACATGCTGCAATCTTCGATGAAGAAATGGGATTGAGCTCTTCTACTATGTCTTGCACTACAATTCCGAGCTTTACACTGCCCACAGTCTGTTCACTAAGAGACCTGCAAGCTTCTATGACAGACCATCTATGTCTACTAAGTACAAGGTCATATACTCCACTGCCATTGACACTTGGCTGACGTGTGCTTTGAGCAGGACGCGAAATATTCGAGCCAGCTTCATGAGTTTGGAGAACCTTACGCGATATCAAACGAAAGCAAGGAAACAGTCGATCCAACGAATGATAGGTGTGAACAGGTATAGTATACAATGAGCAGGAGATAACAGGGACAAAACTGATGGAGTATATCAAAATCGGGCAAAAAAAGGGAACAATAAACCCACTTCTGTTGAAATCCGTCCAAGTCTTCGGTGTCTACCCGTAAGCTTGGATTGGGTCTACGTTTGATCAGAATAGCGTCACTTGGGGACCCTGGTCGATTATTTGATGCCATCGTCATGGTATCCTTCGTCGCCAACCTGGCCGTAGCACTCTGCGTTGGTCTTGCGTCCCTGATACTCGGCTTCGTTTGTTGTTGAATTAAGTGGTTCTCGGCAACAAAAGCAACTTGCTCGGGCGGGGAGCCTATTGGAGAGAGACTCATCCTCCGCCGTGTTCCATTTGCTCGAATCGAGGCAGAAGCCAAAGGCAGGCTGACTGACACCAAGGCTTGGGATATGCTTCTGATTTCTGGAGGAAATGTGTCGATTCCGAAGCCCTTGTGGAAGGTATGTGAGTTGCTGTTGAGCGTTGAGGTGGAGGAGTATCTTGAATGCGTCGTAGTCGATTGTGACGACGTGAATGAAGAAAGCGAGCTGCGGCTGTCTGACGATCTATGCTTCGGTGACGGTGGTGGAGTACTGATGAGTGCATCATCATGGCGAGTCTCCATTGATCCATGCTGTTGATGTGATATTGCACCATTCTTCGCTGAATGAATGGGAAGAGAGTAGCCCCCAGCATCCCAAGGGGTCCGGCTGCGTGATGATACCATCGAATCTCCAACATGTGGCCGCTCTTGCCGCTCAGTAGCAGCAGGATGTGAGTTCAGTAGCGATAATACGTCCATCTTGATGGTCGACCGTCTCCCTTCTCCGCTTGCTCTCTCTAATCTTACCTCCACCACGGTATTTGACCGTCGAATTTATTTGCTCATTCAGTCACTTCACAGAAAGACTTGACCCAAGTTGGAATCTGACTACCAAAGCCAGCGTAGGAATAGTTGGACGTTGCGTCAAGTAAGATCGCAATCGTTCGAGTTTAATTCCAGAACCCGTCCGGTCGAGGAAATGATGTGGTCGAGTTTTGTAGCCTCGATATGTGATCGAAGAACGATGTTTCACATATCTTAAGTGGCTTGAGAGGTCTGCTTAATGAGTAGCAGCGCCCGTACAGAGTCCGCAAGCAATTCAAAGTTTAGACCGAGGGGCTCTGATAGAAGCTATGAATCGGAAGAAGCTGGCGAGAATAAGCTGGTAGTGATACGGTTGGGTTTGGGATCGCCGTCCGATAATGCATTGACCTCATCGGAAACGTTCGAAACAGCTGCTGAAGCTTCGTGTATAGAGGACAGTTATCTAAACATCTGACTTATCAAAATGTCACGCGGATCTACCAAGCCCCGTGGGAAAAAAATATATCATTTCCCCGTAAAGGCGAGGCCTTGGGAGCATTGACTGCGGAAGTTGGTTGTCTGGCGTATTGGACGTAGGGGTTTCTATTGGACAAAGGGCTGCTAGCAACATCAGGCTCATCAGCTAGGGAACAGAAGTAAGCTTCAAGAACTCCGAGCGGCTGTGCAGGTTGTGGAGACTTTGGCCCTGTCGGTGGATAGATGCAGTGAGCTCAAGGAAACCCACAAGTAAGGTGAGGGGGGAGGAGTTACTCAAACACCAGATGGCAAGAGATCAAAAGATAGGATGAAGTCAAAGACTGTTCAGAATGCCCGGTGAAATCTAAGGCTGGTTCCGGTCATGCATTAAAGACCGGCCACGTTTGTTTGACGGGTAGTGGAGTGAAGACAGCAGAAGAAGAGACAACGGGCGGCGGCCGACATGAGCAGCACATGTGCAAAGAGGAGTAAATGCTCTAAAAACTGCAGCATCACTCAACACCAGCCAGGTTACGGTTGAATGAGTGCGTGATGCATAGTGCATGAATTATGGTGGAAACAGGAACTCGGCCAGCGTTTGATGTTGAGGATCCCCACACTTCCTTTTGAGCATGATCCATGCTTACTGGACCCATCTCCGGAGCCTTGTAGATAGTGGTCAAGGGTCCTGGATCTTGTCATCAAACCACATCAACGAACCAACTATGGTCTTGTGTTCGCTTGACCCATGTAGTGTGGATGTCGTCGCGGCGTTTCGAGATAGATCCTAACGCTGATCGCTGGAGATACCGTTATCGTCTGAACTGACAATACGATCTGTCCAGGGACCCAAGATTCAACTGTGAATCCTCAAATGCTGCGTTTCACATACCATCTGACACCCGCAATCCATGCTATTAGCAGTGCTGAATATGGGATGTTCGACTCCGGGGATCTGTCCAGTGTACAGCCTTCTCCTCAGGAACTTGCCTGGTACTATTCGCCTTGGGGAATGAGAGTGAATGTTTGACCTCAAGGCAAGAGGTCCAATTTTTTGAGGGGGGCAAGCTATGACATGAGCGATACATGGTGTCTGACCGTTCGGACACGGACTCCTGCAGCTCGGTAGTTGCAGACAGGGAAAGGGCTGACGAGGTCGATCTCAAAGAAAGAACCTTGAAAGTTCGATGTGCCAATTGTGGTGTCTTGACGACTGCAGCCATGCAACAGTGAAGATTGAAGCGGCAGGTCTCCTGTATCCCTTGTACTCATCGGAGCCATGAGGCTGTTCCGTATCACCATCGTGACGATGCCGTGGAACAGCCACTTCAACGGTGAGCATGTTGAGGTACATGGTACAATACATCGGGAGGTATCCATCCATACAGGTCCATACAAAGCTCACTTCTCATTTTTTCGAGGCCTCAACATTATCTTGCAGACTCGTATCTCATCTCAGCTGCCAACGCAGGTGTGCATCCTCTTCGCACGTCGATATTCCGCAATTCGCATCGGAGGAACTTCTCGACTTGAGGGGATAGGGGATCGAGAATCGCTGCGATTGATTGCCTGTCTGTGCATGCTGTGCATGTGGCCCAGGTGAGCTCTGGAATCAAGTGGCTGCTAGGGGGAAGATTGTGGCGGACTCGCGGACTCTGCAGTGCAGTGCAGTGCAGAGAGCGGTTTGTAGCTGCGCATGGAGAGTGCGTGGTGTGAGGGAGGAAAGGCAAAGAGGAGACGTTGGGTGGTGGATGCCAATTGGCGAGCTGACGGCGGCAGACGGTAGAAATCCCCGGATGACTTGCGATTGGGGCAACCGGGTTGTGTGAATGAGTTCCCGTGTTTCAGGTTTTCCTGCGATGTCCTTCTAGGGTGCTGAAGACCGGATCCAGAAGAGATGCTTGAAATGCTTGAGATTGTGATATTCGGAGTTTCTGACATTTCACTCGTCCCACTGCACATGATGAAGCCTCGACATGCGAGTTTCAGCCCGTCCATGAACAGGTTGGGTTCCTTGACTTCGAGAAGGCGCAGGTTCATGCCTTCTCCCTATCCTTGTCCGGCAACTTCTGACAACAACCCTGGCCGGACATGGTCGAGCATGAAGATCCCTAGGTGACGCGGACAGGCAGTTTAGTTTCTTAAATGCTGACCTGGGGGTCCGATGCGACGACGTGGACTCTCGACTCTTTCATGACTATCACAGTTTGAAGCCTAAAGCATCGAGCAGACAAGCAAGGCCAACTATTGCGAGAGTCTGTCTAACATACTTGCTCGCCCTGCTCCATGTTTCGTCCCATTTTTTGGCCGTGATAGGATGAAACAAGTCAAGATGGAACGCTCGTGTCAGGAATCTACGGCACTTGGTCACACGTGCTATTAGATCATGCCCTCACGTCTTATGAGAGATCACTAGGCAGAGAAGTGTCACTTGGAAGGGGCTAAGTTTTACTCAATTTGCCAATGGGACTTTTGCACGAAGTCAAATGTCTCCCCCAGAGTCTGATATGCAAGCTTAGGGCTATGCACTCGACCACTGATATGACAAACTCCAGGGACTAAGTCTCATTCATGAGATTCTGATCCAAATTAAACCACCCTAATGGAGAACCCAAAGCCATGCATATCTCCCACACGGAAGATGAGCGCCTGAAGTACCAAGTCAATCCATGCTTATCAAATTATTCCACTGCAGACTTCCTAGAGCTCAAGTTCAATACCAAGATCAATCGCACCAATGATATCGTCATCCATTAAAGGTCTTCGAATGGTTGGCAGGCCCTTGTTATCGGAAGATTGTAGCTTGGCCAGATGAGGAAGAGGAGTAGAAGGCTTCTTTGCAGACAAGGTAGGAGTACCATTGGCGGGAGTATTGGTACCACTGCGCTCACTATCCGTCTTCTTCGTTCCAAAGGCATCTGCAACATCGTGCTTGAACTTTGCTCGAGTTTTGAGGCGTCTCGATGTGTCTTCCGCAACGGTTTCTCCACGCGCAAGTGCAGCCTCGGTCATCTTGGCAGCTCGTCTTTCATTAATTTGAGCTTGACGAACCTTGTCAGCGTTTTCACGACGATGTTGCTTGTTTAGCTGTGCCAATCGCTCTTGTTGACTCAGGACTGAAGGATTTGGGTTCTTCTTGGGTTGCATTGAGGTACTGTATGCAAGTTTTGGTCCGTCGAGCTCAGCAAGCTCCTTCTGGATCTGTTCGATCTTCTCTTCATCACCGCGACCTTTGGCTTCTTTAAGGAGGTTGGTCAATCGGTTACGTTCGATAGGAATGTATTTGTTGACAAGCGCTCCAGACTTGGTCAACTTCTCTTGAAGCTCCTCCTCAGTCCAGGAACGGTTGACAAGAGCATTGATATCGGTGATTTTGGTTGCGAGCTTCGGCTTTGTTGGAAGAGCTATGCCTTCATTCATGCAGGTATTCTTGTACCGATTCCATTCAGCCTGCCAAGATCAGTATCGAACAACTCTAAATGTAAGTCTGGTATGCAAACCTCTGTGAAGGGAGAATCGGAGCAGGTGATGAATGGCCAGTTTCTCTCTGCCTTGCCATGCGCAGCGCGGACATATTGGGTCGTCTTGAAGTGCTTGCCATTTGCAGTTTCCATAGCGTATGGTCGATCTTCAACGAACCCTTCAGAAGTGTCAGCACTGATAGTGCAGGATTGATCATCCCTACCTACCCTTAATGAGCGCCATTCTGTAAATGTTTTGGTTAGACTCCTTGTCAACGCCAACGCTGATTCTGACAAAACAACCAGTAATAGCCTCGTCGAAACCAGGGTAGAAGCAGACCATTGCGAATCTTGTTCTTCCAACTCGTACCCGCTCGATGTCGTGGAGACCTGCAGGTTCTGCGTCTCGATAGTCCGGTGATGCTGACTTCTTATTCTTGCCCTTTCCATCATCCCACTCAACCTCGCTTTCTCCATCAGCGTCGGCGTCCGAATAGTCCTCTTGTGTAGCTCTTCGATCCTTGTTGCGCTCCTTGTCCTCGTCACGACGGCGTTGGCGGTCAGTCTTTTCAGCTCTGGCCCGCTTAAGGCTGTCAATGCCAGTGCTTGCTTCGCCAACCTTTCCTCCACCCAGCTTGGTGCGTTGACGGGAGGTCTTCCTCTGATTCTCATCCAACTCTGCAGCACTGGCCTTCCGCTTTTTGTCCAGCTTTCTGCTCTCGGCTTCACGAGCATTCAGCAGTTGGCGCAGAGCTCTGTTCTGTCTATCTCTCTCAATCTCCTGCGCGCGGTCTGCGAGAAGCTCCTCGCGTTTGATTTCCGGCATTGCCATGATCTCGGCTTTGTCTGTAGAGTTGACGAACCTGCCTTCGAGAGGATATCGATCCCCATCATCGTAAAGACCAGGAGCATCGGATTCGGAGTCGGATTCGTCCATGGGAGCGGATCGCATAGAGTTGGGCGATGAATGGCCGGAAGCCCTACTGACAGGTCAGTATTGCTCAAGGTTGAAGTGAAGTCATAGTAAGGCTTGAGACGACTTACGCTTCACCCTCTTCTTCGGAATCGTTTTGACGCATGCCTGTCTTCTTACTTGACTTCTTTGTGCTGGCTTTGCCGCTGGCCTTTCGGTATGGCGATGATGAACTTTCGCCGTTGAGCTTCATTGGCGCTTCATCTTCTTCGTCAGAGGACGCATCTCCTGCCAGTGCAAGGAGCTCATCGTCGATATCAGACATGTTGGTGAGTTGTATCTTAGCGGAGAACTTGGTAGCAGAAAATGAGGGAAAAGTGATTGGGATTGTCGAACGAAAGTGAAGTGAAGGTGAGCGTTTGCGCGAATCCGTGAACCGCAGCCTTGGCGGGAGCTCTGTGCTGCAACAGACGATAGGCAAAGGTCGCAAGAGTAGGTAAGATCCACTAGATCGATTGGCGTATCAGTGGTTACCAGTTGGTTTTCAAAATTATCGCGATCAATGCGAGAAGTACTTCGTAAAACGAAAGTAAAGTGAAGTTGATCGATTTAGGGACACTTTCTTAGCGCGATTCGGTCAAAAGTATTTCCGATCCGACCCCTGGAATTGTCCTGATCGTCATTAACCTCTGTACTTTTCTGATGAACTTCCTTCCTCTAATCCAAGCTATTTCTATTGACATGACAACCTTGTATATTCAAGAATATCTAAAATACAGTCAAAATGTCTCTACTAAAGACTTCCAGACTATCAATTCGTCAAGCAGCAAACCCTCCTGTCTACGATTTTCTGGCACCCAGTCTCATACAACACCACCAAGCTTCTCGAAGCATCCGATGTCTATCCGCAAGTCAGAAATCCTTCACAGAAACAAGGAGGCATAATAGCCAAACTGCAAACCAAAGAACTCCGAAATCGGGTAAAGAGGCAATTTTAAACCCTTCATCAACTTCCAAGCCTTTGACGCAAGCCCAGCGAGACTTCCTCGACAGCGCAGTATGTCCCTCATCATCTCCTATTATCCCAGTTACTATTATCCCAGTTACCGCAGATACCTTTAATGGTCTTCAATGGTTTTGTCGGACTCCACTTCTACCATAGCGATTCAAGGTTGATCCTAGAAGCTCTCGTTAATCCCATTGATCCTCACCGATCACGAAGTATATTCTAACACCCCACAGCTCCGCGTTAACCAAGCCGGCGAACTAGCTGCCACCCTAATCTACAAAGCCCAAAATCCCGTAGTCACAAACTCACACCCTCACTTGCGGCCGTTAATGAAACACATGTACGACCAAGAAGCCGGGCACTTCACAACCTTCAACGCCCTCCTAGCTAAACATCGTGTACGCCCAACAGCCATGTATCCACTTTGGACGATCGCCGCATCAGCCCTTGGCTGGGGAACCGCAATAATGGGCCGCGAAGCAGCAATGGCGTGCACGGAGGCTGTGGAGACGGAGATCGGCACACATTATAATGAGCAGGTAGGGGTGCTGTTGGAGATGGCGGAAGAGATGAAGAGGAATGGGGAGGAGATGGGCGAGGAGTTGACGGAGTTGACGGACACGATCAGGAGGATTAGGGATGAGGAATTGGAGCATTTGGATCATGCTGTGGACAATGATGCGAAGCAGGCTGTACCGCATGAGCTGCTGACGGGGGTTATAAGAGCAGGATGTAGAGGTGCAATTTGGGTCAGCGAGAGAGTATGATGTGAGAACTCGATATCTATGGTCAACTGTACATTGGGAAGCACGCTCGCTGTATGCTGAATGAAAACGCCGTTCCTTGTGCCATGTGCGAACGCTCTTCATAACACAGGAACCAAATCGAATATGATAGTGAAGGTTTTAGTCGCTGCATGAGGTTAGTGGTTGGTCGAACACTGAAACTGCTAGACTTACTAAATTTGCAGTGGTGCCACTTGATCGACCTGATATAGCCAGTTCGAGTTGAGCTCCTCTTTGATAAGCCAGTCGTATGGAAAGACAACCAGATGCCCTTGAACCATCCTCAAGAGTTCTTCTGCATCATGCTGGCTAATAAGATCATCACTGCCAAAGAATCCCTTTCGGCTACCCTTCGTGGTTCCCCGGCGACGTTTTTTGAAAGAGCCCTGATTTGGGACGTTTGCAGTCGTGGTGCTACTGACTTTATCTGACGCTGTCGTGGAAAAGGTAGTCTTCCTAGGAGCTTGTGCGGCCTTTTCGGATTCTGCCGTAGGGCCAAGAATGGCCGAATCCAAAGCTGGAAAAGTTTCATCTCCCGCTGGTTGAACAGGTGATGCTGGAGCTTCGCCTGATTGCCTCTTTAGCGCAACCTTTTCGTCCACTCCATCGAGTTGAGGGATCCCATTCTCTTCGTGTCTGGCTGCGGCTCTATCATCGTGCTCTTCGGTGGCGTGTTCTGCCCATTCCGAGACCGTACCCAGTGGATGGTTATCATTATGGCTTTGCCCATGTGTTTTGACTTTTTCGGATAAGACAGCTAGTCCAGTGGAAACACCTGCTAAGCCAGGAATCGTTGCACCGGGTGGCCCACTTTTGCCAGGCGCCTCTTGCTCTTCTCGCTCATTACTCTTGCCTCCACCTTGAGCTTGAGCAAATCTCTCAGCATAGGCAGCAAATTCCCTGTACTCATGCCAACTCGTCACTTCGCTGTCGGGACTGCATCTGAAAACTCGCCGAAATATCTTTGTGTTGTTCTCTGCGACCAGACGCCAAACATCATCAAAGAAAGAGTCGTTGAGAGGGTCGCGCATACAATCCTTGTCAACGCTGGCCATCTTGATATCTGCTGTCAACGGGTTGAATGGTTTGGGAGCTGGATTTCCCGTCGAGTCCAAAAGTATAGGAGGTCCACCAATATCCGTATCATCTTGAACGGGCAATGCTGGTAGTTGTGATAGCTGAGTAAGCCCAAGTTGATCCGTTGTTCGTCTGGGAAATTGCGGAATCGGCGGCAGGGAGATGTTGCCACTTCCAGTCTCGTCAACTATTTGGTGTTTGCCAGAAGCATGCCTTGTATGCGGCTTCTGGGGATGGTCAACGGTACCTTTGCCTTCAGGGGCAATGTCGGTGACTAAGACCTCACGGCCCGCATCAAGAGTAGCAGAATCTCGGCCTCGAACTATACCGGACTTCTCAGCAGCCTTCCAATGATCGTCGCTTTCTCCTGCAACTTCTGCGGCATGACGAACATTGTTGATGACCCTCTTGTCTGTCGTGACGGGTTTGTATATTTCAGGGGCTAGGTTTGGATTTCCTTCCTGCTCCCAATCGACATCGTGGTTGAAGCTGCGGAGGTACTCTTGATTCGCAGCTCGGGAGGCTTGATCGCTGGCCAGTGATGGGTCTTGTGGAGGTTGGGTTTCAGCACTGCCGTTCTCATCGTATATGCCGTTCATCTTGGACTCATATTCCTCTTCCTCTCGATCAAGCTCGGCACGGCGCTCCTCCTCCATGACCTCATCAACATCAAGGCCAAGATGCTCTCTCATCAAGCGCATCCGCAAAGTGTGGGCGAAGCGACCAACAAGGTAGGGCTCCCCATCCATGATTGACCAGAGCATGTCAGTGTCCCGAACGACTGCTGCGCACTCGGAATCTCGCACGCCCAACATTGACCTTTCATTTATGTTTGCTGACCCAATGAGAGCAATCCGATCATCCACAATAATGACTTTGGCGTGAATGTAAAGTTGTTCAGTTACGAGCATCTTTTTTGGACCAATCTTGCCCCAAGCTCGAAGACTATAGAAGTTCACAAAGTCTTCGGGTTCAATCCCATGGCATCTCAAGCGACCGAAGATGGACCCTTCGCCACGGCAAATGCTTCGAAATTGGCATTGCATGATCAATCGGATACTCGTACCCTCGGGTTCATCCACAGTGTTTTGGAAGCCTGGCATCAGAGGAATGACAATGGTACAGCGCCAGCTTTCATTGTTTTGATAAGCACGAAGTGCACGCTCAACAATAGCATCACCAATCTTATTCACTATCTTGACATTCATCGTTTCGCAGCTGGTGATGAAGAATTGATTCTCGATGTAAACAAAGTGCTCTGACTCCTCAATCATTTTGCAGTATGCGTTCATGATACTATGTTCGGTGTCGATGAGCCCAAGTGACCAATCGCTAGCTGACCGCAGAATCTGGACTTCGCAGGTACCAGTAAGCCCAAGAGCTTCAAGGTCTGCAGCATTGTAATCTGGTGGTGGTAGAAGGAAGGGAGTTGGCCTAGTAGGTTTCCGACCACGAAGGACATAGTTCCATCTTTGCACGAAGTGCCGAGTCAAATCTCTCGCAGGCTGCCCGACCACCTGCATAGAGATGTCGTGCCATGGCATTCGGGCCGTCTTTGAGCGATCATACATTTCGGCATATGGCTCAGAGAGCTTATAGAAGTCTTGCACTCGAGGATTCGAATAGTCTTTGCCAGGCCACAGCTGACAATGATCCGCATCCTTAGGCTGGTCTGACTGTTCAAAGCCTGTTGGTTTATCATCCACGACGGAATGTTGTGGGGTATCCCATCGACCGAAACACAAGTCAATACCACCAACAAAAGCCACGGTATGGTCAACGATGCAAATCTTCTCATGATGTGCAAAGAAAAACTGGTTCTTCTTGAACTGGTTGGGGGATCTCTGGACGAATATGTTGGGGTGAAGATCGAGCATCGAAAACTTGGTGAACTCGGAATCAATAGGGATAGCAGCCTCGACATTCCGGTAGATGATTATGAAGATTTTGACTCCCTCTCTGGCCTTTCTCTGCAGTAATCTATCAAGACGCCATTTCTGACTGATGGCTGCCGGTCGACGCATGTACAATTGGGGACTCAACCACCAGTCGTGGATGTAGATGACGTCTTTAGCCATATTGATTGCTCGAGACACATTCCACATGTAATCTCGTCCATCGACAAGCCATTGTGCATAGACACCGGTTCGGATAGGCGCGAAACTTCCAAATCGGTTCGGTTTTGACCATGGAGTGTTTGACAACATAAATGTCAAGGAATCTTCGAACTGCCGGAGCTGACGCTCGTTCTTTGCCAACAGTTTCAGCTTTCGCTCGGAGTTTCTCAACTTCAGAGTGTGGTGCTGTGGATGCTTCGCAGAAGCCTCGGCCTTCTCGACCAACTCTTTTCCACCAATCTCGCTGAGTTTGCGTCGTTTCTTTCTAATTTCAAACTTGGAATCTGCTAGATATACGTCGTATATGTGCATATTCTCCGGCGAGTCAACACACACGATATAACTGTGTCTAACGAGAAACCATTTTGGGGAATGTCGGGAGAAGACATTTTTAGGAGTAAGCATTCTTCTGACGTCCAACCCATTCGCAGTTTGTATGACAAGAAATCCTTCTTTGCCGTGATAGCTGCCTTCTGCTGCTAGCCGGACACCGAGCGCAGACAGTTCCAGGAATCTGCAAAGACGATTGCTGTCTGCACGAAAAATGAGCCAACGTATCATCTCCTGGAGGTATTGTTCCAGTCTCCTCCTCTGCTTCTCATTGTAGATCCTCTTTTGCTGCGCGCCTTGACTGCCACCCACGATCGCCCCAGTATTTGAATCAGTGGCCACAACGCTGGGTCGTCTGATGCTACTACCACGCAAGGCGCCTAACGAAGGACGTCTTTTGTTCTTCTTTTTGTGTTCTGTCTCACTGTGTGTTGCTTCGCCCACAGTCTCATCTACCCTGATCCCATCTGCTTCGTCTTCATCACTATCGCCCAGCCCACGAACACCTCTGAAGTACGGAAATGCTGATTTAGGGAATCGGGGCTGTTTTGGCCTAGAATCGCCATCGCTCCTGAGCTGGATATATTTATCGCTGCTCCCTTGGAGTTTGTATCGCAGATGAAGATTCGCAAAATCTCGAAGAGACCGATGAATGACCCATTTCATTCGATTCAAGCCACTCCCATATTCCATTTCGATCCGGAAAACGAGATGTCGTTCAGTCTCGTCAGCGTCCTCATCGGTACGACGGCTGTCTGTGACACGTAACTTCAGTTGCTCGAGAAGAACTGGAATCCTCTTGTTTCCATGCTCGTCCCTCTGAATCATACTAGCCAGCATAAGAGCAGCCGGAGCTCCAGCACGCAGCTCCGCCATCAGTTCTGCCGATTTGAGATAATCGACCTTGTGCTCTTCTTTTTTCTGACCCAGCAGCTTGAGACCATGCTTTATCATTCTCCATCTCTGCGCCCCGAAAGTAGTCGCTCGTTCAGAAGTAAGGAATGGTCGCTGCTTCGGCACCTGCCCATCACCATCACTCTGGCCACCCCCAAAGCCTGTAAAAGCACGTCTGATGTTCCCGGGTCGTCGGAAACTTGGTGTGCCCTCCACTCCACCTGCTTGACTCCCAAGATTGCCAGAGTTCCCACCGAGTACTCTGCCACCCGCCACCCAAGAGCTTCCTCGCCTCCACGCGCTTCCAGCACGGAGCCGGTCGCGACCTTCGCCTTCAGATACATGTCCACGCTCTAGAGATCCATCGGTTGCCCGTCTGCTCAGGAAAAATGGTGGGCGATTGCCCCCGGGAGAATCCGTCCGTCCACCACTACGAACCCCTGGTGTATTTGGCGCAGTCTGACTCCCACTTGTAGTAGGTTGAGGTCTTCGGATTCGGCGTTTCTTCTTCACACGATTCGCATCGGCAGCACTTTCGTCTGCAGTCTCCTCTGCATCAGCATCCACATCACTCCCTTCTTCTTGTAATGTGTGAGGAAAACGTGTTCGATCTGCCGCGGGGGTCACTGGGGCCGATGGGTTATCGTCCACAGTGTTTGTAGGAGTGCTCTGACTTCTGGTATGTGTTTGTAATCCACCCGTAGAGGCCAATGCCTTCAATTTTGCCATTAAAGACTGGCCACGCTTGTCCTTGCTAGGGGTCTCTCCATCTTCAACACCCCATGAATCCTCTCTGTTATGCACTGTGAAATCCGCCGATGGATCCGTCCTCACAAATTGTACGCTTCTTCGACCGGGAGTGGATGTGCCAGCGTTCGTTGCGACAGATTCGATGGGAACGAGTGGACCAGAGCTTTGTTTTAATGCGGATTGTCTCTGCGGCAAAGTTGCTGTCGCTGGACGTATGGGTGATGGCGGAGCATTGTCATTGTGTGGTATTCCTCCATTCATATAATCTGATGCCTCAATGGCTGTCTTGTTCACGCTGCCATTCGACGTTGCAGAGGGTAGGCCGCGTAATGTCTCAGCAACCTCATCGGCAGTAACTCCGGCACGCAGACTGGATTGTCGGACAGATGCAGAGCCATTCGCATTCCCATGCACAGGCGACTCCGAACGTGGGCTACGTGTCGTCGGTGAGATCGATTCCTCGTTGTGTCGGGGCATGCTGGCGTTCTAGCGCAACTCGAGTCCTCTGCTGCACCGAAGTGACACCACAAAGGAAGTGTCCAGTAAGGACCTTGTCTTGTGCTGCTACAGCTTGGGATGAAGGTGCATGACGGATGAAGACTTGTTCCACGTTCAACACAGCTCAACTGGTAGGACGGGGTACAAGTTGGAAAGGTTGCTGACTAGCCAAGAAATTAATCCGGAGAGCAGCGAACGTGATTCCCAACTGTTCTTCTAAAATCACGAAGGTTGAGTCTTTGAAAAAGATTGGCGATTGATTCATTGCTTGCAGTCAATATTTATGATTTAGGATTGAGATTAAATTTTGGTGATCAGCAATCCGCTACAGATCGTGACAGTGACGTGGGGCTTCATGCGCGGGAAGCTCCTCGACCTCACCCCGGAAATAAATAATGGTATATCCTCGGCACGAACAATCTGTCCCTCACTCATCAATTCCCTTCCACCTTTGCCTTTGTGGTTTTCTCGAAGTATTTAATTCATCGGTCATCATGGCAACTCCTGACCCACTCGCAAACTCGCATACAACCCCTCCCCCTCCGATATCATCCAGAACTTTGCATATAGCAGGAATTCTTACAACTGTTTATGGCCTCGAGGAGCTTAGTGAAGCTTCCAAGTCAATATCATGTCTCTGGCTGCTTCATCCCAGACTTGCTACGAAACAAACCATGCAGGCCGTTGCGGCCACATGCATTAGTGATTGGAATCGACGACGCTCATCTGACCGCACTGTTGGTCTCATAGCTGTAGCCTTTGATCAAAGGAACCACGGGAGTCGAGAAGTTACTCCATTGGCAAACGAAGCCTGGAGAAGTGGAAATCCAACGCATGCTCAAGATATGTTTAGGTATGGCCTTGACTGATTTGAACGTCCTTGGTCTGATTGGCTATAGTGTCATTAATGGGACTGCACTCGATACAAGTCTCCTCATTGATCACCTTGGGTCATACATATTTCATGGTGGAGATGGGCCGGTGATTGAGCAGAACCTAGTCATGGGAATCTCTCTAGGCGGACACGCTGCTTGGCAGGTCTTCTTCAACGAACCTCGGGTCAGCGCAGCTGTAATAATCATTGGATGTCCAGATTATATGCGTAAGTGCTCATGACGGGTTGAGATCCGTAGGCCTAGCTAGATCTATATCAACTGACTGTTGTAGGGGTCATGACCGATCGTGCAAGATTGTCAAAACTAAGGTCCTACACAAAAGCAGATGGCGCCGAATTTCTCGGAAGTACGGACTTCCCCAACGCTCTCGTAGCCAGTGTCAAGAAGTGGGATCCACGAGGTATCCTATTTGGAACCTCAGATATTCAACCCTATCCATCAGAGAGTGAACAGAAATACCTCCGTGACATTCTTGATGCAAAGATCAAAGGGAAGAAAGTCCTTGTCTGCTCAGGAGGTGCCGATAAATTGGTTCCGTATCACTGTGCCGAGCCTTTCATGGGGTTCTTGAAGAATGCTACGAGTGGTTGGTACAAGGATGGAGATGTTTACGTCGAGGATATTGTATATCCAGGAGTTGGACATGCTTATAGCAGTGGCATGATCAAAGATACCACCAGATTTGTCAGTGATATCCTGGCAGGAAGTTCGACAAAAGCTTCCAAGATATAGGTAGTTAAGGTAATCAAACTGTTTTGCATTCCAACAGGGTGATTTCTAATGCTTGAAATTGGAAGAAACTGGTGAAGAGGCAAAAACCCAATATCTCATGCAGTCTCAACTTGCAATAAAGTAGAAAGTTAAGTTAATATCACGACCAAAGTATCCTGAACCCCAGCCAGCGACCATGATTAAGATAAGACTCCCTTCCTTCGGAGACAAAGAATTAGCGAAGGCCTACTAAAAGCCAGAATACTAGCTCTTAACCCTCTTTCCCAGTCATCTCAAAGCTAGTAATGCCTCAACTGAAGTAATTGAAGCTATTCCCAAATTGCGATGTGCAACAAAACCCTAGACAACTCAAAAGAATGAGTAGCTCCCAGATAGTAGAAGTCGGAGAATTGCAAGCTCTTGAACTATTATTTTGAAGTTCTTTTCAAGGATGGTATACTACACCAAAGACAGGATGAAGTTATTCAGAGACTGCGATGTGCAACAAAGCCCAGACAACACAAAACAATAGAGGAATGACTGTATGAGAGAAACACAAGGTGTGCAAGCTCTTAAACTGTTATTTTGAAGTTCTTCTCAAGGATGGTATCTCATATGAACAAAGAATGAAGCTATTCCCAGTTTGCAATGTGCAACAAAAGATGGGAGCCTTTCAAACTCTGAAGGACTGTGATTGGCCCAGTAGAGAAGAGTTGAGAGGTAAAGTATACAAATTGGCTCGGGGACGAGGCATCGAGGCGGGGCTGAGGTCGCCAGGTTGAGGGAAGCATGAAATCTCGACAAACTTGAGAAATCTCTAGGATTGAAAGAGCTTATTAACCATGACTGTGTGGAGAAAAGTATTGCCAAGGCTGTCTCTCATCACTCAGTACCTCCTCCACAATCCCATTCTTCCGCTCTATAAGCCTCGATCTGACTCCACTCCTCAACCTCTCCTCCTCATTCTCAAACCAAGCCTGAGGAACGTTCCAACAATTCCTCGCCAACCTCTTTCCCACCAAGACTTCCCCCATACCCAGAAGATCGCTCTTCCAAGCTGTAAACCCCCTCTCCTTCTCTCCCCTCCACACCTCCTCTGCACGCAACTCGTCCCACATCGGGCTTTCCTTGATCATGTAATCCGGATCGACCCCAACAAACCCAACCTTGTTCAACGGCCACCCCGCAGCCTTGACATGTAGATCCAGAAACCGCTTCCGCTTGAACTCATGAGAAACGATCGTGATCTTCTCTGGCCATGTTCTCGTGAATTTCCAGAATTTGAGAAGCGAGAACATGAAGTTGCCGAACGAATCCAGAGCTTGTTCTTCTAGCAGGATTCTCTCCTTCGATTTATCCCTTTCGCACTCTGTCTTAAAGCCGTGCAAGCCCCAGAATTCATGGTCTATGCAAAGATCCATGTAACTCTCTGCCTCACTCTTCTCTGTCTCCTTTCTCGTCTTCGAGCCGGAGAATACCAATATGGACGAGGGGAGGAAGAGAGTAAAGATAATCCAGTCTTGATATGGGATATAAATGTTGATGTTTCACTACGCTGGAAAGGAGCAAGGAGCCATTCGTCCTCGGATGTTCCATGGGTCTGACCGCCAAGGTAAATGGCGTGGCAGCAGACGACGATAAGCTGTGTAGGAGGTAATAAAGGGATAGTCATTGAAGTTGTATTCAAATCAGTCAACTCGATAAGGAAAGTTGGTGTAATCTACCGATACGAAGAGGAAGAAAAAGAGGAGGTACCAACTGGCAAATATGGCCATGGTCACAAAATTAGGTTTCGGCTCGTCCCGCCAATGCAGGTTCTCCTTTACCTGGCCGAAAGAGGAAGCGTACCTATTTTATTCATTGCCAAAAGACAAAAGGCGTTTGGCCCCGGGTAGGGCTGTTTACTCGTGGCTATTGCTAGTATCTATTAAGAACAAAAGAAAAAATGTCAAAAGAAAAAGGTTTAAATTGGGGCTATAGCAGATCTGACTACTCCACTCCCACAATACCAGGCTTGCCAGGTAATGAGAAATCCCTGAGTCCCGCGGATAGGGCTATTAACGGGCTCTTTTATTAAGGTATGCGGCTATTGATTTTATCGAACTCGAATTTGTAAGACGTATATTACCGTATAATATCATGTTGTATCGACTGGTGTATACCCTCGATCTCAACTAACAAGTATTGACCCGACCAAGGTACTGCTCGGCGCCAACTGTAAATTCTGCAACCTGCGACCAAAGTCCACCCAGCCCACAGCATTAACCAGACCAAACGACCGAGTTTGACGGAAGTAATCAAACTGAACCTTAGCGGATTCACATTCATAGCACTTGTTGCCAGAAGGCTTTATTCGATTCATTTCATTTCGAAACTAATGTACAGCAAGAGTGACTTTATTCGAGCACCATGTCTCCAATGAGACAAGAAACTCCACCCTTGATGAAGTCTGATGTTACAGAAGCGGTAATCGGCTTCCAGATGAGGTTCCGAAAAGCCTCCGATGCAGCCAATATAGTTGCTGCAATCCCTCGCATGCTACGCCATGCCTTATGCTGTTGTCATACAATACAGAAAAAGGAAATATTCCGACAGTTTTGTGAGTCTGGATATGTTGTGGGTATAAAGTTTCCTATAAACGCCATTCATCCGACAAATGAGAAGCAGATCCTCTTTATAGCGCAGCCGTAAGGTGAATGAGCCGGTTCATGTTCTGGGATGGAATGGATTTTGCGTCCAACTTCGAAAGCGAGGGCGTAAGTGGAAGGTGGATTGGAAAGGGCATGGTAGCCTTTCAATTCGAAAGCGGTGAGGTATTCGAAGAGCTACATGAGTTCGAAGGTGAGATTCAGTTGCGTTAATCGTGGAGATATGTGCACTTAGCACCCTTTACGCATTTCCCCTCCGACCAGAATCTGCACGGCTTCTTCTTTCCCTTGTATTCTCCATTCTCGTCGAAGAGACCATCGTTTCCAAAGTTATGGCCTTCATTGAACTGCTTCATCTCATAGCCACGGTCCTTGCTGTTGTTGCCTTTGTTTTGACCTTGTTTCTTCTTCGATCGCGCGTTCTCCTTCTCTCGTTCGCCATCCCAGCGCTTCTGTGGATCGTAATCAGCATATTCGCGGTCTTGCCCACTGCCTCCTGACCAGCCGTTGTAGTCATACTGTTGTTGAGCCGGTGTAGCATTGCTGTTTCCTCCAACTTGCATGCCAGCCAGGTAGGCCTGAACTTGTTGAGTCATGTCGGGAGCTTGTTGAAGCATGTTTGGCTGAGGTGCAGGGAAGGGATTGACAATCATAGGATGCATCGGCATTTGGGCTTGCGCGGCGACCATCGGCGGTGGTTGGAATTGAGATGCCCGGAGTTGAGCAATCTGAGCATCAGCTTGCATCTTCACCTTCTCAGCATTGTCCCTATTATAACCATCCCACCATTGTGCTCTTTGCTCGGGATTCCTCATCCAATCGGGTGGTTCGATAGGAGGGAATGGCTTGCCCTTCAAGGAGTTGACAATGCGTTGAAGGTTCTCCCATGCAGCAGCATTCGAGGCAAAAGTAGGTACCTGAGGCTTGTTCGAGGGCTGCATTGTGTTCGAGTTCGAAAAATGAGGTCCACCAAGATGTTGAAGAGTAGTGTTGACGTTGGCAGATGAAGGCA
This sequence comes from Hyphodiscus hymeniophilus, assembly GCA_016508695.1. Taxonomy (NCBI): domain Eukaryota; kingdom Fungi; phylum Ascomycota; class Leotiomycetes; order Helotiales; family Hyphodiscaceae; genus Hyphodiscus; species Hyphodiscus hymeniophilus. The sequence goes on along the minus strand of VNKQ01000020.1, from coordinate 834,816 downwards.
TGTGCTGGTTGTTTCTAAGTTTTTGCTGTTGCAAAAGTTGAGCCGCATGTTCGGGACCATAGTGCTGAGCTGCCTGCAATCGTTGAACCACCCAAGGCTCGGTCGGTCCTTTCAATTCTCGTGCTTGTTGAGCAATTCCAATCTCTCCATGTGGTGGTTCCTTGGCAGAAGGGGGTATTTCTTTTGGATCTGTGTACACAACCATAAGCTCCAAAGCCTCGCGTCGTTCTTGTGCCTGTTGTTCTGGAGTTACGACGGTCTTGTCGCCACCTCTAGTCGCATAAGTAGGACCGAATTTAGTGTTCTTATCGAGGTTGGTGAAGTCGATTCCCACGAGGCTCGGATAAGCTGCTTCTTCAAAAGTGACGTTTTCGGGATCGTAATCATCGTCTTCGCCTTCCATTGCGGAATCCATGCTCTCCGAGACACGCTGCTTGTGCATCATACCCTCAGATCGTTCATCACCAAAATCTCTAAGCATATCGTCTTGGCGACCTTCGTCCTCCGCCTGCTCGTGCTTGAATAGCCGTATCTCCTCAAGGTCAGCTCCCTCCTTGAACTTGACGCGTAAGTGTTGTCTGCTCTCCTTCCGTTCACGACGCTTCTTCTCCTCTGGTGTCTCAGGTGGGAGGGGCTTCGCTTCGGGAGCTTTTGGTGGTTTGACTGGCTCAGCAATCTGTGCTAACAAGGCTCCGAGCTTCGATTCGGTAGGAGGAGAGGGTTCACGTCTCTTCGGGGTTGGCTTGGCTGCAGGTTTCGAGGATATACCGAGTAAGTTGTTCGCCAATAGATTGGTTGATCGTTTGGGAGGGAGTAGCTTTGACGTTGGCGCGCCAGCAATGTCTGAAGCGAACTTCTTAGTAGGCTTGCTGATAGCGCCATCTCCGTCGTGTGGTCTCTTTGCAGGGTTTGAAGCGTTGGATGCAGCTTTTAGAGCATCGGCAGTTCTTTGTTTCGACTGTTCAATCTTGTCACGAAGGGATTTTGCATCTTCGGTTTTCTGTGCTTCCTTCTTGACGATTGCTGCCTTCTCCTTGGCTTCGGTGGTGTTTGCAAGGATGCTAGCAATGTCCTGCTTAATCTGATCATCACCTTTCTTGGCCCACCGCTTTGTGATACTATCAAATTTGAGCTTCTTTAGTAGCGCATCAGACATGTTTTGAAACTTTGCAAGTAAGCTAAAAACGGCCCTAGGCAGTTTACCAAGGAAGTCGTCCGTCTTGATACACTCAATCAATGTCGTTGTCAATCCATTCACCAGTTTCTGATGACTTCCTAAATTCTCCACTATTGCAGGGTACCCAAGCGTATTAGCAGCATTGATTGTCTGGTACAAAGACTCGAGCAGAACTTGACGAGACTGTCTCAGTCGGTTAACATCTGCAGGGCGAGAAGCAGCTTCTTCGAGTTGTGTTGAATTTGTTTTGAGCTGAACACGAAGAGCACTGACAAAGTTTCCGTATTCCTCAATGGCTCCTTTGACAATGATTGAGTTTGGATTCGAATTTGGATCTTTCCAGATAATTCCAATTGCATCCCATCCTGCCGCCCGTGCAACGTCGGTGGGTCGGATCGCAACGCGTACCTGAACAGGCGTTAATAAATCCATTGATAGTAGACGTTATTCGTGAGAAACACGACGCGAAGGAACAAGAGAATAAGTAAATCAGAGGTTACATGGTGTTCGATCACGGAGAGAGAACAGTGAAGGTGAAGCGAAGCTTACCTCGCTAAAGTGTTTGACAGGCATATCCTCGTCCTCTTCGTACTCTGACTCCTCCTCAGAGGTCGACTCTTCTTCCGAGGAGCTCGTTTCTGTTGGCGTCGAAGGGGATTTTACAGAGCCAGTGTCATCGCTCCGCAAAGTGGCTAGTTTATCATGTACAAGCTTTGGCCCTTGACTTGTTCCTCTGTATTTGCTGATTGCAATTCTGGGTTCTTTGGAAGTCTTGACTTTGGGTTTCTTCGCGGAGACGCGTGCTGGTGTGGAAGTACCTAAGCGAGATGTCAACAAAACAATACTGACAACTTTTACACTACTGAAAACGTGGAACACCAAGTTAACAAGACTTACGGGACATATCCAAACCAGGAACAAGTTCTTTGCCACTCCTCGATTTACGTGGATGATACTTCGGAAGAGTATCTAGTAAGCATATTAGCCGCACATCCCAGCAGAGAATCCATCAAAGAACCTGTACTTACTCTTCAAGCCAGGTGCTACTTGGAGGGGTGTATCCTCCCAGGATAGGAACGGCGCATAGTGAAAGCGGGGTCGGGAAGATGTGTTATTGGCGGCATGCAATTCAGGGTGCGTAATTCTGAGGATTTCTTTTGAAGTTCTGGGCTGAACTTGCTGAGCTTGCGGAACTTGCTGGACTTGCTGAACTTGCTGGACTTGCTGGACTTGCTGGGCTGGCTGGACTGGCTGGACTGACGGGACTTGTGGTTGAGCAGCATCACTCGAGAAGTCTCCAGATCCTCCAAACCCCTTCAAGATTGGGTTTGATTCGGAAATCGGAGAGTTGCTAGGCAAAGCGGGATATCGAATGGAGTTTTCAATGTTTTGCATGTTGCCACTTTGCGTATTATTGAAGTAGACTGGATCTTGAGGCTGCTGGTTGTAGTCACTAGCTGGTCGTTGAAAGGCAGCGCTTGAGGAGCTACGATTCGCGGCAGGCTGAGCAGAAGCCATTTGATATTGAAGTGTCGAAGGAGCGATTGTGTTATTGTCGCCATGATGACCATAGGAGAAGGAACCGTCAACAGGGTACGAGCCGGGAGTCTGCAAGGCAGGATCAAGATTATACGATGTAGGGCCAAACACATCGGAGGGTCTTGCATGTTGATACTGAGATTGATCCGTGTATGGAGAGTTTGTATATGTTGCAGAGGGATATGACTGCTGGTGAAGATCGAACTGCTCGAATGACGGTTGGTTCTGATAATGAGGAACATACGAAGCCTGTGTGGGATGTGGTTGTTGAAATGCATATTGATCGGTTGGGGTTGGCCAGCCAGTGCCGTTCATTAAATCGTCATAGTTGACATCCCCTTGGAGATATGCATGACTGTTATTTCCCTCCATCTCGACTCGATGTTCGATGTCACAAGTCGTTACAAGTGGCACTCACGTGATACGCGGAAGGAGTGGAGTTTCAAGGTGTGAGTGAAGTGAAAAGGGGGAGTCGATTATCGAAAAAGTGAGGCGGTGATTTGATTGGTGGGCTAAACGAAGATCTGAATCAGCAATCAGCACTCGAGTAACCAAGCTACCCAGCTTCCAAGCTTTCTCTTCCCTGTTCCTCGCCTCCTCGGCGGCAAGAATCGAGACCCAAGGGAAAATGTGTGTGTGAACTGGATGTACTGATGCACGAACGGCCTGGAAGCGGCTAAAATAGGGGGAAAGGGGGATATGGGGGAGCACACAGGATTTCCGTGACCACAGACGGATTGACGGTATTTTTGGTGGATCTGTAGATTGGCAGATCGGCCAGCCCGCGGGAGTGAGAGAGAGCAAATGCCAGTCAAAAAGCCCCCGGGTGTTGTTGGGTATTCTCCAGTAGGCAGAGTAGGTATACACACGCCCGACCAGACCCCGCCGACTGTATTGCAACGCACTGCACTGCACTGCGAATGCACCACAGCGCAATCTGACAGCGATCTCTCTCTGAGTGCACTGCTGTAATACGGGCAACTTAAATCGTACGTGGCCTGGTTTGATAGCGTTATGAAACCTTCCAGAATGCAACTCTCGTTGAGAGCATTGCCTTTCTTGCGCCTATAGCACTTGAGGTGGTGGTGTCCTCTTGGTTGCGATAATGGCGACGACGACGATGATGATATTTTCACCTCCAGGTGCGATCAAAAAAGTTAGGTGTTACCGTACCCTTTTCTAAAGTGAACGGCCGGCTCTTCCCACGAGCAGCCCTCTTAATCCCGAGCCAGTCACTTTGTTCAGTTCAATAGTACGATCATTTGTATCTGTTAAGAGTCGTGGCCATGATGGGCCGAAGGGTTGAATGATGGAACAGGTGGAGTTGGAGTTGAATGAAAGGAGTGAAGTTGGATGAGAGACAAGAACCGGTGGAAGTCGTTTCATTCCGCACTGTGCGCTAAGCCCGCTAGTCCCCATTCGTTTGAACGCAGGTTCCCGTCCATTGAATTTCAGGAGCCACCAAGCACAAGCTATGGACTCAGGCATCGCTGATCTGTCCTGAATAACATTCCCAACTTCATATGACATTTGTTACAACCGTCGTGGATTCATGATACACAATCTCCAGTACGGCTGAACCACAGCCTTCTACGCAATCATGGCAACAACGAGCCACAACTCACTACGAGATCGTCAAATCAGTACATGTTGCCAACTCCCCACGTGTGTACCAAGCTAATAGTCGGTCTTAGGGTCGATCGAGCGCATGTTGAATTTGAATCACGACTCGGGAGAAGGCGCCAATGGTGATAGCGATCATGCCGCAGCAAATGGTCTGGCAGTTCCCACAGCTCCAATCTTGAACTCGGATGGAGATCCAATATGGAAAGTCTTGGTGTTTGATGATTTGGGAAGAGATGTTATAAGCAGTGTTCTGAGAGTGAATGATCTGCGGACATGGGGAGTTACAATGCACATGTGAGTATTCGGAAAGGAGACACTCTGGGGAGGGGCAGCTCCCGCACAAATTGCTGATCAAACCAGGCACATAGCATCTGCAAGACACCCAATTCCCGATGTCCCTGTCCTATACCTTGTCGAACCTACCGCGTCGAATCTACACTCCATTACGTCCGATCTCTCCAAAGGCCTCTACTCCCCAGCATATATTAATTTCCTCTCTTCGATACCCCGGCCCCTACTAGAAGACTTCGCAAAACAAACTGCTGAGGCTGGAACCTCGGAGAGCATTGCACAATTCTACGACCAGTACCTCAATTTCATTGTTGGAGAACCAGACTTGTTTAGCTTGGGAATGAGAAAGGAGAACACATATTGGGCACTGAATAGCGCAAGGACACAGGATGAGGAATTAGACCATGTTATAGACAGGATCGTCAGTGGCCTATTCAGCGTCATGGTGACAATGGGTATGGATGACTGCGATTACAAAGTGAACGGCCTTACTAACTCTCCTAGGCGTTATGCCCATAATACGATGCCCGAAGGGCGCTGCAGCGGAAATGATTTCCGCAAAACTTGATCGAAAGCTCCGAGACCACATCCTTAACTCGAAAGACAACCTCTTCTCCACCTCGAGTAGCCGACCTTCCACGGCAAGCGGAACGCCCTCATCAAGACCTGTGCTCGTAATTCTGGATAGGAACGTCGATCTGATCCCCATGCTATCACATTCCTGGACCTACCAATCGCTTGTTCATGACGTTTTGAACATGAAACTCAATCGCATCACTGTCGAGACACCAATCGACGAAACTGCTCCTGCAAAAGGCACGACGAAGAAGGCTTATGATCTAACTGCGAACGACTTCTTCTGGGCCAAGAACGCCGGTGTACCATTCCCACAGGTTGCGGAAGATATTGATGCAGAATTGATGCGGTATAGAGATGAAGCGAATGAGATCACGAAGAAGACAGGAGCGTCTTCAATAGAAGATCTTCAGAGCGACACTCCCAGTGCAGGCGCCCAACACCTACAAGCTGCAATCACCAAGTTACCTGAATTGCGGGAACGAAAAGCGGTCCTAGACATGCACATGAACATACTGGCAGGTCTTCTAAATGGCATAAAGAACCGCCAGCTAGATAACTACTACCAAATGGAGGAAAACATCATGAAGCAGACGACAGCACAGATGCTTGAGCTTCTGAGTGATCAAGATAAGGGCAATAACCCAATGGATAAGCTACGACTGTTTATCATCTGGTTCCTCAGCACAGAGCAGAACGTCTCAAGACAAGATCTCGAGAAGTTCGAAGAAGCCTTGAAGGCTGCTGGAGCAGACACTACCTCACTCGCATATGTCAAACAGTATGTTTCTCTCTCTGATCCGCAGCCTATTCTAACATGCACCAGGGTTCGCGCGACAACACGCATGACAATGATGACAACAGCACCAACACAAACCCCCGCCCAAGCTTCCGCCTCCGCCGAGCTCTTCAGAGGCTTCTCCTCCATCTCCTCACGCCTAACCTCCTCCCTCAAAGAATCCGGGGTGGGTGCAAACTTCGAAAATCTGATATCAGGAGTCAAGAATTTCCTCCCGGCAAACCGCGATCTCACCGTGACCAAGATTTGCGAGTCGATCATGGACCCCGCAGGCGCATCGTCCTCCGCCATCGGAAAAACGGAGAATTACCTTTACTTCGATCCGAGGAGCGCGAATGCGAGAGGCACCATGCCGCCACCGAGCGTGGCGAGGAAGGGCGATACGATGCCTGGGGGATGGGAAGTGCGAGTGGGCCGGGGATGGGCGCGACGTTTGGGCAGAGGAGGCAGGGCTTTAGTGAAGCGATTGTGTTTACGGTCGGTGGTGGGAGTATGGACGAGTACGGGAATCTTCAAGAATGGGCAAAGCGGACCGGTGCTGGGGGAAGTGGTGCTGAGAAGGGAGCTGGTAGACGGAGAGTGGTTTATGGGAGTACGGAGTTGGTGAACGCGGAGGAATTCCTGAAGGTGGAGTTTGAGAAGCTGGGTGCTGAGCTGGCGTAGTAATTTCCTGCACGGTGAAGCAACATAGTTGGCTTCTCGAGAGGATCATGTGGGGTATGTAGATTCTCGTATTGGAAGAAGGGGTATATGTCTCCAAGCTATCTAAAAAGTACAGCTGAATCCAATCGATTCGTTCCCCATTCATGATGATGCGAGATAGCCAGACAAACAAACAAAACACCACCCATGGATTGTAGAACAACGCTCAATATCAACACATGTGCCCCGAGGCTAGAATCCTAAACACCTCGAAACATCCTGACGATCAAAAACCACATTGCACCAATAAACTTGAAGGCGCTCAGCCCGGCCACAGACCACAGCACGACAGCCATGTAGATGGTCGATTTGGTGGAGTCGTTTGTGCTGGCGGAGATACGTTCCAAGCCTCCCGTGCCGAGCACCACCGCCACGAGGGCGAAGTTGCAGATAAGCCAGACGAGCACGACGCGTGAACGGAAGGCCTTGTAGTAATCCTCTTGCTTCTCCGAGGCTGACATTTCACGCTTCTCTGGCGGGGCTTTCATGACGATTTTCCGCATCTCCGCTTCATACTGTGCGTTCAAGTCTCCGTCGTCGGTGGGGATGTTGACATCGACCTTGCCACCAGGTTTCAGGGTTGCCGAGGGCAACTTCTCGGCTTTGTCGTCACCCTTCGTGCCCCATGTTATATCGTGGGTGTTGCAGAAGGCGTACACGTTTAGGATGTTGATGTAGCTTGGCGTGAGGAAGAGGTATTGGATAAAGGAGGTGAACATGTGCCAGGGGTCGAAGAAGAGGAAGGATACGACGAACCACAAGACGTAGGTCGATGCTAGGGAAATGATGAGCGTGTAGAAAATCTGGTTCTTGACTATGTCGGAGAAGGTGAAGGAGTTGGTGTCGACTTCGGTTTGAATGCTCTTTACTGTTATGAAAACCGAGGCGAAGATGAGGTATCTGAGATGTGTAAGTATGCGTTTCAAGGAGGATAGATGAGGAGGTGCTTACCCCATAATGAAAGCCCAGAAGATGACCATTGACATGTATGCCTGGCCTGAGCCTTGCGGCCGATTACCCATTGCCAATACGAAGCAAGTCAGAAGTGTGAAGAGATAGAGCCATTCAAAAACGATTCCCAGAATGTTTCCGACACCACCAAGTAGATTCTTGTCCCCAAGCGACGTAGTCAAGATATGAAAGACTAAGAAGAAATTACCAATCTGGAACCAGGCAAAGATCATGTTAATGGTTTGAAAGATGAATTCCACCAGAAACATGAGCTTCCGTAAGATGCTATGATCGGAGCGGAACAGCTGGTAGAAATGAGCTAAGGCGTAAACAGCTGCGAAAAATGATCCGTTCAGCCATCTTCGTCGTTGCAAGATCAATTCGGTCATCGTGTCTGGTACATCGGTCTCTCCAGTTGCTGATTTGACATATTGTAAGATCCAGTGGCAATTTCGTTTCGAGACCAGCTCGAAACAGAGAATACGATCTTCTGCAAGATACATATTGGCTGTAAATATACCAGCATTAGAACCGTGCATCTTCTCTCCGGCAAAGTACTTCTCAAGCGGCCCATTTCCAGCTTTGTCGTTTTGCAAAGCCACATATCGGTAGGCAGAAAAAGCACCGGGTAAGACAGAGATAAATCCGAAGGCCGATTCGAGGGGTTTATCGAGGATGTTGGACATCTTGTACTCGAAGTTCTGAGTAGCCACAAGCGGGTTAATCAGATTCTTTCCTCCTGGTCCCAACATGGCTTTGATCTCTCCGCAAGCTCCAGCACACATAGGCTCCAAATCGAAGGCCTTCCATAAGTGATAGATCGAGTCCTTTCCTGGCTTCGTACCGGCATCGATAAGGACACAGATGTTTGGGTCCAAAACGCGTCCAAATGCCTGGAAGAACCATCTGTGAGAGTTGATCTTCTTTTGATTCTTCTCCTTCAAGCAGAATAGCAATTGCACTGGTTGCTGCTTCGGGCGTAGTTCCACGAGATCTTTCTTAACGGAAATTCCGACTTGGGTCGTGTATTCGTAAATATGTGCTGTCACGTCCTTTCCGTTGACCTGTTGCTTAGCAATTCCATCCTGGTAAACTCCCATACCCGCTAGGACCGCTCTTGTTCGTGGATTGATCTTGGCACGACCATCACTGACCACGCAGACCACAATCTTCTTCCACGCATCCTTGCCCCAGGTCTTGCTGTCTTTTCGCGAGCACATGTACTCGATATTCTTGAATACACCACTCATTGTTCTAGCGAATAGAACATCGTCCTCATTGTACATGGTAACCACAATGAACAATTCGGTATGTCTTGGCTTCGCGAATAGTCTTTGCCGGAGTGTGAATCGCTCTTCGAAAAACTCGCTCGGATCGCAAGTGGCTGCCGAATATCTCATATGCGTGAACTCATCTCGCTCCGGTGGTTGAGCATGCGGGACCATATTCAATAGCTTCGGCGGAATTGGACAATCAAGGACGAGATTGCCATTGAACAATTGTACTTCCTTCACAGTCTTGTACCGCTTCAGGGCAGAAACAGGCTGCGGGGTTTGCGAAGGCGGGATGCCACCTGCAGCTCCATCATATTCCTTGAATTCTGGAGCGCTGTATGGATCGGGACCGTTCGGATCGTGGGACTCGAGAATGGGTCGGTGATCATCTTCGTGGTCATAATAGCCGGCTTCAGGATTTGTAGGGTAATTCGTCAAAGGATGTTCTTCGTGTGGTGAAGGTTGGTAAGGTTGTTGGTAATAACCATCATGATGCGCTTGGGGATTTATAGAGTAGTCTTGCGTGTAGTTGTGGGTAGGGTCGAGGGGGTAATGTTGCTCGTATTCTTCGTTATGGCCGTACGAGTTGTTGATGTTTTCGACGGAGTACTATCAAACCGAGATCAGCGCAAGTCAAGACACTTCCTCATTCAACAACTCACAGTTGGTTGAGCTTGTAACCTATCACTTGGTGTATACCGTCCAGGGCCCATCGGTATCTCAAGATTGTGTCCTCCAGGGCCAGGAGATCCGCCATGATTGCCGTAAGGTGAAGGACCGTCTTCAAGTTGGTATCCTCCTTGATGAATGGGGAGGCCTGGCGAGGGCGTTCTTCCAGGGCGACGATTTTCCATTTGATAGTAGTCGTCTTGTTGGCTGCTCTGGCTGCTTTGGCCAGGATGTTCTATCTTGTGGAATGAGGTTAGAAAAGTTATTGCGTAAAGTTGAACGTCGCAGATTCTCTCGAGGAAAACCCGAGACGAGGCTCCTGTACTATGCAGGAGCGCTTGATTGTTTAAAGGCTCGCACGATCAGACGTTCCATCAAGGAACCTCTATGCGCGAGTGATCGAGTAACGACAAGTCTCCTGGGTTATATGAATGTACCGCGCAAAGTTCTTGTGTGAATCAATGAATTGGCTCGACCCCGACTTGTAAGACCATTCACAGCGCAGGCGTCCTTTTTCAACGAAAGTGCTTGCACGAGATGAAGCTCACGAGACCCAGGAAAATGGACGTACCTAAACGATTGTACGACATGGTTTGAGGATACCAGATCGGGTGGGGTGATACGGTTTCGCGCTGGAGGAGATTCTCCAACGTGGCTGACGAGAAAGGAATGAACTCCTCCTCGATCTGCGGTTGATGCGCTGCGCAGATATTAGATGATGCCCCTATTCCGACCTTCTTCGTCCTAGCTGGAGCTTCTCTGGTACCGGATGAGGAGTGGATTTGCTGGACTCGACGTCGGCGTTGTTTCACGTTGAGCAAACCCCCTGTTGTTATCCTGTTGCTAGGGGACGGAGTCCGAGTTTCATCAAGCGTAGTCTAATGAAAATGCACGTCCGAACTAAAGGCAAGGCATCCTTATCAAATCAAATCAGGTAAATATCACGAGCTCTGGCGCCTCGAGGTTCGTATATCAATTGTTTGTTTGTAAATTGTAATACAAAGAAGTCAGTCCAGCGCAAGCACCAAACAAGTTACGAGATCAGTCTGCCTTTCACAACATACAGTAGCGAGCCACTAGCCACTTCTCACTCCACACATCTATTTCGAGCATCCTGCACTCTACATCATTGAATGGACAAATCACAAAGAGCTTCAGCCACACTTGGACGTCGTTGTCCACGCATCCGCCGACCGTGCACCTTTCTCTCGACAAGGATGGCCACAAGGGTGGTCTTTTTGGGTCCGACCATTTCCCCCAAAAATGAGGGTGTGTGGGTTGGGGTGAGGAGGCTAAATCCCGCCATCCTGGCGGCACTTACATCGCGGACGATGAGTTCTGCTCACATGGTGATAGATCGGCGAGGGGACGACGAACCGGTCGTGAGAATGAGCGACGAGGGACAAGGGTCCCATAGACGGAATAGCTTCCGAGAGATACTCCGTACATCGTCAGCACTTCTGGTCTCTGGTCAGATCTGAGGCTGTCTGTTAATGGCACTCTTAATGAAGCCGATTAAGAAGACTTCGAAGTTGATAGGTAAGGTGCATCGAAGCTCCACCTTTTGAGGGAAATAAAGGTCCCTATTGCCGAATCGCTAATCACCAACCTCGAGCCCTGCCTGCATTCTCTCCTGCAAAGCAGGTGCCATGACTGAAACCCTTCACAGCTTGTGTAAGGAAGCTCTTGGTCTCTATTCGACAATCCCACTCGATGTCTGTACGTAGACAGACTTCCTGTCTCCGCTCCCCCTGCCCACCGCAATTAGGTATTGCTCTTTCGCAAATCGGGTCATTCCCCACCTCACAAAGAGGTCTTTTGACAAGAAAATCTTCTCCTTTATCATCTACCAAATCCATCGCGCATCCAAAGCACACTGCGAACGTGCCCAACAGCGGGATAGCAACCTGGGACTCCATCGACCTGGTCAGCGGACCGTGGTATTCTTCCCGCACCACATGGCCGGCGTACCTACCTGAAGCCGGGAGATAGCACGCTGCAGGAGGCTGTGCGTTGGCTCACCTTGCTGGATTCGATTAGCACCGTCAGAGCTACTAGTTAAGCAGATAAGGTCTACGCGCCTTTATCTTGGAGGCTGCACAAATCACAGTTGGTTATTGCTCTCAGAGATATTTCCACACAAGTAACACCAGTTGTTCTTCAGATACTATTGATTTCGTCTACAAATCGACTCTAAGTCCTTGCAAATATAAGACACAAGTTCAGGATCGATAAGGGAGCGAGACTTTAGCGAGCCTGTCCTATCTTGGTAGTCAGGATGTTCAAAATGGAAAACCCTCTGACTTGGTAAAGGATGCTGCTCTAGTGACCGAACACCACTTTAGTTTCGACGTGGTATTGATATATTTTATGCTGTTGTACATCCAAAATCCGTGTGCTTTACTCTTTTCCACAGAGTATATCAGACTCACTCAGATCATGGCTAGAACTATTAAGCATGTTTACGTGGTGCCCACTGATTTGAGTTCTACACCATTATCTCGGCAGTCACAGCTCTGTTCTTTCCAACCCTCGACGGCTCTGATGAGATGAACGTTACTGAAGTGCGGAAAGATGCGGAGGCAAGTCGCGATATGCCGAAGCATCTTGCTTCAAAAGGCACGGCGGCAAATCGTTGCACCCAATGCTTGAATGTGAGTACTCAAATCACTCGTGATAAACTCTGGCTAATTACTAGATGCATCGAGGCTACTTCTCAACATGCTGCAAACGATAAAAATGAAGGACAAGGAAGAAGCAGAGCACTGAGTGGAAGGTATCACTCTCGCATTGACATTCTGTCCTGTTGCGAGATATGCACGGCAGAATTGACGCTGAGCGTCATTCAACCCAAACACAATTCCAAAGATGGGAAATGTACGTACTGTGATTTCTTTTATTCTTTCATAGACCAATGGATCATGATCCCCAACATTCAAACGCACAGACAACGATTTTGCGGGTTTTTAATCGGGTCGTGGACTGATTGGTTTGCTGGAGACTTATTTCCAAACATTGCAAACATTTTTGGCCTGCTTAATGTCAGTCAGTAGAATTATGAAGGGCCTGAAGACTGGCCTGATATACAATTGCGATTGACCTTGCTTTCTAATTGTTTTGTTATATACGTGAAGTATTTGGAAATACACGCAAAACTGCATCCTCTCCTTCATCTGTTCTAGATTCTTTCCAAAATCTAAATGAACTGGCTGTTCTTGCCTTGGACGCAGGACTAATATACTTGTGTTTTAATCATAAAACGATTTGGGAAGTCTTCGAAGTCAATAACCAACCTATGGATTCTGCGTACACAAAAAGGCTACTTCCCCGCAACGACCCCGGCATTGCCCCTGATTTCATGTCATGTGGGATACGTGTACACATCAGCTCGAGTTGAATTACTATTGAGAAACAAATAACGCAGAATGCTTTCTTGTCAAAAGGTTGGCCAACAGGGTATAGTGAGTTAATATAACTCGTTGCCAGATACATATAAGCACCACGGATTGTATCATAGGCTGAGACTTCGCACGATAGAGCACGAATGCCTTCCTGCCACACGAAATGAAGAATGTTGCGCAGATTCTTGGTCCATGAGGCGGCGCTGATACATGCGGTCTTGAGAGGGTATACTATGACAGTGTTGATCACGGGTGGTAGATCTAACGTGGCCCCCACGCTAAAGTTTGACCTCCGAAATTCAATGTGCCCTTAAGAAGCTAACTTCCTCTATCAAAGTGTTAAGATACGTTTGGGAGAAGAATGTGGCAAAAAGCAATTCAGGACTGATGTATAGCACGTGATCGAGATGGCTGCGGAAAGTCTCGGTTATTCATGGTTAAGTTTTGCACATTAATAAAGCGAAATAAGAAAAATCTACCCAACAATGAAACAGACGCTTCTGTGGTCCAATGGTTAGGATTCCACCCTTCCATACGTATGTGAGGTGGAGGTTCGTGTTCGATTCACGGCAGTTGCAAAACAGCTCTCAATACCTTCTTTTTTTGCCCCTTTTTTGGCCCATCTTTTGGTCTGATGAGAACGAGTCCATCAATAATCAAAGATTTTGGAGCCCGATAGCAAGGCTTCGGCCAGGCGCTTGCGCGAAGTCCTTTTATTGTGTTTTATTTTGACAAACATATATATCTCCTTGATCTGTTGAACCAGCTCTGGAAACTACTCAGACATTTAAGGATATACAATCCGAATATATCTTTTGCCCGCTGGTCTCGCCAATACATCCAAACTAGGCGGCTTAGCGAACGGCCTAGTACCCTGCCCTGCCTCCGAATTCTTCAAGTAAAATGATTACCTTCACTTAGTCGAAATAGGTGGTCGACTCAGAAAAGCATCAGCATCTCAGACACATCCTCGCCTTCGAAACTGCTATTGCGCCGAGAGAAGGCTGTACTCATGCATGATGCAGAGACCAGATTCGAATTCAAAAGTCCCAAAGGTAGACGCTAGAATAAATAGTTCGAAGGTTTAGAATTATGATGGCAAAGCAACAAATGCTTCTAGGAAGAGATCATCCATGCCTCGCCGCCCAATCTGTATTCTAACCAATCATCAGAAGACCATCTTTGTGTCTCGTATTGAGCTCACCACCACTGTCTTGTCAGAAACAGAGCACTGCCTTTCCTACTGATTGAGATCATGGATCACGTTGTATTGAGCCCATCTACTGATCACTACGAGTAATCATCGGCCTGAATCGTCTTGTAACGCAATGCTCTTCAACTTGAGCTCGGAATTCATAATCCCAATTCCGTCACATTGACGCTTGGCGGACGTCCTTGAATCATCTCGGCCATGACCTTTCCACTTCCCAAGCTCAAGCTAATACCCCATGGACCATGGCCTGCAGCCAGCCAAACGCCCCCTTCATCCCCACCTCTGGTTTCGATACTCCCTAGGCTCTTCTCTGGGAGTTTTACCAAGATGGGAGTTCCTTTATGCGTCACGGGTCTAAAACACAGCCCCGTCTTGAGAACCTCCAAATCATCCAGATCCTCCTTCTCGCCTAGTAGCTGCTTGGCAGTCTCTTTTAAGATCTTTATCGATTTCTCCTCAATCTTAGATTCCGTCGGCAGGGATGGTAGAGCAAGAGAAGCATCATTCAGACCAGCCACGTAAATCTCTCCACCAATCCTCGAGAATATCTCTGGTGAATAGCCATCTTCGCCCGCTGTGAACACTGCATGGCACCCTTTCCCTTCATGTTCCTTACTCCATCTCGGTGATCGAACAACCAACGAATGACCGGCTAGACTCGATATCGGGAGCTTCATATCCGAATTTGGAAACAACGTCTCAAAAACTCGACTCGACCAGGCGCCTGCTGCTATTAGGATTTTTGTGCAAGGTACATCTGTCTCTGTCTGGGTATCTGTATTCAAGATGCGTATGCTGGAAAGTTCATTGCGATTGTCGGAGTGGACAGAGATTGCCTTCGCAGGATGATGGAGTTGAACGCCACGATCGACGCAGGTTTTTGAGAGGAATTGGCATAGTCGCAGAGGATTGCTAGAGTAATGTCAGAATAGATGCCAGACACATTGATAAGGTCTTACAAACCTACATTTGAGCAGTGCTGCCCTCCTCACTAATGCTCTCCACAACGTCGCCTTCACTCCTCCTCAACCACCTCGGCACATACCCTTCACTCGAAACATTACTGACCTCCAAACCATCTGCTCTACTTCCTCCTCCCCTCAGCCAATCATCGCCTCTGGCTTTTGTTTCTCCGTCTCTTCGCCCAGCTGTATAGCTCACCCCACTGCTCTTCATGTACCCCCACTTCTCTCTCCCATCAAACTCCTCTGCCAGCCTCGAATGCTCCTCAAAGCTCAGCGCTCCAACCGCGGCAACGGATGGCGAGAACCAATCTTTTGCGAGAAAGCCAGCTGCAAAGCCCGAGGCGGAGGCAAACAGTACGGGTGAGGGCTCGACGAGGTGGATTGAGGAGGGAGGTTGAGCTTGCGAGAGGTAGTAAGCGGTTGAGACGCCAATGATCCCAGTTCCTAAGATCACTGTGGTATTCATTTCTGCTCTCTGAATACCAAATCCACCTATCGCGAGATATAAACAAGGCAAGAGGATACTAAAAGCCCAGGAGCTTCCTTTCCCTCCTTTATGACGTCGCTTCTCAACCAGGGTGTCTGCAAAAAGCCTCCACAAAGCGGCACCAAGCCCGAAAACTCCTGGACCCCCATTCTCCCCCCAAACTTTACTTTGACCTCACTTCAGCCCTTTCTACAATGTCAGAACAAAAGGTCATCATCCTTACTGGTGCCAGTCGTGGCATTGGTCTCGCCATTGCCAAATATCTATTAAAGGATGGCCACAAACTAGTATTGGTTGCAAGGACAACGGAAAAATTGGAGAAGTTGAAGCAAGAATATGTGGACGCCGTAGAGATTTTAACAGGTGATTTGAAGGACCTTCAGGTGGGTGATCGAACAGATTTTACTTTCTATATTCAGTTGAATGCGCCCTTTAATGTATTGCTTCTGTTCTTTTCGAGAGTATGAGGGATAGTCGTATGATAAGCTACCCCTCTCTGATGGATTTCTATCAATTGGTGAATACATGTGTATGGAAGAGCAGAGCGTCATAAGTCTCGATTATACTGGGTTTAGCAACCATAGTTCTAAGGCTCTTCCCAAAAGCATCATGTGGGAGCGAGCCTGTTGTCTCTACATTGTTCTCCTACACTTCCTCTTCTTATATATCCTTTTCGCTATGCGTTCAATGAATATTTGGAGGGGATACAAGATGTGGGAGTCCTTGTCCTGCCTGGCAAATGGGAACGATGGCGAAATGCTTCATAGATGTCGGTAGTATCGTCACCAGCTCGTACAACCTAGACTTCCTGGCTTGGTGAAAAAGTCGTGCTGAGCAATTTTAGGCCGTCACAATCCCAATCTTTTTTCGCTTGGGTGTCATAGGTTAGATGCTCTATCGAGGCTGTGTTTCTTGCTCATGATGCGATCGGAGGTGATTTATCTGCCGTCGAACTTATCAAGGTGGCCAATCTTGAATGCCTCGTTTGATTTACATTCTCAAACGCCTTTACTTCAGACCCTGTTTTTTCTTGCTTCATTAACAGGCTTCCCATATTTTTATTTTCCGGAGCCGATTCTTCCCATTTGTCTCTTTTTACGCCGTTGCTGATATTACACTCCCAGGTTGGTCCGAAAGTAGTGCAGCTCGCACTCAAATCCTTCTCCCGAATCGACAGTCTCATCATTAACCACGCCACCCTGAGTCCGGTCAAGAGAATCGCTGATAGCACTCCCGAAGAATGGCGCTCTTTATTCGACGTCAATTTTTTCAGCGCGGTCTCACTCGTATGTCCGCTCCTCCTTCCTGCGATCCCCACTAAGCAGAAATAGATCACGCCCGCACTGCCCCACCTCCGAAAATCCCAGGGACGGATAATTCTCACCTCTTCTGGCGCCGCAACCGGCTACTACTCGACCTGGGGTGCATACGGCTCTTCCAAAGCTGCGCTAAATCATCTAGCCGCTACAGTCGCGATCGAAGAACCCGATGTCACCACTGTGAGCATCAGACCTGGAGTCGTGGATACAGAGATGCAGGTTGAAGTCCGGGGGCATAATAGCGTTATGGATGAGAAGGATGCAAAGAAGTTCAAAAGCTTGCATGAAGAGGGGAAGTTATTGAAACCGGAGCAACCAGGGAATGTCATGGCGAGGTTGTCAATCAGTGGAGAGAAGGAGCTAAGTGGGAAGTTTTTGAGGTGAGTGGCACACTTCTAAAGACAAAGATCTTAAGCCAATCTAACTGACGTGTTGTAGTTGGGACTCGAAAGAGCTTGAGAAGTATCAAGACTGTTAGGTACAATAAAACAGGATCTAGCCGTATTCGTGATCTACACAACAGCGCCGTCAGATTTATGTCGCGAGTCAACTTCAACGCGTAGGTTGCATGGGATTCTCGGCTTTGACAGCCTAATGAGAAATACTGCAGCTCCGCCCTACTGAAATAGATTTTCGAGAAGTCGACAAAAAAGAATAAAAAGGAACACATGGCCAATCCAATGGCTCAGCAGCATCAATAAAGCCATGTTGACTAGCCGCCCATATCAAAAAGCCAGACACATTCCCATATCACTTGCCGCAAGCTCTTTTCACGCTGATCTGCTAGTTTCACCCTCGACAGAGACTTGCCCTTGATATTATGTCTCGATAAATCCATGCTAAAGCTAAAGCAACGCTTTTCACAACAAGCGTCCTGCTATTGACTATCATTGAAGTGAACGAAGTCTGCTTTCCTGATAACAAACGAGACAGAGTTTTGTATCTAAAGGTGCGAAGAATGATCTTTCAGTAATTCTGCAATGTTATGGATATTTCAGAAGCCAAAAAATGTTTGGTAACGAGTCTTGAAAGAGTTACTTCGGCTTTACAATAAAGGGAAAGGGCACTCCACAACGCCCTCCTCGCTTCTCAGGTCAAACCGTTTTTGCCATATACCTCCTGTACACTATTCATCAGAATCTCTAAGCTCTGTCATTTTTTCTGCCCTTTCCCTGTTGGAACAATCGATCCAAAATAGGTAGATAAACCCTATCAACAGACTCACAAGGACCTGAAGAAGGACAAGTATACTGCGCTGGCTTGTGCAGAAACTCCTCGCTACGATGGTCCTCTCGTTCAGGTTCAGCGAGGTAAAGTTACTACCAAATGTTGATATTCAAGCTCATCACTCGACCCAAGTCAAAGGATCACTCAGTAGTATCATTCAACAAGCACTCCGGTGGAGAATATGTAGAAAGTTGGAAAAGTCATTGGTTGCTCTAAACTTACAGTTGCACTTTCAACGTTTTGCCGGGAGGAAATACTATAGAAATAGTAGGGTTTCAGGATACACTTTCAAACTTACTCTCGCTTTAGCTCAGAGAAACGACTGTCCTCGAAATCACACAGCAGGAAACACTGTACAGTATGATTATATTCAATTCGAGCTGGTACTGAAATAATAACCATCCCACAAGTACAAATAATCATCCAGCACCCCCGAGATCATAGAAGGCAATCTTTCAGATGTCGAGTGCAAGAATCCTTTCGTAACGTTCTCGTAAAACGCCCCCCTCATAGCCCACCATCCCATCGCCCACCCTCTCTTACCCCACTGCTCCCTCTCCAGCGCCGTCGTCCTCAGCCCATCCTTTCTCAACTGCCGGGCGGCATACTCAATGCTCAAGGCCAACAACCAAGGCTGCCAGTTCTTCTTATCCCTACTCCTCGCCATGGCCAACGCATAGACCACCGGTTGCAGAATATGTAACCATTCTGCAACCTGCGCTGACCCGTTGACTTGGTTCAGCAGTGTATTCGGCGCTTTGATGTCATCGGCCGTCAAGACCTTGGAGAGAAGATAGTTCGAGATATCCCCAGGATTTGGTAGCGTAGGAAGCCTCAATCCAGTCCGCTTCATCTTATACTCCTTCGGCTCTCTAATCCTCTGCTCCGTCCATCCCTCTTCTAATTCCTCCTCTTCCTGCGACGCTTCCTCCGGTATAACTTCTCGTTCCGGCAGCGGCGGCGTCACAAGCGGTCTCGAATTCGTTATCCTGAGCAGACATAACCTACAGAACGCCTTGACGAGCTCCAGAATAACCACAATCCGCCACCGTATCTTCTCTCCCCTCCTCTTAGCCATCATCTCCCAGAGCAGCTCGGTGTATTGGATCATAGAAAGCAACGTCGCAATCCGGCGATAGAACTTGGAGCGCTGAGTCCAGAACTTCGTGTATCGATTATGAGGTGATTGTTGGTGTGGCATGCCAGGTAGTTTTGAGATTGCGCGTGTCAGAAGCGTATCATGATACATCGATAGTAACTGAATGGAGGAGTGAAGAGACTCGGATGCTAATTCCGCATCTCGAAATCGGCCGGGTATGATGTATGTTAGGGATCGTAGAGCCGATTCGATCTGGGTCACTGAACTCTGGTTCTTGGTGATGAAGTCGCCGTACATGTTGATCCATTTCGGAGGTAGAGACAAAGCGTTGGGAACTTGTTTGCTGGCCATTTTCAGGGACTCCATATTGCTCGATAAGAAATAGGAAGAAGGAGCGACGCGTGAAGGAAGTTGATGAGCTCAGGAGGTTGGGCTTCCATTTCGATCTCGCGACAAGCCGAGGCTGAAATGCCGCTGACAGTACAGTATCACGTGCCAAGCCCACGATAACGATAAAGAATTCAATGTCCACTTCAACTCGATAATGCTCAAGTGCAACATCTTGCCATGGCTTTCAAACGTCGGCGATCGAGCGCTAGCTCAGATCATCCATTTACAAAGAAAGCAAGAACGATACACCCCGAAGACCGCATCTCAACCCTATCCTCCGAGATCCTAATTCGCATCCTCCATCTCCTGCCCATCCAGACCCTCCTGCAGTGCCAAACTCTCTCCCACCAGTTTTACACTCTGGCAGGCGATTCCCAGATATGGAAGAATCTCTACTACAACCGTTTTGTACTTCCTCGAGCATTACGTATACCGGGTATCAAGTCTTCGCAACGGGGTTTAAGAGATGATGCGCTACATTTCTCCTCAAGGAGGAGTAAATGGTTGGATGAGGAGACGCTGGTCGCCGGCAAGGGAGGGAGGACTACAAATTGGAAGAAACAGTATAAGCTGCGCCATAATTGGAGTATAGGCACATGTGAGGTACAGGAGATTCATGTGGCGGACCGCCCCTCTGTACCTGAGATGTTGGTCAAACTTGCGGAAGGGGTTGTGGTTACTGCAGACAAAGAAGAGGGGCTAAGAGCGTGGAGTTTGACGGAGAAGGAACTTATTGCGAAGTGTGCTCTGGGAGGGGATGTTGTGCCGACGTGTTTGGCTGTCGAGGAAGCAGATAATGGACTAGGAGTGGCAGTCGGCTTTGTGGATGGTGGATGGGGGACTTGGAGGTTGGATGTCGAGGGCAAAGAGTTCACTCCAGCATACAGACATCCATCATCGAGTAATGGATCGTTAGGGGCTGTAGCTTACGCTCATCCTTATGTCCTTACCATCACGGATGCCCAACTTCTCTCGCTCTACACCTTCGATCCTAAACCCGCCAGTCTCGAGTCTCCGGCTCTCGATCCCACATATTTACCTCTCGACCCCGAACCTTCCCTTCTAGAAGAATCAATCACTACACATCCCTCGTCACTAAACAACTCCCAATCAACACTGCTTGCCTCACTGAAATCACACACCTCCTGGCCGCCCCTCTCCCTCTCAATCCGCACCACACCCAGCACCCTAATCGCCTCAATAGCCTACTCCCAGCCAACCTACCTCTCCGGCTACACCATTGGCCTCCAGGAACTACACCTCTCGCTCTCGACGGGCCTGATAACATTTTCACGCCTCGCATCTTCCCTTCCCCAGGGCTTCTCCTCGCTCCTCTCCTCCCCATCTCCCGGGACAGCCAGCCCAGCCCTAGACTCAAGCTCCAGCGGCACGACGACTGGCGCCGCTGGGGGCAGAGAAGGCGGCGAAACCACCCGGCCGACGACCCTCTCCTACGCACACCCCTACATCCTGGCCACGCACCCCGACAACACCCTTACCCTGTACCTCTGCACCTCGTCGCACTCCACGCTGTCCATCTCTCCCGGCACCAAGCTCTGGGGCCACACCAGCAGCGTGAGCAGCGCGGAGATCACCCCTCGCGGCAAGGCCGTGTCCGTGAGCACACGGGGCGACGAGTTACGGGTATGGGAACTGGAAGGCGGCTTCGGGAGCGCGTCGAAGAAGCGCGTACTCTCGCGACCTGGCGTGGCTAAGGGGTTAGGTGATCGAAGTGTCCGGGTGCGTGCTGAAAGTCGGGTGGGCGATCTGGAGAGGGATGGCGTGGATGAGGCATTGGGGCCAGGGCTGGAGGGGTTTAGAGAAGAGGTTGAGGCGAGGAAGCAATGGGTTGGCTTCGACGACGAAGTCGTCATCGTGCTCAAGGAGTCTAGGAAAGGGACCCAGGCGCTGATGGTTTATGATTTCACTTGAGATCGTTCTATCATCCCGACACAGACGGTAGACGATGTGAGAGATAAAGGAGCGAGAAATGCTAAATGATCGAGTACCATCACGAGTCAGACATATCAAATATCGTAACGAAGCATTACTAGCAGAAAGCACTATCACTCCATCTACTATGGGGTCGAGTTTCTTACGTTTGTATGTAGTGTTTAGACGGATCCCACACATTCCAAATATTTGAGGGACTAGCATGTTATAAAGCAGGGTGCAGTTGATCGTCGCTAGGATGTTGACCCCTATTTTGCAAGCGAAGGCGATGAGGCTAGCTGCTTGAGGACTTCTTGCTTCATGACTATTGATTTGCGATACTGCAGAGAAAATAAGTAGTGCATTTATGAGACTTTGTAAATTTTTCAATTTATCCTCGCATAAAGTGAGCTCTAAGGCCGTGGTCTGGTCCGCCAGAACCACAATCCGCATGCAATCCTATATTCATCCATGCATCCAATATGCCAAGTCCAATCCAAGTCCCAAAACCTAAAGCCATCGTGAAAAAAAGTGTAATCAACGCCAACAGTCCCTCCATAGACAAATCCGATGAGCAAGGAAAAACAAATGATGCCCTTGCGGGTCACATGAGGAGCTGGGTGGGCTCTGGGGTATCGGATGACCCAATGCAAATGCAAACGCAATCCCTTGGCCTCGGGCTATCCTGACCTGATGTCCCATCCATCCTGAACCAGACCTTACAAAAGAAAAGTGGAGGCCGGTGATGTGAAGAACCGTCGCAATGCAGTGGGATAGGCCGTGAAAAAATCGTCAATCGTGCGTATTGTGATAAGGGAAGGGTCCATCAAGCAACAGACTAGCTCGCTAAGGATGGAGACTTGACGAGGGACAGCCTTGTGGCGTTTCGAGTGAGGATGATGAAGAGATACATAAGGTGGTTGACAATCGTCTCGTAATCAGAGGTACTTCTCAACCCATCTAGAGTGCAACCATCCGACCTTGTCATATGCCTGCCAGAGTTTGGATGCCTTGTTTACATCAATCTTGCAAGCCTGTTGAGCATCTGTCTTTCGGAACTCTTTCTTGATTCTCAATGCCTCAATTCGTGATTTGAAGATGCGACGCTTGGAGGTGAGGTATGTGGCGCAATCAAGACGGAGATTGGCAGCCAGCAACAACTCATCACGGTGGAGAAGGTGACGGTGAGGATCGAGATCTAAGTCAATCGGTGCACCTCTCCAATCGATCTTGAGAGAGTTGTACTTGTCTGGAAGGCTCGAGACAGGAGGAGAATAGTCGGTAAGCAGCTCGAAGTCCTTATCCTCACGGGCAACTCGCTTTGTACCAGGCTCCGGTGTGGCTCGAGGAACCGACGTCTTGGGAGGTCGGGGGTCTTGACAACACGATTCTGCTTCACGCCGTTGTTTGCTCGAGGACGTCTCTTGTCGGTTGCAGGGGCAAGCACAGCATATCTTCTGGTTCCTGTTCTCATTGCCTGATCTTCCAACAGCTGTGCCCGTTCTCTATTCAGATACGCCAACTTGTTTGAATTGCTGTAGGTCTGGAATATGTGCGACTTGAATTCGAGAGCCAGCTCATATTCGACTTGACGTGGAGGGGAGGCATTTCGAAATAGACTAGGCTCACGAGCTGCAACATGATTGTTCACAACTCGCTTTGTTGCAGTCTCACCGAACAGAGAAACTTGTGAGGAGGGAGCACTCGCAGACTCTGTATTCGGGTAGAGGATCGGATCACGAGTAACGAGGGTTGGCGGCTCTTCTGTGCTGATGTTCTTCGTAGCTGGTGAGATGGGTGGCGAGAGGGGTAAATGACCTGCTCGATTTGGGAAGAGTGGTTTCATTTCAGATGCCATTGTCGATTGAGACGATGCTTGATTGAAGTTGTCGAGTGGCGCTGCTTCTGGCGGCGACAAGAGCATGGACTTGATATCGAAGGTGTTCTTGTGTTCCATGTTCTCGGATCGATTGGCGCCAGAGAGGATGTTGTTGATGGACGAAGGCGAGAAAGAAGATGAGGTTGAAGTAGCGCCCATGAGTGAATTGACTTTAGATGGTTGTGCTTCGTGGAAGGGACTGGAAGGCTGCATCGAGGTTTTGTCAGCCATAGCAAACGGCAGCCTCCACGATTCGCGTAAGTTGTGGCAAGTCTCGGAGAACGAAGCGGACTTTTGGTTGTAAGTCCGCTGGAGAATCCTCGATGATTTTGGTCAATTCGGACTTCGCAAGAGTTGAGGTAGAAATTGAATTGGGCGAGGGAGAGCTGAATAAATGGTGGGTTGGTCAGCTGAGATGTAAGACCGGTTCTTTGTGCGATCCGGATTCCAGTCAATGCGAGCGAGCGCTATTGGGTCTCGATGAGGGGGGTTTGTCGAACACGAACGAACAAAGGAATGCAGAGTCGATTGTTTGAAGAAGTTTGAAAGAATGGGAGATTGGTGAGAGCGGGAAGAAAGGAGAGTGTGAGAGAAGCCTTGGTTAAGTAGGTAGGTAGGTAGATAGGTATAGGTAGGAAAGCAAGGCGGGTATTTGTGGTTGTGACTTGGGGGAGGAACCTACTGTAGGTGAGTGGAACGGTGAACGGTGAGAGGTGGATGATGGGATAATGAGTGGTGAATGATTGATTGAGTGATGATGATGATTAGTTGGCTTGTGGCCCAGGACTTACGACTTCTGACTTATGACTCTTTCGTAGCTGCTATGATTCCTCAACCCACTTTGGGATGTTAGGTTGTCTAGGCTGCCAACCCTCAAGTAAGACTTGTGGTGTGTGACGACTAGGTAGGTCGAGTGAGGGCCAGATAGAGAGATAGATAGATACCTTAGATAGAGACATAGATCATGTGTGGAGGGGCAGAGGGGGTGAAGGGGGGGGACGGAGAGAGAGCCGCTCTGGACAAAAGCCAAACTGCCTTGGGGGGCGAAGCGTGTGCGACACGGCGTACCGAGTACAGTGCAGTGGAAAATAGCCGTACAGTACAGTCAGTATCAGAATAATGCCCAGCGCCAACGCCAACGCCAGATTCGGGCTCCGGGTTTGAGATCAGATCGAATTGGGCAACGGCGACGAGAATTGACAATGCGAATAGGCACCCGCGGTTAATTGCTGCTCCTCCACTGGCTGCCTCCCCCCTTTCTCACTTTCCCTATGGCTGGAAGATGGTTGCGATTGTGGTTGTGGTCTTCGGCGTTTGGTCGTGGCCGCACACGCCCTTTGCCTTGCCTGGCCTTGTCTTGCCCTGCTGTCTCTTCCCGGACGGAGTCCTTTGTTGTTCCAAGAGGCTGCGGCCGCATGGCGCATGTGTGGTGGATTGGATTGAGTCGAACTCTGAGGCTCATCCTTCGGGCGCAAGACGAATAATCGTTCTCATCGATGGGCGGAGGACGAGGGAAGGGGGGGCAAACACGCACTCAAGTGCCACCTCGACTGCGATTGACTGTACTGATTGGTCAATTGGATTGGATGGCCGGCATCGCGTCAGCAAGTGTAGCAGAAAGGGGGTTGGGCACTTGGGCTGCCATGGTAGGGCACAAATTGGAACGGTCAATTCGCTGGAGTGGATAGAAGTTGGATGTGTTTCGTGTTTCGAAGGGGAAGAAAGGGCCCAGCTGTGACTCATTTCGCAGAAGAGCGAATATCCCATCCTTGTCCGTGGCTAGCCGCCCTGGTCTAAGCCGAATTGGGGAATATGGATATGGAGTGTGGCACGGAATGAAGCTAGGAGGAGGACAGTCTTATCGATTGGAGCTTGATCACCTCAGCATCGTCGAGAAAACGCCATGCTACTATCCTCACTACGCAGAGGGTGTAATTGCTGTGTTTAATACGTGCCACATCAATGATCGTCCCCATTGCTGTAGGTGAAGATATCTCACTCCTTCCAATTGGGGTAATAATCCTACAACTCCATATCAATTGCTTTCCCTTCATTAATTACACGCCATCAATCGTATCGGAAGACCGGACAGGACAATTCACGCCACGGAGGTTACGAGTACCGCACTTCGTACCACCCATCAATTAATAAACAGTAGGACCTGTTTGTTGGTAGACTATTTCTCATCACTCACTTACCTCCGTACACAGCCCCAATTTCAAGCAGGCATCATTGACGTTCACATGCACTCCAGGCCCAGGTCCTCAATCGTAATCCGACTCAATTGGAAGCTTATTTATTTATTTATGCCCTTGCTTCGGGTACGTGTGGAAACCCTCACCTGTCAATATTGACACACTCACTCCCATCACTCATCATCATCATCATCATCATCATCCCAAAGTCTCCCGACACGTGTCATATCATATCACATCAACAGCAATTGAGTCAATTGACTCTTACCAAGTTTGCCTTCCAATTCACCACTCGGGCGAGGGCTGCTGCGTTGTCCGAATCGCCAGACTTCGGGGATCCGAACGGGCTCCAATCAGGTGGACAGGTGGACAATTAGATCGAGTTCCAGAGCAATTGATGGTGTGGCGATGCGTGCGTGGCAGCTGATGCCTCCTCTCCCTCCTCTCCCTCCTCTCCCTCTTCTCCCTCCTCTCCCCCTCATCAGCCAACCATAATCGCCAATTGAGATGGGGGCCACATGATTCAGGCCATCCAGTCCCTTCATCTCCCGATCACAATAATAGCAACAAGGACGAGCCGGAGAGCGTTGTGAAACAGATGATCTTCTGAGTGATGTCTCGATGCTACATTGTCACCTGCCCCTCTCACAGAGAGACACCCCAAGCCTCCCCCCACCAATCGACACCCTACCCCACATTGGGGTTTATCGATAAGGAGGTATTTCCCAGGCACGTGTACCGTTGTGAAAGAAAGGCATTGAACGCTTTCACATGTCCATCAACCTGTCTCATTTATCCCACCCTCGCCATCCTCCACGCACACTCACTGAAAGATTATCGGACACCCCTCCAAAGACCAATTGAAAACATCATCAGGCGCTACATTGAGGTGGTCACGATGCATGTTTCAATCGAGCGCCCCGTGCTGTCATGGTCATGCCCTCGGTTCCTGAAATCGCGGGAAGCAAATGCAGCCACTATCGTTATCTCCTAATCGATAACCTTATTTGAAATACGAGCGTGAGCGTGTTTTGCGATAAGAAGAATATTGCTTCTGGAATCGTGCTTTTGAGAATGGTCACTTGGACTTGAAATATGGGATTTGTTTGGAGTGATGATTGAGCGCTGCAGAGCTTTGATAAATCTGGCGCTTCACGTTGGTGCAGAAGGGGGTTAGTAGGTATCACGTGGGTGAGACGTTGCCTTTCCTCAATTACCTTCTTTCTTTCCTTTACCAAATTGTGGATTTCGTACCCTACTTCATGGCGAAAGCGTGTCCAAAGGAGTCCTGTGTCATTGCTCCTACATTCTCCAGAGCTATCTCACGTGATGAGCTTCGAGTGTTGACTTGTAGGAAGTTGAGGAGTGCGGAATTCCCAAATCTAGAACGAGACTCATTACATCGATGCACCCTTATCGACATATTAAAGCAAACAGACCGCTCTCAGGGGTTGCTGTTAGGCCCATGAAATCACAGAATCGTTTGCTACCATCCACCTCAAGAGTTTCAAGAGAAATACTGTTTCTCCCGGCTAGGTCTTTTCTCGTCGATGTCAGCTACCAACAGCTACCTGTCCCATCCTTTCAGCCCGTATACTCCTCACGGCAACTGTCCTCAAAGCGCTTGATAAACAGTGAGTCATTAATTGGTAAGTACAACACTCTAAGAGGATAGATCAAGGGCCAGCATTTGCTACCCTCACTGTCGTTCCTCTTATCGATGCCGATCAATCTCTTGATGTAGGTCGTTGTGATGATACACAGAAGCAATGAGGATTGTCTGCTTATAACAGTAGGATGGAGGAGGGCAGTGGCGCCAAGATCCCCAGCCGCGAGTCCTTCACCCTGCCTCTAGAAGATATGCGCCAGGACAATGTAGGTTGGACTTTGGAAGTGTCCCTGAGCCGTTTCCTCTCTTGCACTGCTCGGTTGCGCTTGCAACGACGTCGTTGATCTGGTCTGACCATTTCTTGAGACTTGGAAGGGATGCGTAAGTAAGCACTCCTCTCAGGTCATCAAGGGGATCGCTCTACAATATTCTGGATTCTTCCTTGTGTGGC
Source organism: Hyphodiscus hymeniophilus (assembly GCA_016508695.1). NCBI lineage: Eukaryota > Fungi > Ascomycota > Leotiomycetes > Helotiales > Hyphodiscaceae > Hyphodiscus > Hyphodiscus hymeniophilus. Next base: position 807,045 of record VNKQ01000020.1, on the reverse strand, counting down.
TCTCGATGTCTCCTCGGGGTTCGTGGGGAATTGAACTGAACCCAAGAATTGACCTTTTGTAGGGGGAAAGTTGACGATGGTTGAGAAGACCAAACCGAGTGAGAGAGGTGCCGCTGTTTCGATTTCTCCTTTCCCAATGTCAAGCATCAGGCCATCGGACTTCTGTCCACACGATACTTTCGGTCGATTCGATTGAGGGATATTTCCAAGATAATCTGAAAGATTTTGTGGTCACTGAAGCCCACTGGACGCACTATACTCACATATCGAAAGGTTCTAATGCAGATGGAAACGCTTCAAATTCCTCTGTTTAGCAAATCAGGCCCAAGCCTCCCTAGTAGTCTATAGAAATGATCGTAGATGGTTCAATAGGCATTCAACGCCTTTCGCTTTTGGATCGTCATCGAAAAGATTCCATTCATGCAAACACCTCCGTCAGCTTTTGACAGTCACCCAAGAACTCCATCCAATAAGAATAGCGGCAATCATAATATCGTACAGAGACCCCTCTTCCGTCGTGACCGATGTCGATGGCGTGTTCGAGTCATTCCGTCATTTCTGTAATGGTATCCGATTGCATCGTCATCCATACTAGGCGGCGCCCTGTTATCTTTCCGTATGATCTGTCGGCAGAGATCTATAAATACTTCGTCCACGTTCGCTGTTTCTCTCAGCACGTTACGCCATCAAGGTTGGAGGCAGGACTTACCTCGACGACGTGCCGAAGTCTCGTAATATGGTGCGTTACCCCAGCTTTGTGATACACCAAAGGCCTTTGCCCTTGAGATTACCCGATGCTCCTCGAGATCTGATTTGTTGCCTACAATGACAATGGGTACGTTTTCGTCATCTTTGATGCGTATGATCTGCTCGCGGAGCTCTGATAGTTCCGAGAGACTGCTTTGGCTCGTGATGGAGAACACCAGCAGGAATCCCTGTCCTGTCTTCATATACAGCTCTCTATGCCACATTAGTAGTCAGGACTCCTCCAAACAAAAAAGACCATACCTCATGGCAGCTATCTAGAATTAGCAATGCATCACGTGATTTTGATTGGCACCTAACTTACTGAACTGTTCAGTTCCAGCAGTATCTAATCTACAGATCTATCAGTAAGTAGCCCTGATTCTGGGTGCTGGAGGTTGATACATTTCCAGCATACACTGTCGGCCCTGTCAAAGCGTTAGCTCCTGTCTCAGATTACGCCTTGTACCGATTCAACTCACATCGACCTCGATTTGCTTCCGATAAGAGTCCTCGATGGTTGGATCATAACTCTCAATCCAGACGTTCTGGACGAATTGCGCTGTCATCTATCAGCAAATGCGTCATCTCAGGGGTAAATCTCGAAATGAAGCCTCACCCGTAAGGCAACTCTTCCCGACTCCACCTAAAATTTGCATCAGCTGGCCATCGCACAGCGAGCGCCCCTTACAGACGACGTCCAGACTCACCAGCGCCCAAAACGACGATATGATAGTCCCTCCTACACAATCAACTCTGTCAGCTCTCCATGTACTGCTATCCAAGCTCGGGGAATGGCAACCTTTGCGATGCTCGTGTCGACATGATTTGGAGTTGACCTGATTACTTTGAGAGCCGAAGCTATATCGCACGCGGACTTTTTCCCTTTCCTCCCCTTTAACGTGGGCGTATGTATCGTATCCCACCAGGTTAACAGCTCCCGTCTTCCCTGCTGCCCGCTCGCAACCCCTCAATGCAGCCGAATTGGAGCGCCGTCGCAAAGGTGCGATTAAACATGTGTAAAGCGTCTGGCTCTGTGCGAAGGAAATTTTGATGTAGAGAGAGTGTGCAGGTACGGCAGGCGTCCGTTCGGGCTTCCCACTGCTCGAGCCACCATTTACTAGCGACCCCTTATTCTTCTTCTGCGGTCCCGACTCATGGCTTCCTACAACAAATCAATTGTCGGAAGGTCTTTTGAGTATTGGCTCGGATATGCTGGCTCATATTGTGGTGGCCATCTCATGCTAATAATACGAAAATAGAGGCCCAATCGCTTGGATTCTCGTGTTAGCAAAGCTGGCTTTTGCCTCTGGAACTTTCTCTGCATTGGCTCTGAGGCTTTTGATAGGTGATAATAAATGGCGCTTCCGACGTAGTCAGACGCAGTAGTCGCGCTTGACGACCTCGAGAACGTGTATTTCAGCTTCGTACACGCAGTCTTCAGCCGCCGAGATCATTTTGTTTTCGGTGGGGCCGTCGATTTCATCCGTTGTTTTACTTCGGCAACTACCCCTGGCACGTGACTTTGCCTCGATGCCGAATCACTACTCCTTCTGGGGTTGAGATCAATTGAGGGCCATTGTTTACTTCGATACAGTATTCCAATTTCGAGTCAATCTTTGTAAGTGGCAAGTAGCGAATTTTTTTTCCACGACTCCGATTTGTCTACATAAATAAGATCTGCATACAAGCTTTCTACTCTCGACCGAAATACTTCCTGAGTCAGAAGTATATGCACGTGCTGGTGTCTTGTACTGGAATGTCCATTATGCGAAGTGATGCTGTAGAATTCTGTTAAGATCGAAAAGCTGTTACAGTTCTGGGCCGGTGACGATCTCTCAGGGAATGTTGGAGAGACACAGTAATCATGCTATCCGTTGCTACGCTTGACCTACGATATTTTTTTTCATATATGATGGCACGATTATGCTGGAAGAGGGAGCGAGTATTCGTGCTTGTGATTCATCAGTAAGTGAACCAGTACAGCAAAAGTGGATCTGATGGTTGACTCTCTTTTCATTTTGATAGCTTTGAGGTCTTGCTAAAGGTGCTCCTACAAGTCCACTAGCAACGGAAAGTTGCAAACAGGATATGATGGTGCATTGATTCATTACTCCACCATTTTGAGATCCTTCCAAAGCCCTTCTATTTCATTCTTTGCACAAATAGGCCATATAATGATAATCGACTAGGTATTTGGACAGATTATGATTTTCAATTTAGGCAATGGTGATTTAGCTGACAGCTGTAGGCGTAAGCAGATATCATATAGCTCTTGTCACCCCCCGTTCTGATGCAAACCAGTATGCGACGATTCTTTTTTGCATTATGTCAAATGCAAAGACAAAGGAAGCGATAATGAGTAGAATCACAAGAAAGATAGAGGCTATTAGAATGGCGCAAGAAATTGCACTTGCTCATATAAATAAGAGAGTTCGGACAGAGTGACATTTCTTCTAGCCTTTCAAATTCCGATCTATCAAGCGATTCAAACACTCTGGGTTCATTTCGAACTATAAGCCAAACTTGCTTCTCTCACAGTAGTGACCATTGTTGACAACAGACAAATCCAGATTCCAGTCATGGAGGCGTATCCATTGATGTTTTCTGCCAGGCCGTTGTTATTCGAGAGAAGAGTATTATGTTTTCCAGCATAAGACTTCTCCATGAGGAATTGCGATAAAAGCTTGATCGTGACTGCCCCATTGCTTCCAAGCTTCTGAAATACCTCTTATTTCATCCTCTGTCGCGAAATTCTCCCTCTCAGCAGTCGCCAGGAATCCTGGCTGTAATATCCTGCCAGTCCAACTTTTGCTGAATTGCTGTGCCCTGACTCCAGAGTACCGCCAGACATCCCAAGTCACCTCAATTGCGCTCTGCTCAAAGCCAGCTTCCTTGGCCCAAACATGGCAATACCTTCCAGCATTCGGTTCTCCGCCATTCGCTCTGGCAACCTTCTGGTAGAGGTCCATCCACCTTGCGATTTCTGGCAGTTCTGGGTACCAAGCGAATGTCTTATAGTCCGCTTCCCTGGCTGCAACGATGCCTCCCGGCTTTACGACTCGCCTCATCTCCTTCAGAATGGCGACCGGGTTCTTCACATGCTGCAGAACTTGGTGGCAATGCACGATGTCAAAAGTGTTGTCATCAAAGGGCAAAGCATTGGCATCAACTTTCTGGAAAGTGACATTTGTCAGCCCTCTTGAGCCAGCATATTCTGATGCCTGCTGTAGTACTGTATCGACGGCATCACATCCAACGACTTTGCCATGGGAAGCGAGTGCAGCGAGGTCTGCAGTAATGGTACCTGGGCCGCAGCCAACGTCAAGAATAACGTCAGTGGGCTTGATGTGAGGAATCAAATATGCAGCAGAGTCTTTAGCAGTCCGCCGTGCATGGTCCTCAACGACGGACTTGTGGTGACCGTGAGAATAAGTAGCCTGCTCTGTCGTCATCCTGGCAAAATCTCGTTCATACAAAGTTGACAGGGCTTACAGGACGGAGCAATATCAATATTTAAAGTGTAAAGAGATGTTTGGAAATAAAGAAACGGAAGATAAAGTGCAAAAATGCCCCTACTACTTGGTTGATATATTGACTGAGGAGAGTGGGCTGGTCCGACATCGGCAAAGCTCAATTTGGTGGAACTTTCTGTATCGACACGTCTTATATACGAGAAGTACGTAGGCTCATCCCAACATCGCTGAGGGGACCTTCTAGCTTGGGAAAGGAATTGATGAGACTTGATTGTCTCAATATTGTCGAGCGATTCGGATTTCGCGGCTCAGGCGTCATAAATCGCTAAAGAAACATGTTGATGGCTTAGTTAATTTGAGTTCGCAGCAGGTAGTATAACCTTGAAGTCAGGTCAATCTATATAGTAGCTATATTCCAAGGTGAAACACAACCGAATGCCATGGCGTTGAGGATTGGTTGAGGAAGCTTGATGTTTCGAGAGGCGATGAAAGAAGAACGATGTGGATGTCCCCGTGTGGCATTTATAGTATGCATAGAAGCTGAATTTTGGTGCCTCCAGATGTCATTCAAAGTTTTACTGGCCACATCTTACTCAAATCCATACTGGTCGTCGAAATGGAGGGCTTCCTTCCTTGACAGCGGCTCATATCCAGCTTCAAACTCGTGTCCTCTCTTTCAAGATTGTCATCCATTTTCCAAATGTCCCCTATTCAGAACACCTTTGGCCCAGGTTCCCCAAAATAACGTCATCCTCTAGAGGGTAATACTGGTATCCCTCCAAGTACCAATCCACCCCGCCATAAAGGTGAAAATGTCCGTTGCAATCAAACACGGCCACACGATCCTGAAAAACCAAACCCAATCTCTCAACCACATGCGCGCAAAGACAAACACGCCGAACGAGGAGCCGTATACTATCAATGACCCAAGAATAATATAGTCGAAATGCGTTCGATCGTAACTACTGTACGTCAGATGTTGGTTCATATCTTTGGAATAGAGCAGCGAGCACGGAGATGGGGCAACAGGATGGCAAAGTACCGTAGACTCACGTCTTGTTGAAGAATAATTTCTGGCCTGACATAACATCTAACTTCCACATCGCAATGCCTACGCACAATAAATTCAAGACACTAATAATAATGCCGAAGAACATCTGAAGACTAACCACATAGCTCAAAACGGAGATGAGGTTCATCGGAACATGGAAGCAGACAGCTAGAATACAAGCCAATCTCCGGACCAATGCCTGACGAGAGATATCCCAGTTCGTGATATACTCACGAAACGAATGGTGTTCAGAATCGAATTCGGTGGGGTTGTGGAAGGGTATAAAGCCGGGCTCGATTGTGCCATTGCGAGATTCCCGGAAATTGAGGAAGAAGAACATCGTGCAAAACTTTCTAGTCTTTCGTTGCCGTCGCAAAGTTGGGAGTCTGGCTGATTGAAAGGAAAGAGAACAAAGAAGAAAGAAGGAATGAGACTTAGTATTTTGGGCTGCTCGTTCAAAGCCTCCAACACCATCCTGGCTGCCAAGTGTTGGAGGATGAGAGCCACAGTGACCGGTCTGCCGCGCGACTAGCGAGCCCTGTCCGAAGGTACGAGAAGCGATATTCAGGACTCATGCTCTCGAGGGCTACTGCAGGAACGAAGTTAAACTCACGTGCTGAATATCCCGCGTTTGTTGGAGCTTTTCAAGTCGTAGAAATTAGATTGTATTTTGACCGCTCAATATTTGAGGCATTGGGAAATGTTGTTAGGATTGCAGACTAGCAATACATATCTGAAATGTACAATTGCTTCGTCCAGCATTCGGTGGACTTTTAAAACAGCACTTGCTGGGACTTTATCATGCACATCTAGGGCCATCTCAGGGACAGCTCTTTGTAGTTGTTTCTGTAGTTGTTTCTGTATGTATATGAGTTGTTGCTTTACATGTACAATTGCCAAGCCGTATCTCCATCGTTTCTTAATCAAGCAAAACGCCATAGAAATGCAAAGCCGTACCATATGACCAACCCCCAGGAGCCAGCTCTGTGCGCCTCCCAATGCAAAGGCCATGAAGTGATAAACAAACCCCGCTAAACTGACTTTTGCCGTCTCTCATTTGCCAGACTAAGCATCAAACGCTGCAAAGCAATGCAATATACTGTCCACCCGTTATATACATTCATCCAGTACCTGCGACATCGCATCCGTGAAGACTGCATATCATTCCTTGTTTGAATGGCTGAAAGATACCTCGAAGCCTCTTTATTTCTATCAACCCTCTTTTCCCCCATCTGTTGGCTTTTGTTCGCCAGTTCTGTCTCGGTCTTTCTGCAAAAGGAGTGTAAGTTGACTTTTGCTCTTCGATATTGACCCGTCCGGGATAGGTGAAGCCGCAGTCTTCGAAGCCAAAGGTAAAGGTCGTTTCGCAAACATGTCTTGAGCACCCCTTCCCTTTCCCTTGTTCCTCCCTTGAGAGCCTGTTCTTTGTGCAACTAGAGGTGTGGAGTCACCCAAATCAATCTGTCCGGTTGCATCAGCAAGCGTAGGAGCGATACTGGCAGCACTCTTTAGGCCAATTCCAGTCATGTCGGCGTCATATACGCTATCGGATATTGTGGCCAGTGATGTCTGCCGGCCCCGTGAACCCTCCCTTTCGTCGGACACTTGATGCGGAGAGTTTATAGAGCTATTCTTCACACATTCATTGCTTTCCTCAATGACTGTCCGCCGCAACTCGAGCAATCCCTCTGAAGTTCCTGCTTCGGGAAGCCGTTGGGTGTCAGCTGATCGCGAACCGGACGAAGGACCGGGTCCTTGGGCGGCCATTTCTGGGGATCTATTAAGACCACTATTTTTTGGATGTGGCTTTCTTGATGATGTAGGTTTCGGATCTCCAGACTTTGATGGTGGACGTTCTCGGGGAGCAGGAGTAGCCAAATGCTCGGTTGAGAAGTTCTCCTGAAGCCTTGACGGTGCCTTTCCTTTACCAGATGAAGATTGCGAAAATGTTGGCGGGGTCTTCCCTGTAGATGGTTGATTGACACTTTGCCCTTCCACTTTGGCAGCACTTTCAGTTGAGGACTGGGAACTTTGGCGCCTAGTAATCACTGGCCGCTTCTTCGCCGAAACAGAGGCAACAATGCGGCCTTTCTTTTTCGCCCCACCAGCAATGGTCGTCTTCTTGTCTGATTTCGGATTTTGAGGATCTGGCGAAGGAGGTTGTACAACGACGTGTGAGTTCGGACTGCTCGACTGATTGGACGAGTTGGTTGTGGCTGCGGTCTCAGCATCCGACTCATGTGGAGAAATGAAACGTGCTGTCGGTCGTGGTCCAGTCGAAGATGGTCCTCTCGTCTTTTTCAGAATTGGATGTGGCATTGGGGCCGGGATTTTAGATGTCGTGGACGAAGACGTGGGGCTTGGTCTGGTTTGGCTTTGAGAGTGGATAGTAGTGGCACTGGTGGCTCCTGGTCCATGACGAATGGTTCTGTCCTATAAGTACGAATTCAGTACGAGACCTTATACGAGCGGACACCTCATACCAGTGGCGGGGTTCCTTCATCTCGATTCGCAGGCCCCCGGAGTGGTACAAAGCTATTGCCGTCCGAAATATGAGCGAAGAGTCTTGCAATAGTTGCACCGTTCAACTCTCGTCTTCGACTTCCCCATATGCGCCACCAGTAGTTTTCCAAGCGTTCAGCCGTAGGATCGAGGAGCCTTCGCTTGGTGGTGGTATACACTGCCAAAGATTAGATCATACTTTGTGACGGCAGGTGCCAGAGTTACCTCTCCAGAACTTGGCAATATCGTCGAGATCTAGCGGCTGGGTGGCAACGCTCTCGATAGAGCCCTCAACATTTGCGGCGTTCTTGAACACTCCCTTCGGAAGTATGAACGCCATCCTCGTAGCAAAGCCACAGCTCCACCGATGATTGATGCAGCTCTTCTTGGTAGGCCAGCCTACCTAGAAGTGCTGCGTCCGGAACCTTTCGGCAGAAGATTTCGTCTTCATGGATATTATTGGTAGAGGCCAGAGGTAGGCGCTTGGTGTACGACTCTGGTTCGAGCTGTCGCGTGGACTCACAAGAGTTACACTTTCGTTCGGGCCTGATCAACTCAGGTAGCTTTTGTGCTCAAGGTAAGGCGTTCCCAACTCCGGAATGAAGATTGGTGCTTTTGTATGTATCGATCGTAAACGTGGGAACCAAGAGTATTCGTTTATCCTATCTTGGGGATGTTGTAAGTCTTGAAGGGGCGAGAGTAGAGGGAGCGACTGAGCATCTGGGTGACTGACAGGGAAAGAACGAAGCTCGCAGTTGTCGGTGGGTTTCTCCCTCCTATTACTGACCCATTAAATTAGTGCTGCTTAATGTGGAATGGGAAGAAGCAAAAGATGGACCAGGCTTACTTGGGAGTAAGGACTGAGTGGATAGATTAGTGGGGAGAAAGAAGGCAGCTGACGAGGTGTGCTCGTGGTCCAAGTGGAGGTGAATGGATGGATGGATGGATGGTGGTTAACAGGACGGTACCTTTTACAGTAGGTAGGTAATAGGTATGCAGCAAATCGGGTGGTGGCGGTGTTTGTCGCGACGGATCCAGGGCCTCGGGATTTCAATGGAGGGGCAGAGTCAGAGCCACGGAGCTCCAAAGAGCTCCAAAGAGCACCAAAGAGCACCAAAGCAACCAAAAGCACCGAAGGCCCCAAGCTGAGTGAGGCGAGGAACGACAGATCCGACAACCCTACCCAGGGGGAATTGGCTTGGCTCGGCCTGGACTGGCCTGGAAGGCTGGATTGGAATAAAGGGTCAGGACTTTGAATCCAATATCTCCGAGCGGTCAACGAGGCACCAGATAATATCGATCGATATCAGTCAAGGCGTAGGATGTCGAATGGATTGTTACACTACTCGATTATTCCATGGCTCAGATGGCGGCTGGGTCACTCTTCTCTTATGCTCTCGTCCTCATTCACATGCCAGTATTCCCATGCTTGCTCGTCTCCCAGCAATGGAGAGTGGTCGTTCAACTACGGTTGTACAGTACGAAAGCGACTCTTCATCGTCCCTCACCTCCCCTGCGCGAATGTAGTGCCAGCAGCCCTCACAGCGTTGGACCTGGATGCGGGCGTCCACACTCAATAGCCAAACCCCTGGCAACTGAAGCCCGCATGGAGGTATTCGAGAGTAACCAGACGGCGCCCACGGTCCCAAAGACAAGCGAGGTACAGTACGGAGGTACGCAAAGAGAACCAGGCGGGAGACATCCTCCTCAATCCATCTCTCGAACCGGCTGCCACAGCTGCGGATCTCCAACGTGCTTGCATACGATGATACAGTACGACGTGCGTGCTTCAGCCAACGAATACTGTATGGGCTACAAGTTTTTGCTTTATTTTTTAGATCTCCTTCGTTCAGCTTCGTTGGATTCTTGGACACCTCACCGCTGTTGACCGCCTCCTTGCCGTCAAATCAATCGCTCGGCTGTACTGGAATGTCAAGAACCGCTTGACACCATGCCCTTCTTTGAGATTGTGAGGTCATCAGGACAAGCTCGTCGTCGGCTCTGAAAGGACGGACCGCACAGAATGGGCCTTCCAACCGAATTGCGAAATGCCAGCTCTTCCTGGTTTGCGCCCAAATCTTCCCGGATGTATTCCGCTGGAAGCTTATCGGCCTGCTGACCTCACGTCGTGTGACACGCCGAGACTCGACCAGATTGTGTCGAATAGCCCGAGCATGCTTACGTCCGGCGAAGTTGTGGCACGGTTAGAGGCTCGAGAATCAGCACACCTCCTCCTCCTCCTCCTTCCCTTTTGCTCTCTTCTCTCAACGACTTGAACGCTGGATTCGGATATGCAGTCAATGGAGATCCATATCGCCTTGACCCATGAAACTGCCACCCACGCTCACTTACAAACAGTGTATCAGATCCGCCCAGATTCCATTACATGCAGCAATTCGCGATAGGAGATAGCCTTTTCTTCCACCGAATCTCCAGCCCCATGCTGATTTCTCAGCTCCCACTACCTTCGTATCACAATGCGATATCAGACCGCGCAGCCAAACAGTCATATGGTCCTCCTTCCACCAATGATCCATAAGCTTTCTAGAACGTTTCATCCCTAAGCCCCCACGTCCCACCGGCGGCCCACGTTTTGGCCATGCGGAGGGGATTGCAACTATTTGCAAAGACGGGACGGTGTCCAACTTTCAGGTCTTGAAACCCGAGCTTCTGACCTCTTTGAATATAGCGGGAATGGCATCATTGGTTTCCTAGGCCAGTTTGTCTCTATTATTGTCTGTGATTGGTTTTCGTCGTGATATGGGGTCTGCACCTCGCTCCTGCTCACCGTTCATGTAGTATGGCCACTAGGTGGTCGCAGCTCAGAGTCCGGTTCCAGCGAGGCTCCGATTCCTCTGCCAGTCGCAAATTGGAGCCAACGTAGTGTTTGGAGATGTAGATGTTCAGAGATGGGTACAATCAAGATAAAGATGACTCGTAGACCAATCCTAATCCAAGCTTCAAGCCAATATTATAGCATGAACGACGGGGATTTCTTCGAATCGAAGAACAGACCCAACCATAAATTTAAATATGTGGTTGAAAGAGGTTGAGCGATCTAGATATCGCAAGCTTGACTTCCACATTCAACCCGTCTAAAAACAGTAGCTTGCAGCAACCTAGCAGGGGACCTTGAAGCTCTTTGTGAAAAAATCGTCAACGTAAAGCTTCTATTATGGTAGGAAAACTTGTGGAAGGGATTCTTCTGAGGCAAGTTTTGGATTGATAAAAGTCGCAGCCGCGCCACGACGTAGTCGTCGAAATTATCTATGTACACTCAAACAAACTTCTATCCAAACTCCGTATCGACCCGAACCCAACACATAACTGATTATGTGACTGTGTATCCTCCATCCACTCGCAGATCACTGAAGACGCTGAATTAGCTTCTGATTGCATTGCAGACAGAATTAAGCCTCTACGAGGGAACAAAGTCCTCCAAAAGTGTGTGCTCGAGGGATGAGAGAGAGATTGTACTTACGCTCCTGTGACATAGGCAGAAGCATCAGATGATAAGAAAGTCACTGCACCCATAAGGTCCTCCGGATTGCCCATCTTTCCCTGAGGAATGAGAGAAGTCCACTGCTTCTTGAGATCCGGGTTATCATCGAGAATCTTCTTGGTCCTATACCCACCGTCAGTCAACTCCCAATGCACCGACCGGTGACTCACAAAGCAGTAAGCATATAACCCGGCGAAATGCAATTGACACGAATCCCTGCATGAGCCCACTCAACTGCCAAACTACTCGCCAAATGTCTCACCGCGGCCTTCGCAGCATTGTAAGGGGCCTGAGGTTGAGGAACATTGACAATAGCTCCAGACATACTACCAATGAAAACCATGCTTCCCGGTGCCTTCCGCTCCATCAAGTGCCTCGCAATGTTTGTAGCGAACAGGTATGTACCATCAACATTGACGCCCCAGAGCTTTCGTATCCGGTCGAGGGGGTAGTTGATTGCTTCGAAGTTCTCGGTGAAGCCGGCGGAGGTTACGAGGTTGTCGATTTTCCCGTGTTGTTGGATTATCTCGGCGATGGCTGCTTGGACGGATTCTTCATTTGAGACATCTGCGTAGTGTGCAGTGACTTTGGGGAATCTGCGGTTGTTCAGTTTACTTGCAACTAACTCGACATCAAATTTGTTGACTCACGTGTCGGCTCCTGGGTTCTCCCTCTTGAATGAAGCTATAAGCTCCTCGGCTTGCATGGCCGCCTCTTCCTCTGGAAGTAATTAGTAGACGCCGTCAGCGAGGATCAATTGACATACTGTTGAGATCGACAATGGCAACATCAGCTCCGCTAATAACCATAGCTTGACTCATCACCAAGCCCAAACCTCTAGCACCTCCGGTCACGACACCAACCTTTCCCTCGAGGGAGAACGATGCTAATGTGCGCTTGAAATGAAGACCACCTCTACCTTGTACCGGCGCACTAGAAGGGAGATCACCTTCCTCTGGGTACTCGACCTCTACGGTAGGATCGGTACGGGCAAAAGAACCTTCATGCTCCTCTTCCTTCTTGTCATCCCGTTGTAAAGGAATATTGACGTGAATCTGGCGTTGTGAAGCAATTGAAGGGAATGCACGAGCTGCAATTGGAGCTTGGGAAGCTCTTACCGCACGAGTTGCGTGTCGGATCAATTGGGATCGAAACATTTTTTTGAATGTGGAGGTGAAGACGAAGAAGTTAGAATGAGGTGAGGGGTCCTTGCAGACTCTGAGATTTTTCTGCAGAATTCGAAAGACGACGATAGGGAGAGTAATCTCTGCAGAGATAGAGACGGATTGGATACAGGTATGAGCAAGAATCTGCCCTGAGAATTTGAAGTCTTGTGAAAAAAGCAATGGGACTGAAATGGAAGAAAATTGATTGTTGAGCTTTGTCTCAACACAGACGGTGGAGCTGCTGTTCAAGTTGCTGCCTACCTTCGAGGCTTACTGGATTTTGAGGGCGCACCAGGCGTGCTAGAATGACGTCTGTAGCCCGATGATCACTGTGCTATGAAGCTCCTGGCAGGTCAAAAGGCGCCGAACTGAGAAGGGATTTGCTGAAGAGTGGAAACGTTATTTGTAGAGATGATCTTCCAACAGTAAACAGTTGCCAAATGTGAAAGCAAGCAAAGAAAGAACCCAATTTGACTATTATCGTGAACTCTCGTTTCGTAAAAGCACAATACCGTCATTTCTTTGCAGAGATTAGGACTGCGTGAATGGTTGCAAAAGCTTGCCGTAACCACGGTACATCCGGTCAGATTCTATAGCGCTACACCGTCAATTACTCTGTAGACGAGTTTCTTATCCTAGATCCCGCTGATTCACGCCACTCCTACGAAACATTATTAGAGACTACGAAGCAGCACCAACATCAAAAACAGTATTGCCATCATTCGAGTCTCCATCACTTTTCACAAAGACTGCACACCCATACCAGCACTCAAGGGCATTTGACCCATTCTTGAAACAACATGCGTTTCTCACAGCTTGGAGCCACTCTGGCAGCCGTCGCTCAAGCCCAAGCCTTCTTACTTCCACCCACCATCACCGAAGCCGATAGCGACATCATCAACATCCTTCCATTCGAAGATGCCGTTTCTATCAAAGATCAAGCTGTGGAGATACCATGTCCGGGATGTCCGGTCGCCATCACTGATCTTGAGGGTAAGATGCACTCCGCTCAAGTCGAGAATATCCTCCGCTTGAACTTCAGCCTGTCTCTCAACGAGCAGGACCGACTCCTCATGAACGACATCCAGATCTATCCCATTGACGCCGAATCTCCTACCTCCTTGGGACTTCTTACCGCCGACCAACTTGTCAAGTCTCCTGGAGGAGTCTGGCAATACGCAGCCTCGCCCAAACTAGGCTACTCCTTAATGGTTTCACACCCCTCTGACACCTCCAACAACGAACAACTTGATCTCATTCTCGTCAAGCTCGAAGTCCTCGAAGTGGCAGACAAATTTGTCGATAGAATCCCCGCTGTTGTAATTAAGTTACTCGAAACCCCGAGCGGAAAGTTGATGATTGGGGATACGGAGATAATTGCTGTACCATCAAGAGTTTCTGCGCCCATCGATTCGGGCAAAGAATGCACAACTATACTTTGCAAATGGAGAGCCATAATCGCTGGTAAGCTCTCGAAGATTAAGGGCTGTGCTGGAAAGAATCGCCATGGTGGTCATGGAAAACAAAGCCAGGGACTTAGACCACATGGGCACGGCCGTCCTCGCCCGCATGGTCCTCATCGGCCACATAGACATTACCACAGAAGTGGTGGCTTTGCTCGCTTCCTCCGAAGCATTGCCCTCCATGTCTTCGTTCCCATCATGATTGGTGTCGTGGTTGGAGTTACTACAAGTCTCGTAGGTATGGTCGTTGGTCACCTTATTGTCTTCCTCTGGCGTGCCGTCTTCCGCCGTGGACAGCGGGGTCAACATCATCGAGTGCAGGAAGTTGTCGTGGAGGACGGCGAGGAAAAGGCTTTTCTGGAGCCTCAATGTCCACCACCCACTTATGAGGAAGCCCCAGCCTACGAAGTTGCCACAGCCGACGAGAAATCCTCTGCTTGAAATCATTCTTTGGATGAATGGTGAAGAGCAGACATTGGTATGGAATGGAGTGCTTTGTCGGCTAAATTCTGACGGGCATGGCATTGATGATTGTCTTGGTGGAGGAAACTTTCTTACGGAGTTATGCGGGATGCTTGAAGGGATAGGAAATTTGATTACACGGACAACAACACACAAATGGACTCGTTTCCTTTATTAGCTGCTGTACTACTATCTACCAAGCTCAGAATGAAATCACTGCGTGATGTTCCTATTTTCGTTGCACGCATGTGCTTGATTTTACAGAGGAATTCTTTCTTTCAATGTTGAGATCGCATATTTGGATCTGAGGAATTGCTAACTACGGATTGATTCTTTATTCGTTGAATCAAGACCTCTTGGTCCCAACTCAAGTGCGAAAGCAGAACACGCTGTCCAGGGAATACATGAACGGAAATACAAGCGCCAGAGATCTGATGATTCCTCTATTATTGTGATCATGCCAATCGGTTTGCAGGCTCTTATTATGCAGTCCAGTGCTGAGTCTGAATATTCATGCCGAAATACACTTTCATCCTCGACAGTATGATGTGGCAACAGGTGCTTTGCAAATTCCAGTCACTGAACAAGTTTAAAGTGGCCACTCTAAAGCTAAAGAGGTGGAACGCGTATTGTATCGTTGTAAATTCTCTACTAAGCTATCACACCAATCCGCCGGGTATCATGCAAGAGCTTTAAACACAACATTTCCGCTGGCTCAATCCATTTCTTCTAGCTGGACAGACCCATTGTGCAATCTCTCCCCACATAACATACTATTTAATCCTAGCCACGAATACAAGGCTCGTTTTCAACAACGCTAAACTTCTCTCGGATCCGCATGGTAGGCATCATGAAGCTCCAGGTCTGGGGCTACTGGAAGCGCTGTCTCCTCCTCTTTTCATGAGGTTCGCGAAAAAATTGGCCAGAGTTTCATTCTGCGGCTTACCATCTGGAGAGGAGACACCGCCTGGTGTTGTGGGTTCCGGAGTCTGATATGTTTGCCGATCCTATTTTCAAGTCAGCGAAGCCTAAGTATATTTATGTCCACGATGATAGGTACCCGTAATCTCTGCAACATATCATCAGCATCTACTTGAATGCCGCCCATATTGAATTGCACAGGCCCAATATGCTCATTAACCTGACCCTCCCTCTCGTCAGACTCCCCATCAATACTTATTTCCATGTTCGCAGAAACCTGCCGACCACCAGCTTGTCGACCACCTTCTATTCCACTTGCTTCTGATCTGAGTTTCTCCAGCTCCGCGAATTGTTGGGCTAAGAAAGTTTGGGGATCCTCGCTCCTTACTTCAGGTTTTAGGCCGTTGGAATCAGGAACTGTTGCTGCGTGGAGTGCATCAAGGCTAGGATCGCGAATGCTTTCTTCGTATGTCGATACAGCACCTCCAGGCATGGCTTCTTTGGACAAGGAGCCACTAGTATGCCTGTTGGTAAGGGGCTCTGGAGATTCTTCAATGTCAGTAGACCAGCCTTTATTCACGACTTCTACGTCGAAACCTTCGCGTAGAACGCGGATTTTGCCCCATGAGTCCCAGTTGGGTGGGACAACGACCTTGTCTCGGTCTATGACATTGTGTCTGAGTGGCTGTCGTTTCAAAAGCGAGTGGATGCCGAGCGAGGAGTGTATTAGGCTTTGCAAGGGCGAAGAGACTGAGGGAATTGTGTAGATGAGGGATGAGCCGTCTATGGTTGTTAGCTAGATTTAGGTGTAGGGGGTTGGTCTTACGTTTCAGGAGAATCGTCCGTAAAAACTGCAAGACAAAATCAAATTCCTCTTCTTTCCACGATCTCTCTCTCTCTAGGTTCTCTATGCGGTCGGACTAGAGACATTGTCAGTAACACAGCATCAGGCTAAATCGAGGGCAGCGTACGTTCTGGCAAACGACACATAATGGAAGTCCTAAAGCCTCCTCCCATTCTCCAGGACCCAAAGGCAAACTGACATCGCCATCAGCTGCGTTACTTGTACCCCCTCCATCCAGGGCATTTCCGCCACGCCCTCTGTCCCGCCAACTGATCATTACTTCCTCCATTTTCTCCTTACATTCTTCATCTAACGAAACAAGCAGAGTCCGTAGCAACCTGATCCAATCTCGTAGTTCTCTGAGCCAAAACCATGGTTGCGACCAGTCAAGAAGTATTACAATGAGCGTGTTTGGGATGGTCTGGGGGGTCAGGAGGGGTTGTAGAAGAGGTGTAAACGAGGGTGATGGGTCCGCAAGGAGGTAGAGTGAAAGCCGGGCCAGAATGTCTGTCCACAATTAGCTCAACCCTATTTAGAGGCTCCCTCCAAAGGACGCATACCTTCATGATCCGCATCCAAAACATCGTGGTACGTATATCCCAACGCAAAGTTATTTGCAACAGGAGGTTGCTTGCTATTCTGTCGCTCTACTGTTTTCCTCGGATCATCGACCGAGAGAGCTTCCAGGAACTCCCTTTGGGATTCCGTTGTGCCACCTAATTCATGGGTCAGCTAAGTCGTCCATTAAAGCTTCAAAAGACGTACCCAGGACAAGTATATTCTTCTCTGGCAATTTCTTCCCACTGGCTACTCCATCCAGCATTGAAGACCACAAATCTTTTTTATCTGCGCTCTTCGGTCTTTCATGATCGCTGGAGGTAGAGACCTGTGTATATGTTGATGCCCTGTTTGCCATTGCCGAACTGATTCTCCTATCTCAGGGGGAAGCTCCAAAATCTGGTTAAGAGCTTCCGCAAAGTCCAGATTGTGCGCATACAATCCTCGTCAATTTGGCATAGCTCGATCCCTCTCATGTAGAATTCGTGATTGAAAGCGTGAACTGGTTGAGAGGAGGACAGGATTTTGCATAAAAGTTGTGTACTTGGGACGCGCTGCCTTGGACCACGCGAATGCCGGCCGTTTCATTGCGTCTCCAAGATTTCAGCCTTGTCGGTCATCCCCACTTGGAGAATTTAAGCAACCTTCTCCCTACAACGAAATCATGAACAGCATACGCCAAATTCAAGAGCTTAATCGCCGGGAGCTTGAAAATAACGTGTAAGCCCTTCCCTTTCCTCCGAGATACTCACAGCTAACACTCAGCAGTTCCCCAAACGCCTCATGGCACGCAGATTACCGCGACACAGCATATGTCTACATCGGCGGCCTCCCCTTCGAGCTCTCTGAAGGCGACATTATAACCATTTTCTCTCAGTATGGCGAGCCTACGTACATAAATTTGATCAGGGATAAGGAGACTGGAAAGAGTAGGGGCTTCGCATTTCTGAAGTATGAGGATCAGAGGAGTACAGATTTGGCCGTGGATAATTTGGGGGAGCTGTGATAATGGGTCGCACAATGAAGGTGGATCATACACGATATAAGAGGAAGGATGATGAAGAGGAGCAAGGGATTGATCTTGAGGTTGCAGCAAATAAGCAGATTGAGAATGACGATGCTGATGCGAAAGTGGAGGGCAGGAGGAAGAGGAGACGCATGACTGAGAGCGAGGATGAGAGGCCAATGCTGAGAGAGGAGAGGGAACTTGTGAAGTTGATTCAAGAGCATGATGAGGATGATCCTATGAAGGCTTTCTTGGTGCAGGAGAAGAAGGAGGAGGTTGCGATGGCGTTGGCGAGGCTCAAGGATCGGAAGAGTGAAAAAAAGAGTCATAAACATAAGCATCACAGATCACGAAGAGACAAGGATGATGGAAACAGAGATGGTGAGAGACGAGCTGGTCGTGAAGACAGAGACGATAGGGAAAGGAGACGAACACGATCTCGGGACGATGCGAGGCAAAGGGATCAACAGAGTAGACCATCTGAACAACATAGATCAGAAGCTCGAAGGGAGAAGAGAGGAAGTCCAAGCGCAGAAAGTCGAGAGCGTGAATGCGCCAGAGGATCTGAATACTCAAGAAGAGAGAAAGCCCATCCTCGTTCGTGGAAGGATTCATAAATTATCTAGGACGGATGTGTATTCCCTCCACGGTATCCTCCATTCTACAGAAATATATGCGCCACGCTTCCGAGATTTATACCCTATTCGATTCATCAACTCATGAGCCGTTTCCCATACTCCGCATGATAATGCAGACCCAAACGCCGTGCTAAGTGCAATGTCATGAAAAACTCAGTTGACGCCAAGATATCTTTTCCAGCCATCTCTCACACAGTAACGTTTGCCATCCTCTCCTTCAGCGATGACAAACTTTTCCCATCTTCCATCTCTACCTGCTCCAATAACTATCAAGCTGTGGTCACTTGTCCATCCAATAATCCCCTTCGCTGGTCGAAATCCCGAATCACCAGGACTGTTCACGGGCGTCGGTGCACCATAGATCGGCTCATCACCGATTTCAAAGTGGGCCGAAGCAAAAGAGTAGACATCCGAGAAGACTCTTGGAAGTAACGGTATCTTTCCCAGTATACCCCACTTCTGGCTTCCATCTCCATCATTGATTGTGGGGCTTCCTGTTCCTCCTCCACTCATTGATGTCAATCTTCGGCTTCCATTTGGTGGTTCTGATCGTAGAGGTTTAGAAGGATGAGGAACGTCGAATATGTGTAGAGTAGATTTGTCGGATGTCACAGCTAGAAGCTGCCCTCCTGGAGAAACTGCCAAGGAGTATATAGTCGCATGGTCTACACCTCGTCTTAGCTCTGCAATTCTTGCACAGCTACCAGTCGCAAAAACTCGAATCAGTGTGCCCTAAACTAGTCAGATACTACGCAAGGAAATATTCTGAGGCATAGGTACCGTTTCGCTAGCAGTCGCAATAATTTCGCCATCTCGACTTATGTCCAAAGCTCTCAGCGAAGATCCATGGGCTGGTATAATGCTGACATTTCCCGTCGCCAACTCTACCAGCTGAATCTGTCCCGCAGTCCTACCAGGGAAGGCCAGCGTCTTGGCTGTCAGGCAGCATAATCCCATCGGATTATCATCAGTTTCGTAGACTGCCGAAAGATCAGGAGAGCTCTTGAAGTTGTAGACCCGTATGCTGTTCTGCAGAGCGACGATGATATGGGTCCTCGATATCTTTACTCCACGAACAGTTGTGAGGACTGGCAGCTGAACTACGACTTTCTGTTTGAAATCATCCCAGACAATTACCTAGACTTGATTAGCACTTTGTTTTAATAAATGCTGCGAGCCACCAACTTTGTTCTGAGGGAACTTAGGTTGCTTCCCGCCTCCGATAAGTGCAATAAAGTTGGCCTTTCCTAGCATCTCAACCGCCCCAATACCTGCGTTGAAGTCTTGCATATTCAGTACGTGCGACGGAACGACGGGTTTTGGAGAGCATACCTCGAGATACTCGAAGCTGGCATGGTTCAGAGTTAAATACTTAAAATAGATGAGCACATGATCTTGGTTCAAGGGAGCATAATACTTTACTGCAAAATCCAGTGTCGAGTCCAACGGCAAAGCAGCTGGCATCTTGGTTGAAAGAGGCTGACAAGGCTGTGGGATTGTTCGAGGTCTCGATAGCCGGCCTGGTATTCATCTTGGCTGCTTGGATGCACTTTGGGTACCTATCGAATTGTAGGGTATGGGTTATTGGAAGAGGTAGACAGCCTTTCGCATATAACTTCGTCCTTTATGCCATGCTGGGTGAGTCTTTACAACTTTGAAGGTTGACGTGACCAGTACTCAACCTTGAATCATGGGTGTGGCTGAAGTAAATTCCGCTAGGGTCACCAACGTATCGTTCTCTCTTGAGTTGATGCGAGAATGGAAGATAATTTAGTAGTCAGGCCTCTCCAACTCCTAATCGCTCAAAATCTTTGAGGTGTTCGGAACTACAGATCTTTCTGGTAAGACCCTCGGAGAATCGGAAGGATTGTGCCCTTCAATCATAATCACGGACTCTGAACTAGTCCAAATCATTCAAAGATTTTGAGCGATTAGGATCCCGGAGAGCTTTACTGCACCCGAATTCATAGCAAGAATCTAGAGATGATGAATACAATAAGGAATTATGGTATAATAGCTGAAATTTATCCGCCTGTAGCAGAAGACTACTCGAAACCAAACTCTGTTTGAACTCCAGCTGGCTTTATGTTGAGTCCTCAGCCTCGCATTCCGCCCCTGAAGGTGGTCGTCGCCCAATCAGGGAAGGCGCCAAAGCGCCAAATCCATCCCCGGTCTGTCTTCCTCTATCTTTCCCCTGAGGAGATTCAATTTTCGACCCAAGCTTCGCGACCTCACACGAACAATTAAACTCAACTTGACGCTTTATTACGTTTAATACACAATCAGGTCCATACTTCGGCGGCTTGTCCTTCTAACCACACACCATCATGTCTTCACCACTGAGCGCAGTATGTTGATGCTATTCCCCCTTTTGCCTTCATCCTTTTGGACTTTCTGATTCATTTCCTGGTAGTACCATGCTGGGGTATGATCTTCGCATATCGACATATTTAGGTACTATACTGATCGTAGTTACTCTACAGATTAAGATCCGCCGAAAGAAGAATGTCAAGAAGGGTATTCAGTTTTGCTTGATGGTCTGTGGTGCCTCGGGTACTGGTACGTGGATGTCTAATTAAGAAAACTTCATGTCATTGACTTGTTATTCCAGGCCGGACTACCTTCGTCAATACCCTGTGCGGAAAGAAAGTCCTGTCGGGAAAAGATGCCGACGATGCGACGAACGCACATCTCGAAGAGGGTGTTAGAATTAAGCCTATCACTGTTGGTGCGCAGAGCTCGGAATTGCGTGTTGACGTACACGTGCTAATATGAAATAGAATTAGAATTGGACGAGGAAGGAACTCGCATCTCACTGACCATCGTTGACACACCGGGTTTTGGAGATCAGATTGACAATGAGGCCAGGTAGGAGATGCGAGGTTTGGACTTCAGCAAAATAACGGCTAACCTGATTAAAGTTTCGGCGAAATTGTTGGTTACCTCGAGCGACAGTACGATGATATTCTTGCAGAAGAGTCCCGTATCAAGCGTAACCCCCGTTTCCGCGACAATCGTGTTCACGCTCTTCTCTACTTCATCACCCCAACTGGCCACGGGTATGCAGCCATTACCAGTCGGTCACAACCATGATACTGACAACATTACAGTCTCCGCGAATTGGACATCGAACTCATGAAGCGCCTCTCGCCCCGTGTTAATGTCATCCCAGTCATTGGCAAAGCCGACTCCCTCACACCCGGTGAATTGGCCGAATCGAAGAAGCTGGTTATGGAGGATATTGAACATTATCGAATCCCCGTGTATAACTTCCCATACGATATTGAGGAAGATGACGAGGATACAGTCGAGGAGAACGCCGAGCTACGTGGATTGATGCCATTTGCCATTGTCGGTTCTGAGGAGGTAGTTGAGATTGGAGGACGCAAAGTTCGCGCCAGACAATATCCATGGGGAGTTGTTGAGGTGGATAACCCAAGACATTCCGATTTCCTTGCGATTCGAAGCGCGCTCTTGCACAGCCATTTGGCCGATTTGAAGGAGATCACCCACGATTTCTTGTACGAGAACTACCGTACCGAAAAACTTAGCAAGAGTGTTGAAGGCGGTGCTGGAGCGTATGTCAAGTTCGATGATCTCTTTGTTGCTGTGCTAACATGAACCCAGCGATTCATCTATGAACCCCGAAGATCTGGCATCCCAATCTGTGCGTCTAAAGGAAGAGCAACTCCGACGTGAGGAGGAGAAGCTTCGAGAGATCGAGGTTAAGGTACAAAGGGAGATCAACGAGAAGAGACAAGAGCTTTTGGCCCGTGAGAGTCAACTGAAGGAGATCGAAGCGAGAATGCACCGTGAGCAAAGTGCACACCTGGAGGCCACAAACGGAGGAACCGACTCTGAGGCTTAAACGAAACTTATGAGGTGTTATGGGGTTTGTCGAAGACAAAGCTTGGCAAAATTGAGACCTTTCTATTTCGATTGCGCTTTATGTTCTCGATGGGGTCTGTTGGAGCTTGGGATTTCCTTTTGCGGGTCGTTGACGGCATTTGCAACAGTATTCTAGCTCTGAAAAGCTACTCATGCGTTTTCTTATCAACTTCTAATGCGCAGCTACATTATTTCTGTTCTGTCGACCTGTGGTAGACAATGTTTAAGATACCGCCAATAATTATGGCTTTTAATGTGATTCGCGGGCATAAATATTGAGAGAAACGGCTCGACTTGATACCTGGAAATAATGCTAAATGCATAACCATTTCAAATTTAATAATACAGAGCAAATATCTACTCGTGACCCATGTTGAATCACCTGCCTACTACCTTAGTTGTCAGAGGCCAACTAAGCTCCGGCGCTAAGCCCCGCCGGCAGCATCGCATCATCGCCTTTTCAACCATCATCAGATCGCCACCAACGACCACAACACCTAATTCCTAATCTCACAAAGTCTATTAGCTATCATCAACATGACCGGAAACACGAAGTACACCGCAGCCAGCCAGCGTGACTCCTTGGACGAGACGACTGGCTATTCTCAAGCACCTCCAGCTTACGTTGACGAACCATCCTCTTCGGCGGATCAAACTGCTCTCCTTGGTGGCCCAAGAAGCAGCGAAGATAACATTCCGGATGACTTTAAGGTACGGATATACTCTGCAAACATAGATGTTGAAACACTAATGGTGGAACAGTTCGGGGGGTCTGTCGCAGAGGCAACTATCGACATTCGCATGCAGTTCGTGAGAAAGGTCTATGCTATTCTGTTAGTATATCGACAGGAACTCTAGAAATTATTTTTATGCTGATCTTTCATCCAGCTCTGTTCAACTCATTGCTACAGCGGTTTTGTCCTCCATTTCATTCTGGAGCGACTCGTACAAGACCTGGATACAAACGAATCAATGGATGATGTGGGTTTCGGTGTGTTCTCTCTCTTCCACTCATCGATACAACATCCTAACATGCCCTAGCTCTTCGGCGCAATCGGCTTCATGCTACTGACCTACTGGAAACGCAAATCGTACCCCACGAATCTCCTCTTCCTTACCGGCTTCACAGGCCTTGAAGCATACGCCATCTCCGTCATCGTATCATTCTACAACTCCAAGATTGTGCTACAAGCCGTCTTGCTCACTGCTGGTATCTTTGTGGCCCTTACAGTCTTCGCCTGCCAGACCAAATACGACTTTACTTCATGGATGCCGTATCTGTTTGGAGGACTCTGGGCTTTGATCCTAGTCGGGTTTATGGCTGCGTTCTTCCCGTACAACAGCACCGTCGAGCTCGCATACTCCGGTATTGCAGCACTCATTTTTTCTGGGTACATATTGGTTGACACCCAGCTTATTATGAGGCATTACCATGTTGAGGAAGAAATCGCTGCGGCCATCAGCCTTTACTTGGATATCATCAATCTCTTCCTCGCTATCCTCCGAATTCTCAACAGTCAGCAGAACAACTAATTGCCTTAATTGGCAGCGGGGGTGGAAAGAAGCATGGAAGGTGGATTTAATTGACCTTCATGATTGAGGGGTTCTCTGGCGTTGGGATTTTTGTTAAATGGAAGATAATGAAATGGGTATGAGACGGTTGCATTAAGCCTCTCCCGTTGATGAATGAGATTGCAGCTTGCACTTGGTAATCATTGAATCTATCCATGACTTTCGACATGCATACTTGCAGCTTCGGGGTTGCTCCGCAGGACGGCTGTAAGTGGGCTTGAAATTTCGGCGTGTGTTCTTCCTGGACGGTAATATTTCGCGTTTTGACACTTCATTGACTTTTTGTATCTATGAATTCCTAAACTCTTACCCACTAAAAGCGAACGCCCTTTCTAATCGGAATAAACTTGCCTATCGTGAGCAGCTCACATTGCAGTAACTCTAAAGAGTAAGGACCCGAAACTCTATTCAGGTACGCGGTCGAAGTCCAAGCTCTCATGTCCTGCTGTTGCACACCTAGAGGGGAGAGGTCAACAACAAACCACGGCTCTAACTCTGATATCAGTATCATTTTCTTATTCGATTCCCTTGTACCCGTCGATTTGAGTAATCATGCAACGTTGAATGCGGCCGTATCATTGGCGTCTAGACCAACGAAAAGTCTAAGCGTTCGTTCGACTCCTCGAGGTCAAACTTCGAAACAGCTCCACACCGCCTTCCTCGTGGAAGATCAGCACTTCCACAATCTCTGCTGCCACGCTCGTTATCCGACTTCATCCCTAGATCTCATGCTCCATTCAATATAAATCGATCTTTATACCGTCTGGAGCTCTTTCCCTCATCAATTGGGCCTCCAGACACTCTTGGTTCCCTCCTCCGAACCCCCTTTCTGGACATTTATCCGCAATGAGCAACCCCTCTCCGACCAGACTGAAAGACGAATTTGAGGTCGAAGCCCAAATGTTGCATCAGGATGTGCACAGTAATGGAGGCAAAGAGCAGAAATTCCACAGAGATTCGTCCAACAATTATCCTTCGAAGACGTTGCTCATTAAGAGGAAGGCAAAACGGAAAGATGATGGACCTCTCGAAATTGTCTGCGGATTCCTTGTAGAGCATCAAATCGGTATGGCGAGAGTCCTTCTGTACTACCGTGATCTTCAGCTGACTAGAACTGCAGGACTCGCTGTCAATCTCCTCATGCTCCTCGCCTTGACACATTTGTCCTTTCCCCGCGCTCGACGACATACTCGCAAATTTTTCGAGCTTTCATACTTCAATTCAGAGACTGGCGATTACCGGGCAGGATGGAACGATGCTTGGATGGTGTCATTCTGGATCGTTGTTTTCACAGGCCTTCGTGCATCAGTCATGGATTATTTCTTCATCCCATTCGCTAAGAAATGCAACATTAAATCGGAGCGAAACCAGACCAGATTTGCTGAACAGGCCTGGCTTCTGATATACTACTTGGTTTTCTGGACACTGGGAATGGTAAGACAATTTTCAAATGCTCGATGTCTGGTTGCTAAGTGAATTAGTACATCTACGTTAAATCGGACTACTGGCTCAATCTCAAGGACATGTGGACTAATTGGCCCAATCGAGAGATTTCTCGCCTTTCAAAGTGGTATATTCTCGTTCAATATGCATTCTGGTTGCAACAGATCCTGGTCATCAATATCGAAGAGCGACGGAAGGATCACTGGCAGATGTTCTCTCATCACATCGTCACGACGATGTTGATATTCACCAGTTACGGCTACCACCAAACGAAAGTTGCCAACGTGATTCTGTGCTTGATGGATGTTGTAGATCTTTTCTTCCCAGTATGTTAGTCCCCCTTCTCTAGACATACCTCTGACCACATGCAGACTGCAAAATGCCTCAAATACTTGGGCTTCACTTGGATTTGCGACGTGCTGTTCGGGATATTCATGGTCACCTGGATCGCCGCGCGCCACGTTGCCTACCTCACTGTCTGTTATTCCGTCTACTCCCACCTGCCCGCCAACACCAACTTCGGATGCTACAGGGGTAAAAACGGTGCCATAGAAGGCCCATTCCCGGTGCCCGATCGATTTGGACATCTCTTCGAGCCATTTCGAGATCCAGAAGGCGTGGTATGCTTCAATAACGGCATTAAATGGGGATTCCTCACCGCTCTACTTTTCTTACAAGTACTCACCCTCATATGGTTTTCAATGATTGTGAGGGTAGCGATCAACGTGCTGAAAGGAGGAGAGGCAGACGATGTACGAAGTGACGACGAAGCAGATGCAGATCAAGAGGAGGAGGTTTATGAGAAAATCTACAACGCTATGGAAGAGTCAATAGACGAATTCAGCGAGCCGCAGCCGTTCGAAGAGGAAGTTGGCGTCGAAGCCATCAATCTGAAGGGCAGAACGTCAAATTCGAGATACAGAAAAAGCGCGAATCATGCCAGCGGTGTCAGCTTGCCGGGACACAGTGATCGCAAAGAGCTGTTGGGTCGCATTGGGTGCGATAAACCTGTTTGAAAGGCGTAGGTTAGAACACTGATGGAGTTGCGGACACATCCATCCTGAGGATGTTGGGTCTGACTATAAAAGTTCGGCATTCTCTTATTCGGCGGTCTACATACCCTTCCTAGGAGTCATTAATTATATATACGTTTATGCCCCGATTGATTACACATGCCTTGTCACTCTTTGTGTCTCCAACGTCTCTGAGTGGTGCTCTAATTATTGTGTGACATTGTAAAATTATAGTTGTCGAGCATGTGAGCAAGAGATTCGACTCAGGCCTTTGGCACAAGTTATTGACATGAAGGAATTCCTCGTCCAGTCCGTCAACGGGTATTGGTTGCGAACCAAGGCGCACAAAAGAAATCTCTTGAAGCAAGCCTCTGCAATCGAGCATGTGAGTTTTCTAGTCCTTAGCCACTCCAATTCCTATACTTATTTCACCGCAAATCTGCATCTGCGCAAAACCACCGGATATTGCTCTCCACCAAAAGATTGCCACAAGATTGCCAAAGGCGTTCAAACCCTTCTCAAACCCAGAAGCACAGAAATACAGGAACGTTGGGCCCAGGATCGAAGCGAAAAGATTACAGCTTCCACAACCTTTGTGTTAACCATACTAGTAAGTTATAAAAACAATACTGGAAGTATCAACTTGGGATCGTGACCACTCCCCGGACATTAGGCAAGACTGAAAAGCCTTACAGGTAGAGAATCCAACATCGAATGAATAAGATTTGAATCTACCGAAGAATCACCCATTGGCCAAAGTTCTACCCAATCTCTCTGACATTGCTGCCACTGTCAAACAACATGACATGATTCAGAGAAGATTACCATCGTCGAGAGGCTCTTAACTAGCCATGAACATGATAGTGTCGACACGAGATATTCTGATTTAAGCTTCGCCAAGCATACAACCATTCATTTGACATGATTGTGCTTGTATGTATTTCTGGTTCGCAATGTCTTCGAGAGTCTTACTGCTTATGTCGGCAGCCTGCAACTTGGACATTCTATTAGACTGAATGATTCATTGTTTAGCAGGTGCCTGAATTTGGATAAAAACCTAGGAGCTCACCTTTTCCTAGAAGAGGCAGATAGATCTTTGTGTGAACTGAGATTTGGAGGTATTCACACATATCAAAATCAAGAGAGGCGAAAGATAGCTCAATCATGTCTGTCATTGGCTTCAAGGTATAGTTTGGATGCAGAACGAAAAGCCCAAATGTACCATGCTCTTTCCCTGGACTCACCCGTCCCAAGTTCAACACCGCACATTGCATACTTGAGACATTTCGATTACGCTACACGCAAAGTAACGCCTGGATTATGCCCAAAAGTGGCCGTCACCGGAGCCGCATACAAGCAAGCCAAGATTCCAGACCTTTGATAGCCGGGACAAGCATTTAATGATAAGGATATGCAAAGCAAGCCATCAGATAAAGTGTCATGCGTCATGGAAAAAAACCGACGCGTGATTGTCCAAGAGGGTTGTTGAAGCAGAGCCGTCAGTACAAGCTGATGAAGATGAACAGCCCAGTCGAAGGTCTAGCAAAGCGGTGCGGGAAAAGTAAACCAATAATCGTATCACATTGACTTATTACATAACTCCTCACTCCCCATCCCATAAGTATTCCCAAACCGTAGCCTTAAGTTATCTCGAAGAAGAGAAGTCTCATAATAAAATCAGGTAATTCGAAGGCGCGATACCGGTATCTCCGTTCTCTTTCTTGGCTTGCCACCACCGTCCACTGACGTCTGAGACCTCGAGAATCTCGTGCTTGGAGAATGATATCTC
Organism: Hyphodiscus hymeniophilus; assembly: GCA_016508695.1. NCBI lineage: Eukaryota > Fungi > Ascomycota > Leotiomycetes > Helotiales > Hyphodiscaceae > Hyphodiscus > Hyphodiscus hymeniophilus. Next base: position 779,007 of record VNKQ01000020.1, on the reverse strand, counting down.
GTTCGCGTCATCGGGGTTCGCCTCGTAGCTGTAAATCGCCTTCGCGCGATATGGGTACTCGGTGGGTGCTACGACTTCGCCGGCAGTAGGTTCTGAGCTGATGGGTCCGCTGGTGCCAAGGTTACTGGCTGGAGCAACAGGTGCGCCATTGCCAAAGCGAGGTTGAGACGAGTTTCGTTCTGCTCCTGCGAGCCCACCTGCGAATCCTGCTACCGGGGACGATGTCTCGAATCCACCTAGTTGCGCAGAGGTGTACATCTGTGGTGGGACATTAGAAGAGACCGAGGTGTCGGGACGTCCGTGTCCGAAGTTGGTGGACATCCCACGGCCGCCTGAGGAGGTTCGATGGTCTTTGTGGAGAGCAAAGGAGTCGAGGTATGCGCGTGGTACCGCTGACGGCGTCGATCCAAAGTAGAAAATCCACACAATCTATTCCATATGAGCTTGATCAGCATACTTTGGAGAGGCTAGCCTTACATTAACCATAGAAAGCAATATGTGACCCGCAGCGGTTGCTTCTTTCGCGCCATTCGAAGAATATATCAATGAATTCACCGACGAACTCGTCAAAACGAGTCCGCATGCAAGATAACCTACAATGGCTACATGATATGTTTGTGTTGTATCTGATGCCACAACCACAAATATCCCTATGATCACACATAGCATGTATGCAATGGCAAACCAAGAATAGTTTGGAAATGGTTCAGCGAGATGCTGGCCCGTCGCGATAGCAGATCCGACGAAGGCGATAAGCCATGCAAGCTGTTGTGTTCCACGTCAGTAGTGATTAATAGACGAAGGGGGCGCAGCAGAATGAGGTTTTTTCCAACTTACCACAGCGATTGAAATCGTAGCCAGCGCGAATGGGTCACCGAGTATATTATCCATGCTCATCCCTCTCATAGCACCTGTCCTCCTCCCTTTATTGTCCATTCCGCCGTTCATTTTGCGGAGTGATGGCGAATGCAGTGATCCGTAGGATGGCATAGGGAAGGCTGGGGGCGAGACCGCTCGTTGTTTGAAAGAGAATTATAGAGGTATTATTGTCGCAAAGGACCGAGGTCGATTCAATCGATGGTCAAGGTATCAAATATCAAGACAAATACGTGAATTCGAATAAAGAAGTGGTGATGATTGTTCAGTGGTCGTGAGGCGTTTCACCTGTAAGTGGCTGAATTCCTTGGAACACGAATGTCCGTCACTCGCAGGTGGAATAAGAAAAAGCTGGAGGCGTGGACCCGGAATACACAGCAGCCAGAGAATGCTGCTGATTGCACGAATGCAGTGGAAGGAGAGGCAGACCGAAAGATGGTGAGAATCGAAAGAGTGTGTTGGGCTTTGATGGTTGGAGGAGGCAGACGAGAATGTGAGACGTTGTAGTAGCTGCTAGCGACACGCGGAGTTGAGGGGGTCGATTTTTGTGTGGTGGTGAACGTGGTCCGTTCCCTAAGGTACCTGGGTAAACCCCTTGGTGCAGAGTGGGTTGGTGGGTGGTGGTGAGTGGCCAAAGAAAGGGATTGAAGGAGGAGGAGCAAAGAGGAGGAGGAAGGCTGTGAGCAGATGGGGTCCCGAATCGATCAATTAATCAATGCCGAGTCCAAATTTCCAGTTGCTTATGGGGGTCGTAATATTGTATGTCGGCCAATTTGCCAGTCTCTGTCTTCACCACGTCGTATCTATCCAGTGGTGATGCTAGCAATTGGATGGAAGGAGTTGTTTGTCTTGTCTCTCTCTTTGCTGTCTCTGCTGTCCTTACTCCCTTGCCATATGTGAACAATCAATCTCTCGTCGAAGATCGATCCGGACCAATATTCCTGGTGAGCTTTTCTGGGGTCGGGTGGCTCCCTACCTAAGGTACTCCTGGCTGGGTGGATGGATGGATGCTATGGATTGGCGAAAGCTTTAACTTTCAATTTGATTGCGGTCGGCCAGTAATCCCCGAGTGTGGGCGTCCAGGGGCAAGACCTCGCCTTTTCGACGACTTGGGCGTTTCAAACCTGCGCAGCCTGCAGTTGCAAATTATGCCACCTCGAGCCGATGCGATGAGATGCGATGAGATGCGATGAGATGCGATGCGATGAGAGATGACGAGGGATGAGGAACGCACTTTTCCTTTGGCGCAGGCGGAGCGACAGACTGGCAGTCGATCGCTTCGTCAGAATAAGTATCGCCTCGGTTTGATACGAAGGTACTTCAGTATGATGGTATCTCAACAATGCGATTGGCGGTAAGATACTTGTTGGCGATACGAGGGGGCAATCGTCCTCTCTGCTCCTGTCAAACTGGCAAAGAAGTCCTTGTGTATGCAGGATTCCTGCAGAGCAGCGCTTATCGAATTCTGAATCTGACTCTGAGTCTGGCTCTCAATGAATAAGTTCGAATCCAACCCCTTCGTAAGCAATTGAAGCCTCTCCTGCGTTGCGGCTAGTGAAGTTGAAGTTGACGACAAGAGAGGCTCCCCTCCTCTCTTATGCTCTTTTCTCTTTGCTAATCAGCTACTGTCACTTGCAATATTACGCCAATCCATCTCACTGCGGGGTCAATAATCTGTTGTCAAGTTGTCGTCGACTTGAAGATCGAAAAACAGGGAAGTATTTTGTATTTGCAATCGTGATTGGCTTAATGAGTCGCCACCGTGGCTGTGCAATCCAAGGGACGGTGGCACGTCTATTTGAGCACGGGAGGGTTCATTCAGAGGAGATTTGAATGAAAACGATAGAGTGATCGACTCAGCCTCAGCCTCGTGCTTTCAGAATCATGCCAATAGATTCTTCTCGGTAGAGAAACGTGGCGAATGTTAAGAACGGAAGTCTTGCATCTGTGCTGGGACTTTCCGTGATAACATGGCAAGCGAGGAAGGTCTATTTCTAGTGCCTGGTGGTGCATGGTCACATTGGTGTCCTCACTACAAGTCTTGTTTCTTTAGTATTGTGCAAACGGGGATTTCGATGGACTTTAGTATGGATTCTAGGTCTGTACAGACATCAAGGCTTCATGTTGTTGAGAGGTAAACTCGAAAGTTCTTAGTTAGAGACTTTCAACTAACGATGAGACTATGAATACAAAGCTTGTGAACAAGCTTCCACTCCTCTAACGGCACTGAACATTCGGTCAAAAATACTGCCAGTAGCACTCTGATACTAGAAACTAGAAGGTTCCGGCCCACTCTTGGGATCACTACACACCCTTCTCCAATATAATCTTGCCCTACTCATAGACATCGGTAGTATCATAAAACGTCCAACCATGCAAAATAAATTATAGCATGTCAGAACCAAGTTGAGCATGTCTAAAACTCCAATGAATCATTGGTCCCAAATCCTATTGCCTTTTGTACGCCACATCCAGAAGATGCAACCTGAGACACGGATCACATCGGAGCCGGTCATGCTGTTTCGTGAAGACAGAGATAATTTGGATGTCCATTACAGCTTTCGGTGGTAATGGACAAGAACAAGTGGCATCCTCGAAGTCTCGGTTGTCATCGCGTGAATCGAGGAAGTTTTCAAAGGTTTGGCAATCCTTCCTTTTCCAAATACCATGTTCAAATGCTCAGCTCAGCTCAGCTCAGCTCAGCTCACCCCTCCTGGTGCTCTACCATGAGTCCAGGGACAATGCCCATATTCCTCCCACTAGATTGTGAGATCATAAAATCATTATAAAGACTCCTCGTCCTCCCTCCTCAATTTCTCCGCCCTCCTAACCCCACGCTCAACATCCTCTACCCTGCTCTCCAACTCCGCCCAGCTGTCTCCAGCTCTCAATACATCAACAGTATACCATCTTTGAATAATAGCCGCAGTCCTCTCTCTCAACAGGGATAAATCCGCATTCTGTGCAGCCTGCAAGCTCTCAACTTTCGCTAGCCGCGGCTGCAAGTCTATTAGGGAGGCAGAGAGATTGGCTGTGGGAACGGGCGCGTCCATAATCGATGTTAGGCGTGAGGCGGTCGACGGATAGGAGCTGGCGGATGCAAGGACGATGTGGAGGAGGTCTGTTGGGAGAAGGGAGGTCGGTATCTCTGAATCTTTAGTTGACTGGAAGAGGCCTGGATGTCTAGAATCTGTAGAAAATCATTAGCTCCTATCATCCATTATCGAATCTAGAGATAGGATAGAGACTACGCACGTAGTCTCAGCAAATCCTGAATGACCCTTGACTTCGACGCAAGCTGATGCAATGAATGCTCTAATTCCGCCAACTTCTTCGTCGCGTTCTCGTTGTTATGTATCGTAGCCTTATCAACGTGTCCGCATACAGCATATTCTATCCGCTTCAACCTCGTTTCTAGTAGGTCAATGGTTTCAAGGGCCGTTATGTCGAATGTGTTGTCCATTGTCTCCCTTTATCATGTGCAATTCATGACCTGTAAACCCGAGGCGTTTGATGACTTTAGTAAGGCTGGAGTTGTGGCTTTAGCCCCACCGCAAATATTTACGGATCCACTGTCAAGAATGGCGTAAACCAATTCGTTTCTCCGCAATCCATCGTCTGCCCAACTTCACGGCTCACTTCGGTCGATACCAACAACTCAGCTTTTTAAAGACTCCATCGAATACGGCCTTGCGCAGCATGAGAGCGTCCTCGCTAATCCAACGACCATTTGCGCAAGGGATCTGAACGAGGTCCAGCATCTATCTGTCCTCGACCCCTATCAGCAACCATCAATCTCTCGCCGGCTCTTAATATTGAAATTACATAATAATAGAACATAACATACAATATGGCTGGATATTCTTCGATAGGGGGAGCGAGTGGGAACTCGAGCGATGCTTCGAGAGGCAGGAGGTACGTCAATTCGAACGGATACTTGGAAGTACGAGGCTGATATGTATTAGAAGGAGGACGAGATCCGTTAAAGATCAGAAAAATGCGGGACAGGCGAGCTGGATTAGTAGTAATGTCAATTTGGTCAATACCAGTACGTTTCCCTCTCCAAACCTGGCGAGAAGCCCATCCTCTTCCCTCTACTCACCTAATATGGCCCAGCTTGATGCGTGACTGCTAACAACTTCTACAGTTATTGGGGCTGGAACCTTAGCAATGCCACTGGCGATGTCCCATATGGGTATATTGTTGGGCACCTTCGTGATCGTATGGTCAGGCCTAACAGCAGCCTTTGGTCTATACCTCCAGTCTCGATGCGCACGATATCTGGAGCGCGGCACTGCATCCTTTTTTGCACTCTCTCAAATTACATACCCAAATGCAGCGGTCATATTCGATGCTGCAATCGCAATCAAATGCTTTGGTGTTGGGGTTAGTTATTTGATCATCATTGGTGACCTTATGCCTGGCGTTGTCCGCGGCTTCAATGAGGGTGCCGATTCTGTTCCGTTTCTTGTAGATAGACACTTTTGGGTTACGGTCTTCATGTAAGTCTCATCTTCTCTGAGGAACAATAGCCGTTGCTGATGCTTCGAGTAGGCTCGTCGTTATCCCACTCTCCTTCCTCCGACGACTGGATTCCTTAAAATATACCAGCGTCGTGGCATTGATATCAATCGGATACCTCGTCATACTGGTTGTCTACCATTTCGCAAAGGGAGATACCATGGCGGACAGAGGTGTGATCAGAGTGATCGAGTGGGGAGGTCTTGTACCCACATTGAAGAGTTTCCCAGTCATTGTCTTCGCATATACGTGCCACCAGAATGTAAGTACTATCTAGATTTCAAGACATGGCTATACTGACTCCCTAAGATGTTCTCAATCTTGAACGAAATCAAGGACAACTCTCCGAAAAGGTGCGTGTGCTATATATCCCTTAGTTAAGCATTACTCACAGGACTCCAGGACTACCAGTGTCATTGCAGCAAGCATAGGCTCTGCTGCTGGTGTTTATGTCCTAGTCGCCATCACTGGTTATTTGTCGTTTGGCAATAATGTTTTGGGAAATATCGTCGGAATGTGTAAGTATATCACCAGTGATCACAGAAACCAGCTAACTTCTCTCTCAGACATTCCTTCAGTCGCGTCGACGATCGCCAAGGCTGCAATTGTCATTCTAGTTATGTTCTCATATCCTCTGCAAGTTCACCCTTGCAGAGCGTCCGTAGATGCCGTATTGAAATGGCGTCCAAATGGCCTAAAGTCAACTTCCATTTCACCCAACGGCTCCCCTTCAAGAGCCGTGCCTTTACTAGGTCCCATGCCAGGCCAGCCCAGAGCACGAAACGATACGATTGGCGAGCTTCGGTTCGCTATCATCACAACAGTAATCCTTGTCCTAAGCTACACAGCAGCAATGACAGTCTCATCTCTCGACAAAGTGCTTGCCTACGTTGGCAGCACAGGAAGCACAAGTATCAGTTTCATCCTACCTGGCCTTTTCTACTACAAGATTTCGTCTCCAGATTCGATACACCATCAGCGATTGACGAAGGAAGACGATGATGACGAGAGTGGCTCTGACGATGAGGAAGGAGGCGTAAGATCGAGTCCCTGGCGCAAGACAATTCTGAGGAAGCTTTCCCTCGCTCTGGCAATTTATGGAATCTTCGTCATGATTCTTTGTCTGGGCACGAATTTGTTCTTTGCTGGGGCTACGGCACATTGATTTTCTATGCCGACATGGGATAATTTTGGATATGGGCATGGGCATGGCGTCTGAGGGGTGACTGAGAAACCTTGATCTATGACAACTTATGAGCTTGATAAATGACCGAAAACATTTGGTAACATAATGTACATATACAGCGTTGAATAATTTACAACATTAGGGTCTCTCACTCTTCTACAACTCCTGGCGCCTTTGCACTCTCCCTGGTGCGGTGAAAACGCCGCCAATGCTGCTTCGTCTATCCACACACGCCGTCTGTCTCATCACGGTATTCGTGCTGCGATCGTGCTGGAAGGCAGTTCTCGCCTAGGCCTCATTCCCTTAGACAACCACGCCCTCAACCGTAGCCGCCTCATTCACTTTCTTCGGCGGCTTCAACTTCCTCGTAATATCCAAAATTGTGGGAGGAGGCCGGTATTTCGGCTCCAACAGCCCAGCCTGTACCAAAACCATCAGCATTTCTCCCACCTTCTTCGCAATTGACAAATCAACATCAGATCGTAGAGCAAGCACTTACCATCGTCAACAGCCTCCACGCAGGATCGCTTGGCTGCGCACCAACTCCCAGCCAGTACTTCGCCCTTGCAGAGTCCAGCTTGATGTCTTTGAATGGTTTTCCTTCGCCGTCTGTAGGGGGTTTGGGGATTGGATCGTAGGTCCCTGTTTGATCCATCAGCTCTTTATCCATTTTTGGCTCCCCTATTCTTCATTGTCATGTGTAGGCCCCAGTTCGTAGTCCATCTTGTATTTCCAGGAGAGATATCGAGACGCACCAAGCACTTCGATTGGCGTACTATTCCTCGCGCTCCTGTAGAAATCGTCAGTCTGACAAAGCTTGCACTCGGGAAAGTCATGGACAAACCTTGCCTGCGCTACTACGATATTGTAAAATGGTGCTTTGCGGCGCCCGAAGCGGGCTAATCTTATCTTCACGACCATTGTGCTGCGTTGGACTGTCGAGGGAGTGCTTCGAGGTGTTCGATAGATTTTGAGATGTGGTGGAGCAAGCAGAATGGGTGGGGCGGAATTCCGCTGCAGGGGTCTTGGTGCGAGTGATGTAACAACAGGTGAAAGATTGCAATTGCAAACAGATTCTCAAAAGTCTTAAGGTCGAACTCCAAAATAGATTATTCCCTTATTAGATCACACACGGTACCTGTTTGAATGAATATGGCGCTCAAAGTAGCTTCTCCCAATCTCCCCAATAATCCCAGTTCCAATGTTGACAAGTCCTTAGACTCTCTCAGCCAAAAATGCAGCTGCTTTAGACAAAGACCTCATGTCTATAGGAGCTTTCTCAATCGATCAACTCATGGAGCTTGCTGGATTGTCTGTTTCTCAAGCTGGTTGGTCCTTATCCCACCATTCGCTCAGACATAAACTAAGGACCACCAGTTTATCGAGTCCATCCTCCAAGTCGAGGGCGGAGAGTTCTGGTTGCTTGTGGACCGGGAAATAATGGTGAGTTTGGGATTTCAAATTGGAAGGAGAGAGGTGGGGTTGTCAAAGCTAAGAGACAGTAGGTGGTGATGGATTGGTTGCTGCGAGGCATTTATGGCACTATGGATACAAACCTACGATTTACTATCCAAAGCAGAGCAAGAATGATTTGTATCAGGTACGCATATCTCAGCTCCTTAGAGCCCCTTCCTCTACGAGTGTAAAGGGCACTGGATTTAAAGTATAATTTTACAAGCGACTGGCAACCCAACTCCGCAACCTCTCTATCCCATTCACAGACGACTTCCCCACAGCCCTGAAAGAGACCGACCACATCGTCGATTCGATTTTCGGTAAGTCCACTTCCTCCAATCTCATCTCGTAACTCTCAAATCTAACGAAAGTAGGCTTCTCCTTTTCAGGCGAAGTCCGCGAGCCATTCCCTGCGGTCATCAAGGCCCTTGAAGAGACTAAACTCCCGGTAACGGCTGTCGATGCTCCGTCCTCCTGGAACATTGAATCCGGACCGCCTTCTGATGGTCCTGGTGCGAGTTTTATGCCAGAGGTACTAGTTAGCTTGACGGCGCCCAAACCGTTGGTCAAGTACTTCAAGGGGAGACATTTTATTGGTGGGAGGTGAGTCTGTCCTCTTTGGAGAGGATGACTTTATAGAAGAAGCGGGGTTAACGACTTGCATAGGTTTGTGAGTCCTGACATTGCGGAGAAGTATGACTTGGAACTGCCGACGTATGAGGGTGTTGATCAGATTGCTGAGGTAAGTAGTAATGCGGAGAAGCTGTAGGCAGGAAGAAATACTTGCGGATGGTTGATTCACTTGATATCTGTATCCTGTTCTGCTTTAGCTCTGTATGGAATGCACTTCTGTATTTTGCCTGCATAATCCAAAAGTACGAGGTCGAATGCTTCATACACTTCGAAAGTATTAGTGTCCCTGCTCTGACCCCAGTCTATCTATACCTTTCTTTGTTGCGAAACTCCAGGAATAATGTCTCTACAGGACTCGGAAGTCTTTGACACGTGCTTTGTGATTGGGCTTTCCCTCTGGAGAATGTGATGTCTATGCTTTGGTGAGAGGGTTCAAATTATCTCAGTTTTCCAAGACCCTACAGGGCTTTCCAGGCGCTCTGCCCGGTTGTTATCTCTTTATACATTGGAAAGTGGCGCAGAGGTTAGTATGATTGGGCAGCTGGCGCTGTGGGTAGTAGGGACTCAAGTTGACGATTGTCACAAAAGCTGGTAAGCCGCGGGAAGAATCTGGGCAAGATGGTGACGGTGGTCGGGAAACGGGAGAAGCTCTGACTAGCGGTGTAGGGACAGTTTTATCAACAAGATCACCTTGAGCAAAAAAGCGTTTTGTGATTCTAGTAAGCCACTTCACCAAAAAGCCAGGACATGACGGCTTTCGGTCTGCCTTTAATCGACGTAGATCACTGGCTAGTTGGAATGGTCGACAACTCGTCTTGCCAAATTGGCATCTCCAGTCCTCCTCTACCAATCGTGGCAGCATCCATTTGTGACAATGTGCCGTGCGTGCGGCATCCGTCAGCCCTTCATTCGCCATGCTACGTATATCAGTTATGCGATTCCGTGTGTAGACAAGTGCTGACGTACCTCTTCGAATAATACAAGCACTGTTCCCGCTTTGCAGATGTCCTTGGTAACAGTCAGTATGAGCTGCAGAGGATTCTAGCTTGGAATCTTACTCCGTCCTGATGTACCAGTTTAGCGATAACACCTTTCTGCGGTGATCTGATCACAGTCTCCATCTTCATACTCTCAATACTTTGCGGGATATTAGTACCTGCAACAATCAAAAGTCACTACAATAAAAACTTACACGACGAGTGCTTGATCTTTCTCGACTTCATCACCTTCCTTAACTTCGTTCCTCAACACTTTGCACGGCATTGGTGCCAAAACACTATTCGCAACATCCTTCAATCCTAAAGCTTTCTCAAACCAGCTGGGCTTTGCAAGTGTCAATTGGATCTGCTTCCCACGTTGGAAGAGAGTGAGTTTGTCGCCTTCAGTGACTACAGTGCTTTCGATCCTGGTATGGGGGAAGAAAGTAGATATGGAGGGCGATTGTGGCTCACATACCACATTAGGATATGATTCGTTAATCCCTGCCCCGTTCACTCGTAGATCGAAAAGATTTCGACCAGCTTGGTTGATGGTAACAGTAACAGGCTCGGCCTCCGACGCAGCTTGCGAAAAGAAGGTAAGTTGACGTTGATTACTAGCACCGAATCCAATAGCAGCACCATGCGGTCCTTGAATGGTGCTCGAACCTTTATCAGACAGCTCCTTTGAAATCAGACCCAATGCAGCCTGTACGTATGTCTCTGACTCGACAGATTCTTCGGCGAAGACCTCGTCATGGTATTTCTGAATATACCCAGTCTCAACATCCCCCTTCATGAAAGCAGGACTCTTACAAATCCTTTTCAAAAACTCAATATTGGTGCTGAGCCCAACCACCTCATAATCCTCCAATGCAGCATAAAGTTTTCGGATAGCGACTTCTCTTGTTGGTCCACTTACAATGAGCTTCGCTATCATTCCATCATAAGCTGATGAGACGGTATCGCCTTCGATAAAACCAGCATCAATCCGTACGCTGTCTGATAATTGAGGTGTTCGTACATGGATAAGTTTTCCGGAGTCCGGCATGAAGTTTTGAGTTGGGTTCTCGGCGTAAATTCGTGCTTCAATAGCCCATCCACGTGCTGCTATCCTTTGCGCAATGTTTTCCTGATTTAGTGGTAGTGGCTCGCCTGCAGCAACCTTGAATTGCCATGAGACGAGATCTTCACCGGTGACTACTTCTGTCACTGGGTGCTCGACTTGGAGTCTTGTGTTCATTTCCATGAAGAAGAACTCGTTGGTGTCGTTATCAAATATAACTTCAGATACTCAGCAAAACTGTATGAGTGAGGACTTCCGAGACTTACATTCAACAGTGCCAGCACCCTCATAACCAACAGCCAACGCAGCAGCTCTCGCCTTCTCCCACAAATCCTGTCTGATATCCTCCTTAAGATTCGGCGCCGGCGCCTCCTCCAAAATCTTCTGATGCCTCCTCTGTAAACTACAATCCCTCTCACCTAATGCGACCGCATTCCCATGCCTGTCTGCGAAAACTTGCACTTCAATATGTCTTGGTGTAGCGATATACTTCTCCACCAACATAACATCATCCCCAAACGAGTTTCGCCCTTCACTCTTTGCACTCTCCAGCTTCTCTAAGAACTCCTCCTCACTCATTACAATCCGCATCCCCTTCCCCCTCCACCCTTAACAGCCTTTACCATAACGGGAAAACCAATCTTCTTTGCCTCCTCCAATAACACGTCGGGCTCCTGATTCACCCCATGATAGCCCGGTATACACGGGACTCCTGCCGCGATCATGATATCCTTACTCCTGCTTTTATTCCCCATAGCTTCAATCGCCTGCCAAGGCGGTCCGATGAACACCAACCCCTCCTCTACGCAGCGTTTCGCAAACGCAGAATTCTCGCTCAGGAAGCCATACCCAGGATGCAGAGCCTCGCAGCCTTGGGCCTTCGCGACGGATATTATGCGCTCGCCGTCGAGGTAGGCGTTTGCAGCACCAAGGTTCACGGCGAAGGGACTGGATAATGCGTGTTGGGAGGAGGCGTCAGGGTCGGTGTAGATGGTTGTACACCGTACGCCGAGGGCGGAGGCAGTTCTTCCTACGCGTAGAGCTATTTCGCCACGGTTCGCTATTAGGACGGAGGTTATGGGTGTTGTGGGAGAGGAGAAGTGAGTGGTGTTGTGAGGGCGAGCATATTGGGAGAGCAGGAGGGCCCGTGGAATTGCCCGCGTTCTCGAGGCGGACGCTGATAGCATTGGATTGAAAGATAGGGAAAGACTTTTAAAAAACGTGGAACAAGTTCAATTGACCCAATTCCTCTGGATATGTAAGATTGGGATTCCACGATGTTTTGCGGTTGCTCGCAGCAAGCCGGTGATAGCCGCTTTGCGGGGTAGGCTACCTAAGGAACCATTTGGAGGGGCATGTTAGGAGTGAGTTATAGCTCAACGATGAGAGTCAACAATAGTGTAATTCTTAGCGATTGTCATGCCGCATACACTGCACCAGACGCTTTCCAAGCTAATTACTCAAAGGCGATTGACTTTGATGAACTCAATGAGAAGGGAGGCGCCTTTCGAGATGTGTAATCCTTGTCCGATCCAGGAATTCTGGAAGTAATAGAATGCTACAGCAACGATTTGTTCAAGGCGTTTGTGAAGCGAATAGAATCTTGTAGGGATGATATTATAGTACGTGAACAAGTGTGTCAATCTCATTTATTGTTTCCTTTACATACTCATAGAGAACGATATACCGCTGTGACTTGTGATAAGGAAGATAGCAAATATTCCAGCATGTCTACGTGGTATCATATATGAATTTCCGCCTTGCTCTGATCCCTTGTCGGTGAAGCAGCGCATTCCGGTTCTCTCTCCATGTGTTCGGTCCGCTCAAACGCTCGAATTAGCAATCACCCAAATATCGAAACGGTGGGTGCAAGTTCTGGGATGCCTATAATGAACTGAGCTGTAGTTCGAGGAAGTGAAAGCAAGTTGCGGATCCGCGGTGACGGATTCCGGCCCCAGCGTCTGCCCTGAAGCTCAATATCCCAAACAATACCCGGGCGGAAAGTATGTACCGCGAGCTTCTCTTGGGTGGCAGTCAATCGATATGGGTCGAAGCCTATTGGCCTGAGCTTGATATTTGAACTCTTGGTGCAAGACTCCTTGATGGATCAAGTTCATTTCGGCTTCGAGCATCGTTACCGTTTTTGTGGTTTGAAGTCGGACTTGCACTGCACGCAGTGGATGAATTCAGCATGGTCTATGTCGCGACGTTGGAGGCTTACAATCGTATTTCAATATTTGGCATTTGTCTGTGGAAAGCTTGATGAGCTTTCGGATTGATTCGTTCGAAATCGCAACAAGAGCGAGGTCATAAGACCATATAAGTGAAAGAGCCTTCGGGGCTATACGAGATCGTCAAATCAACAAGCGCTGTAGATAAGGTATGCATGAACAGTCGCATTCTCACATGTTATCTGCAAGGACTGAAAGCTGTACGAGCTACGTTGATTATACGTGCATGGTTTGGTTTTACCCCTTGATTCGGCCACCGTCTGGATAGTTGAGAGCTTCTCACTCGACAAATGAGAATGCGAAGACGTGGGGAGACGGGGGCAGCCTTCGGGTGACAGTATCTGCCCACAAAGTTTGATCCTTGCGGGTTCGGCGTCAACCATTGCCCCACTCTAACCAAAGGTTTTGCGGAAGTTGACTGATTGGGAAGGGGATGATCTATATTCCATATACATGGATGTCAAAGATGCCTAACTTCAGCAACTGATGACAACATTAGACACAACGCTGCTATCGCTCAATGTTTCTTCTCGGCCAGCAATGGTGGCTTCATCCCCAAAATGCTATATTGAAGCTCGCAACTCAATTCCACTTATAATAAAGTAAAGATTCACTCTTGCACTGTTTGCCAGAGGGTGTCGGATGGATTTGAAAGTTCCATGTTCTTTGTGCTTCAGCAAGAACCCCATAAGAAAAAGAGACACAAGCGCCCCAAAAGTCTAGTTTGAGTATCTTAGTATGCCTGAAGACCTCCAGGAAAAAATTACTACTGTGGATTGCGAAACAAGTCGGTCCACTCCTTTGGAGGGACTCTCAGAATCTGCCTCGCTCAACTTTGAGCAGAGTAAGCAGTAGGTAGAGTGGATAATCGGGCAATGAATTTGTCAGTTCAAGGAGAAGATTTGGCAAAGAAAAAAGCCCATGGAAGCTTTGCGCCTACTCTAGAGTGAGTAGCTGAAATCGGCAGCCTTGTGCTAATGAAGCGTGTGCATCCCTTGTCGGTGCTCGATGTCGACAGCGTCAATGAGACTCTATATTCTCGGACTAGCCAGATGACTCTGCCTGCCTTACCCAGCTAGATGCTTCAGCTGTGCTTGATAGCTTTGCGCGAGGTTGAAGCTGAAAGAGGGAGGGGAAAGGAGAAGGGAGGTTTCGATAATTGCTACCGCCTAGGTATCGTTCGCTGACCCGTCGCCGAGGCTATCAGGCAGGCTGGGGTCGGTGCCCATTATTGGAGCCTGTCCTGTCGGCTCAGACTCTGCAACTCAGCTCCCTCCATCTCAGCTCCGCCGAGCCATCCATATCATCGTCTCGGAGAGGGAACGGGAGCCGGGGAACGGGGGCGTGGGGGTTAGAGGGAGACTATTGAAATAAGATAAGGTAGATGGTACAGTAGAAAAGACTCATGCTGTGATATCAAAAGCTTTGTCCGTGGATTGGGTTGCTGTGGCAGCCTGTCGGCGGCCCTTTTCGAATCGATATTGGCAGGGGGGCCAAAAACAATACTGTACTACTACGGAGCATGGCCGAAATGGCGCATGGCGGGCGCATGGCGTATGTGGCTTTAACCCAAAAATAGAGGCCCGGTAAGTGAAATGTTTGTTCTTCAGTACTACCTGCGGAGTAAAGTAGTACTCGAGTACGACAAATATACGAAGTAACGTCCATCCATCCATCCATCCATCCATCTATCTTCACGAGACACACCTCGGCACAAACGAGGATGGCGACTGCTTTTCGCCAGGACCAAGATACATACGATACAGTCTTACCTACCTACTTACTTACTGGTCCCGAGCCTCCTCCGTACCTAAAGGTAGGTAAGCATCTAGTCTTTGTCTAGTGCTGATCGACCGGGTGGATTTGCAGAAGCGCCAGCGGGCACACGGGGCACATCCCAAGCCAAGCGGATGCCACAGGGCCCGGGCACATAGGAACACTGAACACAGGAACACAGGAAGATCACCCATCGCCCACCTATGAAGGGAAGGGAAGGGGAAGTTAATCAATCCACCAACCATTCATCATTTACTCTGCTCCCGACTTGCAACGGCTCTGGAATAGAGCCGCAACCCTCTTCCCACCAACCACCCACCCTCTCCTTCCTTCCCTCCACCTCTCCAACAAAAGACGCAATATGACATGGGGTGCCGGTATTGATTGACCTGACGGAAAGAATCTTACCCACCTAGAAACCCAGAAGAAATCTGGACGAGGGGCTCATATTATCCTCATCCCACCCATCCCATCCCATCCCCGTCCTTCACCCTTCATTAACCCTTCATTCTTCACCGTCTGCACCAAACCCCCCATCATGGCCATCCCCATCTATTGCTCAATCCACGTCGCTATCTCCTGAAGCCACCCACCTGGATGGAGTATGCCTGCCCAACTTTTCAACCATATCCGCCTACCCCTCTCACACCGCTTCCTGGATGACGACCTGCCCTATTTTCTTCTCTAGTCCTTTACAGCAGATATATCACTCCAACGAAAAGAAAGGAAAATACTCCATCCGGCTCTCATGGCCAGGAAGAACGTCTCCCAAAAGCAGCCTCCACCGCCGTCATTGCAGCCAACCTTCTCCATCGCTCCTGCTCCCGCTGCCACCAACGCGCCACCAGTGGGACCTGTTTATGGTATCAAGGGGAAAGGGAAGGCTAGGTCTAACGAGCAAAGTAGTACGAGTTCTGCAGAAACTACTCCTCAGCTGTTGAATCCTTTGGGTGCACGCTTTCAAGCTCCTGCCCGCTGGGTTTACAACTATGATCACACCGATCCTCTTAATTTTGGCTTCATGTTCCCTGTTGAATCTGGCGCCTCGATAGACCTATCTTCCCTAAGCACGCATCCCGAGAGCTCAACCTTATCGCCATCTGCCTCTGCACCACCTTATGGGTCCACAAGTAACCCAAGCTTTCTCCTGCACGATTCTCCCGAGTCAACCTATGGAGGAAACCCACAGTGGGACTTGACTCCAGCGGAAGAGCATGGCCAGCAGCAATTCACCCCCTCTTTCTTACAAAACATAGCCAGTTCGTCTCACCATGGTCAATGGCCCATCTATCAAACCCTCCCTCATCGATACAGTCCACATTTTGACGTTCCTGCGACTACTTCCGCTCAAGAACTCGTCACTCCTTCCGAAGAACATATATGGTAGGCATCGTATGTACACAGTGCTCATGTGTTCCTTTTCTAACGGTCTCCAGGTTTCTTCCTCCCCATGGCACTGCTGTCCCAGAGGAATTCCAAGATTACTCTCCCGACTCTAGGGGCTGGCTCCTGGATGGCAGTAGCCAGATCTTCCGACAACATGATGGTGCTATCTCTTCCAGTTCGTTCCTCCCACAGCAAGCGATCGTGACAGCATCGGCCCCACTGAAACGAAAGCGAAGCCCGTATGGATCAACTAGTTCTGAAACACCTTATCCCAACACTGTTGTTGACCATCGAGAATCCACGCTTTGTTCAAGGTGCAGAATATATGGAAAATTGGTCAGTCAATCGAGTTACAGAAGTTTCCTGTCAACAACGTATCCTGAAACTTTATTGACGGTGACGCAGAACAATTTCCCAGGCCTCTGTAGTTCATGTCTTCAAGTATCATTCAATACTTGGCCGAGTACATTAGGGACTCGTAACGAGAATCTCGAAAGCTTGGTACTGATCCTCGTGCCATGTCTGTATCCCTTATGAACTATGAAAAATGCGAGACTGATTGCAAAATAGCACACATGGAAGATGTCCTGGTACTCGCTCCCCCAGATCTGCCTCGAAGCCGGTCTTGGCGTATGCTGCCGAAAGGCGATCAGAACGAGTACAACTTCAGCACACTCGTTTTTCAAGATCGATGGACTCTTTCCAAACAACAAGCAGAGTCGACTCGGCTGTTTGGCGAGGACTACTCAGAGCTTGCAAACATTGCGCAGTCGTATCAGCTCTCACTTCCCAGACCAGTATGTAAAATCTTATCCTAAAAGTCGCTGCTTGGATGCAGGAGTACATTCGCTGACCGAACGTCTTGCACCAGAACAAATGTCTAGAAGCGTCGTGTACCGTTCTGATTACTGTATGCGAACTCTACAAATCTTTTGTCAATGTGTCCAGCAATGACGCTACTCTATTAAACATACCCAAATTGATCAACAACGTCCGAACTGCGCGTATAACCATACGACATGGGTTCCAGCAAATCCAAGCACTATCAGTATCTCCTTCTAGCTCGAGAGACCGCGAAGATTGGTTCCCCGCCTTTCTCAGCGCATCCATCATGGCTGTCACAGCGATAATTTTCCTAGACATCCTCATTGCCTGTCCCTCT
The DNA here is from genome assembly GCA_016508695.1 of Hyphodiscus hymeniophilus. Classification (NCBI taxonomy): domain Eukaryota; kingdom Fungi; phylum Ascomycota; class Leotiomycetes; order Helotiales; family Hyphodiscaceae; genus Hyphodiscus; species Hyphodiscus hymeniophilus. The sequence goes on along the minus strand of VNKQ01000020.1, from coordinate 761,738 downwards.
CCGTACAGGGAACAAATTTGGGGCGCATCCTGGCATGATAGAATCGTTGAAATGCGGAATGGAGGGTACGGAATGCTCGTGTCCCTTCTTAAAGCCAACAGCAATGGTGTCAACCCACTAAAAATGGACATTTGGGCGAATGAAGCCGCTGACGCAAGTCCATTCATCAATGTTACTCCACAATCCTATTCGCCGGAGCAAGCATCTCCTGGTGCAAGCCATGGGAAGAAGCGAAGGAGGACCAACAAGGTCGACTCCGAAAAAGCACGGCAAAAGTCAGTCGAGATGGAAGCCCTGAGAGAGCGTAATATTCTTCTTGGTATCAATTCGCCTGCTGCTCTTCGAGGAATGGTGGCACTGAAGGCTTGGTACTTGAAATACCACGACCACCTGAAACAAGGCGAAGATATGTTTTCAAAGAGCTTGTTTATGCTTGCAACGATGAAGCCCGTCGCTGGCCTATGGAGGATCTTCGAGCTGGAATAAAATTTAAATCAAGTTAGAAGTTCTCCGAATTTTCAGCTGCACTGGTGACATGTAAGACACCTTTATGTGGAAGGTGGTTAGCATTCGTAGATTTGCGGAATTTTGGATTCCGGACAAGAAATCAAGCGATATTTGAGCGCCATCGAGGTAGCTGCTATCGTCAGAATCCACAGCAGAAATGGATCAGCTTCCTCCTTGAAGCCGGTTCTGGTGGTTCCTACCATGAGCTGAGTCATCACGAGCAAGGCATCTCGTATCTACCTGGCGACTACTTCCGCTTCTTGTCCATCTGTGTGTGTTTTGAGTAAGTATGGCATTGTATCGTACCTTTTTAGCCTGTGTGCAGTTACCTGCCACACGTGCCAGACACTCGAAGGACCTGGTCATTGGTTGCACATTTGGGAGCGTTGCTGAGCAAAGAGAATGTGGCGAAGGCCAGCAACACGTGGTAGGCCTTGCAAGCCGGAGTTCAGGAACGGGTTTCCAGGCTGCTCCACTATCCTAATTCATAATCCTCAGAGATCCATTCTGAGTAGCATAGAAAGAGTTCTCCCGCAGCAGCAGATTCTCATTTTGAAGAGGTGTTCAATCCTCATATCCGTGCTCGTGCCCGCTTCAAAATGGAGTTTTACATATGACCTTGAGGAGGTGGAGTTCCAGACAGTTCCCGCGAAACGTATTCACGAGTGTAATATGCTCATCCTCGTCGCCCTAACCCCCCGTCCACCTCTCCTTTTTCGATATCGGAGGGTCTTCCGCAACAAGTAAACAAAGCACGTGACAGCCATGTTTCATCAACCGACCCCGCGCGGGGTATTCCTGGAGCAAAGCTTTGATGTTCACCAAACGATTGACTGACATGTCTGAAGGCGGCAACGACTATTACGCTGCTGTATGTGCACACCACATTCTTCCCTGTTGATGATCTAACCATTATCTGATTCAGTGCGATCCTTGCAGGACCAGGAAATTCAAGGTAATTCCACTGGGTCTTTTCTACTTCAATGTCGCTCAACCTCTTCAGTGCACCAAGGAACGACCAACATGTGCTGCTTGCTCGCAACTCGGCATACGTTGCGTATACAGTCGAAAGATTTCCCGAACCCCACTAACGCGGAGCAATCTCACAGCTGCTGAAGATCGTATCCGACTTCTTGAATCGGCTTTGACGAGCCTTTTCCCTGGGATAGGTCTGGAGACAATATTGTCATCAACTCAGTCTCAAATTACAGACACTCCTTCGGAACGTACCGCATCTCAGCCAGCCAGAAGCTCTCCTCCTGATGAGGATGAGAAACGCAATGCCAACTCTTCGTCGGAAACTTTGCCTCGTGAAGCAGACGGGTTTGACTGGACCGAGACTGCAATCACATTGAGTGAGCTCTCTGATGTCTCTGATGGAATGGCAGCCCTGTCTATCAACCCTGAAGGTGCTGGATACCTTGGTTAGTGCTACAAACCCTCAAAGATGGTGTCTGCTGAACAAGGGCTCTCAAGGTGCCACTTCAAGCGTCGTGCCTCTTCGGACTCTCTTCAGTAAAGACCACAGTACCAACATAGACCTGGATAAGATGCTTGATTGGCAAGCACACTCCCTTATCCCTCAGCAAATCCCTTTTAACCTGCCCGAGGAAGCCTTTATCGATGCTTACTTTAGATGTTATCATCCCACTTATCCATTTCTTTATGAGCCGTTGTTCCGATCTCAGTTTGAAAGCAAGAGCCCTCGACCAGACTCGTGGCCTATCCTCCTGAACGCAGTACTTGCTTTGGGGGCATGGTGTATCGGAGAAGATGAGTCCGTTATGGACGATTACTTCGACCAGAAGATCGCCCGACTTTTTGAAGCACGCTCTATATTTGAGAGTGGAAATTTGACTTCCGTCCAAGCTTTACTTCTCCTCAGCAACTACACCCAGAAACGTAACCGTCCTAATACTGGATGGAATTACCTCGGGCTAGCTGTTAGAGTGGCGCTGAGTCTTGGACTTCACAAGGAATTCCCAGACTGGGAGATCTCTCTGCTGCAACGGGAGACAAGACGCAGAGTCTGGTGGGGTCTCTTCATTTTCGATAGTGGTGCATCTATAACCTTCGGAAGACCTGTTCTTTTGCCACAGAAAGGCATAATGGATGCATCTCAGGTTCTAAATATTAGCGAGGAGGTAATTATACCCATATTGAAACTATTTTCTTTTATTGATTATTAGCAGTCTCTAACCGCCTCGACTACATCACTGCCCACTGAACTTTTGGAACCTACAATTTACACACCTCTGATCTGTCAATCTTTGTTCCATCTCACGACAAATACCCTCCACCACCGTCTGATCACCAGTCCAAGTCCATCACCTCAAGAGCTGACAGCCCTCAACCGCACAATCGATAGTTGGAAAGATTCGATTCCATCCTATTTCGACCTTGAAAGCTCCGGAGTTCAGTGGAACGAGACCTTTGTTTTTGCCCGCTACCGTCTCTTATGGCGAACTTGGAATCTGAAAATAATAGTTTCTCGCCCCATTCTCCTTCGATGGGCCGCCAGATTGAAGGACTCGGACCCAGGCAGTTCTGACACGACGGAGGAATTGAGATGCCGTAAAATATGTATGGACAGTGCAAGTGCTACCATAAACTCCGTTGCAGAGTTCATGTCTAAGGGTATAGTCTCACGATTGAGTACTTGGTACTTGCTGTAGGTATCTCTTCCATCTTGATCCATACCTTTGCTCACTGGGCCATCGGAACCTGACTCGAGAACCCAAACAGATATTTCCTCTTCCAAGCTGGTCTCGTGCCTATAGTGTGTCTGATGTGTGATCCAGCACACGAGGAGTCTACAACGTGGCTCGACGATATTTTGACTACCAAGGGTCTCCTCACCCGCACCGCTATCACCAATCGACTTGCTGCTCGCTGTTTAGGTATGTTCAGTCGCTTGTCACCGCTGTTTGACACTGAGACTCATGAAAATGTGGGCTCATGGGAAGGAACTTTCACGACTGGGTTTTCGGACGACCAGTTCGGGGGAGGTCTGTGGGACTGGGCGAACAATGAGATGAATTGGACTATTTGAGGGCTTTTGTCTTGCTGCTACAAGAGATACATAATACCCTTCCTAGATTTATACCTGGATTAAAGTTGTTATCCTCTATTTCTTGATGCTGAATGACCATTCCTTCCTCCCCAAGTCAGTATCATCGACCTGTACCCCTCGAAGCTGGGCTTCAACCTGTCAAATCCGGTCCTTCTCTTCATGTGCTGCAGTTTTCGCCAAAGGCGAAGTGCATATCTTCCAGTGTCTTGATTATTGTCGTCAGTATTTCTAACATGAAAGTGAGATTGGAGGGGCTCGCCTTTCCTCGTATTGCTGGTACAAAGGAATAGGTGATTTCGCCTGCGAGAAGACAAAATGCTGCGAAGAAGAGGTAGGCCCCCACATGATGGGGCAACCATGTCTGGTATCACTGGGCCAATGATGCTACATAGTATTAGCATTTTCAGGATCTGTTGGGAATTGTGGAGCTTACAAATTGCACAGGTTGTGGATGTTGTGAATCGTGATCGATATTACCTTCGAGCGGATCATGATGGTAAAGATTTCGGATGGCAGGACCCAACAGATTGGAGCTGAAGATTGCACTCAGATCGATGGAGATGTTTCAATAGAATAGGTTTTGAGGAGGCTACTCACCAAAGGAATAGGAGAAGCTCACGTCATAGATGTAGATGAATGCGATACCGATCCACCGGCAACTCTGGTGAGGATATAGTATCGCCGCAGGCGCCAGTGATCGCCCCAACAATGACGAGGGTCACACGTAAATAGTAGACTTCTACCAACTTCTCGATGAAGAGAGGGCTGGGATAGTGCCGAGGCAATTGAGCCGGTGATCTGAGCCTAAGATTATTGGTTGAGCGGGAACTTGTCAGCCGGTCGGCACCTCCAGCTTGCGTTGATGGCAAACGAAATGGCATTTCCCGCATTTACTCAGTCATCTTTTAAGCTGCTGCTTTGCACTGGAGCGGTGCTGGAGGGAAAGGGTTACTGCAAGAGCTCCCGCGGTAATTGAAGCTTCGCGATCCTGCCAGCGAAAATGAATTGAAAAGCATGAATACAAGACTCACAGGATTGTACGGCTTACCTGCAGGTTGAGGCATCAAGTAGGGGAATATCGGAGTAAGTAGAGCAAAATTTTCGTGAAGGTCATCGGTTAGTGGCATGGATTGGCTGGCGAAGGAGAGGTCCTAAGTTCTTCTGCTATTGAAGGATTCTTGTTCGATTGGAGAGGGAGGAGGCGGGACAAATATTGGGAAATAAATTCTCCAGCACACGACTGCAAAAGGAATCGGTCTACCCAACACTCTGTCATTGGGTCTGTGGACGAGAACATAAGTCCGCGTAGTTCGTAGGCGAGTCTTCTCCCGGTGAAAGCATTGCCGGCACCATCCAATACATACCACGATCAGAAGAGTATTGAGCACCACTTTTGATATGTCTGCGTCAGATTCCATTCGCTGCGAATTCCACAGTATCAGACTAGCCGCACCTGCTTACAGCCCGCACAACGACAGTAAGACCATATTCGAGTTCTCCCCGGGTTCAACATCTCCAGCATACACAACAAAGCCGTCTCCAACTTTCGCTCCTGCCACAGCGACTTGTGTAGAAGTATTGACTGGCACAATTATCTTCTCCCTGGGCAGCGCATTTTTAACATGCAAAACCTTCGTGGTGTACGACTTCACGGCGATTGGCGTCGCTCCACTTGGCAGCTCACAGCCCACATTGAACCGAACCTCCCTGCGCGTGAGTTCTGCAGGTTCCCAAGGTAGCCCAAATCTGCGGAAAAAAGCTTTGAATGCTGGGCCAGTTATATGACTTGGGAAGTGCAATCCGACTATAGCCAAGCCCCCTCCGCGAACATATGTAATAACCTTCTCGATGACGCCTTGGTTCGCAGGTTGTGTAAGGCCTTGATCGGTAATTATGATCGCCTTCGGGGTGTTGGACTCTAGGAAGCGCGCCGCACCGGCAGTAGTCTTGGCTTTCTTGAGCTGTGCGCGTTCATTAAGACTGTTGATCAGATGAGCGTACCGCGAGTTGAAGAGGTCTTCGGCTGCGAGGCTGAGGAGGAGGATTGTGGGTTTGTCGCTGGGCTCAGATAGTGTCGCTATTGTGGAGGATGTAGGGCCGTCCATTAGAGGTAGCTGGGAATATTGCTGTCCTGATGGCAGCAGATGAGTGCTGGAGGTTGGAAGTGGGTTCTACTACGGGTAGTCCCGCAAATGCCGCACCTTCAGCCTCCCCAGTAATATTAACGGTTACTAGGTAGGTAGGCTTAGCGAGATAGGAGCGTGCTGGTTAGATGAACATCCATAAGCTCAGCTAAACTACGGCCCATATCAACTTTACAAGTTCGTCGAGCTCAGCTGCCTAGGTGGACATGAAAATTTTTAATTTAGACCTCAAAAATCAATCGCCTACAGAGCCATGCTGCTGCTAACATTGCAAACCCCCCAACTCTGAAAGCCCAGCCAGTTGCGTCTGAACTCCCTGCTTGGTGCGCCACCCAAAAGACACCGCTACATATCAACGCCGCAAGTAGTTGCGGAGCAGAGATGGCTAGATTATGCAAGCTCAAGATGGTTCCTGTATCACAATCTTCTCCCGCTTTGCCATTATGCTTGGTGATCTCCGCACCAATTATAGCAAATGGAGCCCAAAGGGTCATTGCCCAGGATAAACCAACGCACCCAATGACATATGTGCCACCAGTTGGTGAGGTCACCAGGATGGTTGAGAACATTGCTATTGCGAAAAGTAGATGCGAGGCCATCCAAACACTTGCGACGTCAAAATTTCCGAAAGACCTCCTGTTTGAATGCTTGTCATGATTCAAAGTACCAGTATTGAGAGACACGAATAATGGGAGGAAGCTATTCGCCAGGACGGCAACGATTGCGAATATAAGGCTGGCGAAAGTTCCAGAATAAAGACCGTCTTCATGAACGCGATCTTTTGCAGTTGAGGATAGGGAGCTATCGCCAATCAAGATTGGTACGCTATCTTATAGAGGTTAATCTCGAAAAGTATTGGGATTATAACATACTTACAAAGGTCACTTATGTAACTGCTTTGATGTCAGCCCGTGTCAGGCAATTTGCTGACAAGTTGAAATGGAAAATTGGTAACGTACGTGGTGCTATAGAAAAGAAACGGGTACCAGCCCATCCACGCACAAAATTGAACCTGGCATACTCTGCGGATCCTCCATGGCATAGCTCTAGAGGTGCGTAATAATTGTCTTAAAAAAGACGTAAATTTTATACTTTCTCTAGGCGTTAGTAGCATGCTTTCTGGGTCAATCTCTGAGACTGCAATGCAACTCATTCCGACCGTCATTGCTAAAGTAACAGAGGCAATCAAACAAAGCCCCTGGAACTGGCTTATCGAGGAAGATGGAAAAAGACTTGGCAAATCCGTGAAGCCCGCCAGATACCCAACGATATTTCCGAGTCCAGTAAGACGGCTTGCCCAGGCACTGGCTTGTGCTTGTTGATGTCTTGCGCAGTTCTCAATAACTAGTGTTCTGAGGCCCATTTGAAGGGGTTGAATAGAGATATTGAGAGCGTAGATTCCAATTGTCGCAAGTATTATGGCAACTGTTCTGATGCCATCACTATCGACATATCTGTTTGAGGATATCAACAGTCCTTTTAAAATGTCTCCGGACCAGGCAAGAAAAAGCAAAGATAAAATGGTTGCCAATGCTCCGCTAAGAATATATGGCCTTCTTTGGCCCCACGGGATACGGCATCGATCACTGAGCACTCCCATCAATGGCTGAATAAGGATGCCACAGAGAGGTCCAGCTATCCACACAAGCGCGGTGAGCGATTTCGAAAGTCCCAGTGATATTAATAGTGGCTGATTGACTTGTTAATCGCATGTACGGACGAATTTCTGACTCGGAACTTCCAAGAATAAGGAGTGCCGGGGCTTCTAAAATCTGGTAGAAAATACGTACCGCACCACGAGACGAAATAACAGACCAAACAACTTGAAGACTACATAAAGAATCAGGGCTGCCTGGGTCATGGGCTATCTGGAAAGTGCCTTACCCACCAAGCCCGCATGTTGAAGCAATCAAGAGTGGCTTGCTCAAGGAGCGCCTTTCAAACTCATTTTCCGTTTGCACATTTTCTTCATCTGGTATGCCTCTATAGAGGTGGTCGTTTTCGGATATAGTCTTATGCGATGTCTCCTTGCGAGGGAACTTAAATGCTGGCGACATGTCTGTTAAGAAAATCTATAATCTGGCGAAAACCCAACCGAACATACAAAACTCCAAGATTCAATGAATACGGATAAATAAGCATCTAGACTAATGTTGGACGAAGTAGACACGCTAATTGCTCGCTAATGAGTGTGAATGAAGGCTGTCCGGAATATAATGCTGCTTATACATATTCCGGAGGGTAGCCATCATCATTCACTAACCATGACCACTGAGCAATGAGATGCAGCATGCCATTAGAGCTTAAGCTTAATGGCAAATAATTTAATTTCTTCGTCGTACCGGAAAATTGGCTCTTTTAAGAAAACACAATCGAACGCTTACGATGCATAACGTATATGATATCCGTTAGCTGCGAGCCGGTGCGCCTCCTACTAGCCCCCAAACACACATACTTACGACTTCTATCTTGTAATAACTGATTACTCAAATTGAATTCTAGATCTAACAATCTTTTTTATTGAGGGTCATCTTCTATATTACCAGGCTGCTTCTGTTTTCTTTCTTTGTATAACGTGGCATAATTTCAAGAGTTGGCTCTAACAAAAGGCGCGCGGGCTCACAACTGAACGGATAGTATTAACACCTCTAAAGTCGATTAAAGACCTATCCTACTCTCGAACAAAATAGCTCTCATCCTTTTGCTTTCTTGTTACTAATGTTCACGCTTCTGATCAAGGTCACTCACTTGCTATAAGCCCACTCCACAAGTTATAGCTACCCGTCAAAGATGTCCCGTACATCTTAGCTCCGTCTAGGTAATTGTATATTAGACTTTGGCTGTTCTCTTATCCGCGATATCGAACTTACTACTCGAGGTGGTCCAAATTACTATTAAACTGCCAAAAGCAGCGGATGAAGCCAGCCATAGAACGAATATAAGAAATGTAATTCTTAACGGATAGGTTCTTTTGGCTCGCCGGTTCCTAAATGAATCCTCTTCGAATGTTGAGGATGCACATTGGAAAGTATATTGAAATTGATCCATCTCTGTAATTTGAAAAGAGAGTCTGAAGGTGAGCTTGGGTAGCCGGTTCAAAATGTTTCGGCGAGTTTTCTTGAGAAACAAAGGTTTGATGCGCTTTGTCGGAAGCGGTACGTCGTTATCTTCGTATATGCGCCTAGGTAGACTCTCACTGGCTATGATCAAGCGAGCAAGGCTGTAAAAATCCGTAAGTCCGGAGCAGCGCCGGAACCTGGTGAAGAGAAGGTTCGACGTTCCGGAATGCTTTTTACGGCTGCAACCATTTTACCCCCGGTGCCGAAAAGAAGCCAGCGGTAACTTTTGGCGAGGCCTATGAGGGCGTAACCGACGATCTTGTTCCGGCTGCGGCCCCCCTCAGCGCCTTGATATATATGAACTTCCTTAGTATGTAGTTGCTCAATTTGTTAGAGCTTGTTCCAAATATTATCTTGCTGCAATTCGTTGTTATGGCTGAGAAAAAACCACTTTCCCCTTCAAAGTATGAGCTCCTCCGAGATGGATACGACGAAAGTTCTGAAGTCGGTGAAGAACGAGAAGACATCAATTATGATTCTTTCTATCCCCGCGTATACAACAAATATTCTCGTCGCTTCCCGGTCATTTGCATCGGCATTTGTTTAACGTCCTTCATTCTCAGCTTGATAATTCTTGGGGTATCTGGAATCCTGCTGCGCATACGTCTAAACCAAACCAATTCAACTGGCGTTATTTCCTCTAGTACTCCCAACACCTTTCAAATCCACCACGGCATATGGGTAGAGGAGGCGCCTGACGACTATCCGTGTGGCCACACTCCTGCGGAGGCTATTGCTCGTGGTTGTAAATTTGAGACCTTGATCACATCTTGGCAGCATCCAGATTGCTTCGACGAAGAGCTCAACACCGAAATAGTGGCACGGTATTCACCTTTGCCTTTTTACTGGAGCGATCGATTACTCCCCGAAGGCGAATACCCAACACCCGAAATGTTGCATGTCATTGACCCCGAAGACATGCCGTATCATGAAGGTCCGTTCTGGACTACAAGAGAGTATCACACTTGGCACTGCAGTTATGCGTGGATGAAGATGCATAGGGCAGTGGAGCAAGGGCGGAAGTTGGTAAGTCGATATCCCGGGGGAATACTCCAGAATTTAGATTTCAAAAATTGATGCATCGCTTCGAAAGGAATTTGAGAAATTGTCCCTTTTGAAAAACTCCTCTTAAGACTCTTGTTGAAGCAACCTCACTTCCTCTGCAGACATCCAAGAAAACAAACTAACTGCATTGTGTCGCAGGACAAGTATTTATCGGGCTATGTTCATACAGAGCATTGTGCAGGATTGCTTGTAAATTCTAGCCGACCTGGAGCAGCAGAGCTGTCTTCAATCATAACTTTCGCACCTGGAGGCTTATTTTATCCCAAATGTTGATTAAGGATTCAAGGGTGTTGAGACTGGAGAGATTAAGTAGTAAATTACTCCCTACAAAGGAATATATGAATTACATTGAATTTATTGTGAATGTTTCAGACAGCTTGTACAAAGAGAATTTAGATCCAAAAGAAAAGCCGAGGCGTACTCTACAATTCTATAAATCGAGTTGAAATAAAATAGAATTACATTGCTTTAACAACTAAGATTGATCTACTTGACAGAAAACTGCCTTTGCTACTTACTCTCTTTGCAATTCGTTTATCACTTACAGGTATTTGTTAGTTGTTGTCCATAAATCCCCCACTTTAGTTTCTATGCAATTTCTATTACTTGATTACGGATCAATCTGGTAACAGAGCTTTATTAGTTAGCTTTAGTACAGAACTATTCAAGCTCAACCATTGACAAGTCAATTTTGGGCAGTAAGAAGTATACATTCAGCAAAAATATTTAATATTCCCCTTCTTACCCATGACTAGCTACTGTGTAGTATCAACTATTCAAATATCACACTTGATCACCAGTGGAAGTAACAAGACATTACATCTAATCTTGGGACAAAATGTCACGCTTGTCCTGAGATAAAATATCCCTCTTCTTGTCCTGGGACAAGATATCGCGTTTATCCTGAGACAAAATATCCCTCTTCTTATCCTGGGATAAAATGTCGCGCTTGTCCTGGGATAAAATATCCCGCTTGTCCTGGGATAAAATATCCCGCTTGTCCTGGGATAAAATATCCCGCTTGTCCTGAGATAAAATATCCCGCTTGTCCTGGGATAATATATCCCGCTTGTCCTGAGACAAGATATCGCGTTTATCTTGAGATAAGATGTCCCGCTTGTCCTGAGACAAGATATCCCGCTTGTCCTGAGACAAAATATCGCGCTTCAAAGCTTTGCATGTAATTAGCGATATTCCAAAATTTCCTGAAACGAGTATGCATCCAAATATATATACACATACCTGGAGCGAGAGGCAACGCCAGAGTGGCAGCTGCAAGGGAAAGCCATGTGAGGAGAGTTGACACCTTCATAGTGAGTGACGTTCTGGAATGCTGATGAGGTAGCAAATTGGGAGGGTTTCGACTATTGGAAGTGCTAAGGTGATGACGGAATACTTAAAGAAATTGAAGACTTATCGGAGAACATCATTATCATAGGTATATATTGATCTGGCTGAGGAACTCCGGGCGACGAATACGGAAGTCTAAAAACTGCTTCCGACCCGGAGTAGTGAGTGAGTAGGTATGTAAATAAGCGGGCGAGTATGTCATCAGTTCCGGGATTTCTACATCTTAACAATAACTAAGTCGCTTATGTCGATGCTTGCTATTTTTCCCCCGGAGCTCGGAGCTTCATCTCATGACAAGCGGAGGCTCCGGATTTTTCCAACAACCCTAGGTTTACTAGAAATGGCCCGGAGCTGTCAAGGATTACAATGCATAGACAGCAAGCTTGACGCTCCTTAACCATGACCCCTCGGACTTACTCGATGCTGCTTTCCAGGCAGTGATTCTCGCCGAGATCCAAGCATTCTACGAGTGCTTTTTCTGGACTCGAAGCTATACTACAACCTGGTGGGATGAAAGGTGCAAAAGACATGTGGGATAAAACGACTTGGACATATCAACATAGCTTGATTTTGGCTTCGGAAAACGACCTTTCAAAGACGCGACATGAGACTTTGAAGATGGCAGAGAGATTGTAGGATATAACGGCAAGCGATTATGGGTAAAAAGTCGTTTCGAGCACTTTTCTCGATCGGCGCAGTTCCATCGAACGCCAAAGCAAGAAAAGAGAGTACTTCCAAACATCTTCAATACTACCACAGCCTCTAGTTTCTAGCCTAAATAATGAAATACCGTCAACGCTACCAGAATGGCTAACAATTAATTACTTTGAGGTTTTCAATGTCCCTCCATCTTCCTCTTATCCTACAGGTTTTTTAGCCCCTCTCTCGCAACCTTCAAAGTCCCATTATGTCTCTCCCACGCCCATTTCCTGATGACCGACCAATCCCTACAACTATGTATCCGATCCCCATACACATAATTCGAATTTATACCTTGATAAAATTTGGTAGGGTTAGGAGTTGTGTCGCCGGAACATTGGATATGTTGGCGAAGGTGGATCAGGCAGTGGTCTAAGTGTTCTGGGCCATGGGTGTGGTCGGGTGGTGGGTAGGAGTCTGGGTAAAGGGCTACGCGGATTGAATTCTGTTTCAAGGAAGCGGATTAGTGGCGTTTTCTTTTTCGCGGGCGCGGAAACATACGAGGCAATGGAGGCTGTGGAAAACATCGAGCCTGTCATTTCATCAGCATTTCCTTTTCAAATCACATTTCTCTACGCTCTTTCATCTCTCTTCTCCTTCCTTCTCTTCCCACTCTTTCCACGCTCCTCCAGGTAACACTTTACCAAACCGGATTAAAGAGATAAACATACCCAGTAGTAAATCCTCCGTGAATCTTATCCGCAAACTCCATATACCCCTTTCCCCACAACTCCTTCGCTTCTTTTTCAGTAATAGCAAAATACCTTCCCCCATTCAACACCTCCCATGCCTCATCGATCTCCGGTGATGGATAACCTGTATAAGGAGGTGATTCAGGTACCATACTTTCGACGCCGTTAGGATCGAAAGAGGGGGAGCCACTGAACTGGACGGGTACTATTGGGGTCTTAGGTATGCCTGGTTTTTCGTCAGTTACCTCCCGATGATTTCGTATGTTCTATCTCGATTGAAGGAAAAAGGGAGAGGCTAGATAGCAAGGAAGCGAAATCATGAAAAGATATCTAATATGATGAATCAAACCGCTCTTCTCCTCCTACTCCTCCTCCTCCGCAAGTTAGAAACGATTAACTTATCACTAACCTAAAATATTATCCGTTCTCTCTCTCTCTGTTTCCCCAGTCCCCCTCCCGCCGTTTCCATTACCACCATTGAACAGCAACACCGTCGCCAATAGAGCAAAAACAAGGGTTGAAAGAATCCACGGCGCTGTGTTGCCCTCAATCCTCGCTGATCGAATCGATGAAAGTTTTGTATTGATATTTTGGAGCTGTGATATTGGAGTTGAAGTTGAAGTTGAAATGATTGCTTGGTTTTGGTCTTCGTTTTGGAAAAATGTCTCTTTCTCCATCGCTGATTGCTCGGGATCATCGGAGGAGTCTAGGCGGTTGTATTTGCGGAAGAGGGGGAGGGGGAAGTTTGGGAAAGGCATTTCCAGACTCCGGTGTTAGCGGGTGGAAACGAAATGTCGTTAATATGTACGTATGTGTTGGTTGAGCCGTCAACGAGTGAGCCTTAAGGAGAGGAGGAGGATGTTAGAAGTTTAGATACAATAGAGTATGATTATTATTGAGAGCGCCCTAACATTAATATAAAGCTTCGGCAGTTGGCAAAAATGGCCGGAGCCTGTGCGAAATGCCGGCTTTGGCTCTCTGAGTCGCCCGAAAATCTATCCGTTCAACTACAGCCATGCAACTAACTAGCGATTAATCGTGAAATTAAGCGATTTTGCCAAATTCGCATATTCTAGTGATCTAGCTATTTGGATTAATTACGCCCACGCAAATAATATTATAATAATACCTTTATATACTTTCCCCGTTAATATAATTAATTATTATAATAGCTTTAAGGCGCGTCTTAAGGCGTTTAAATAATACTTCTCCCCCTGACTTATAATCGCTAAAAAGGGTACCTAAGCCTAATATAAAGACTATTATAGTAATATACGATATAATAACCTTTATATTACTTTCTAAAAAGTATAATAAATATAGTACTATATATTTAAAGCTTACTCGACTTTCTAGTAATTATTCGAAGTTAATTAAACCTTAATTTAATACGCTAAGACTATTACTAGAACTAGTAAATCTATTTGGGCTTATTACCCTTATTTTATTATTAGGACTTTCCCCGAATAAGAAACCTTAACTAGCTTTTACTTCTCTTAAATTTAACTTTATAAGAAAAGTTATAAGTATATTGCATTATATAAATATACCTTTAGAGTAATATATTAATAGGAAAACGTATAATACTATACTATAGAAGGCCAAATCCTAATATTATACGAAGTACAAGAATCCGTCTATAACAAAAACTCGAAACGAATAGATCTGAAGACGTAGGTTTATAGAACCTAGTTCGAATAGTGCGAATCGTCAATATAAGCTCAAAAGAATGTATATTCAAATAATAGTAATAGTTTAAGTAAAAAGGTTGTTCGTAAATATTGATACCTAGTACAAAACCCAGCTATATAGTATACCCAGTACCATATCATGTGACTTCCGCAAAACGTAATCTCCCAGAACTGCCCCTCTATAATACTTATAAGGGGAGATATTAATAATCCTTTTAGTAGAGTAAACAAGAGTTAAGTATTATAAAAAGTTTAATTAAAGGTTAATAAATAAGCTAATTAGTAATACCTTTAAGGTACTAATTGATTATAAATAAACTAATAAAAAGTATAAATCGGTTTTATTAAAGAGAGACTCGTTATTAACCTAAACGTTAATAAGGAACTTAAGGCTAATCAAAAGGTATACTACTAAGTCTTAATAACCTTATACGTAAGACAATACTTAGGGGATAAGAAATAGACCGGGGAAATAAGAATTTATTACTTTTATAAGACTTTTAATTAAGTATTTACTCTAGAGCCTATCGAATTATTAATATAAAAAAAGAATAATAAGGGAAGACTTAATATTATTTAACTTATAGTACTCCGCGAAAAGATTACTCCTTATAATCTTAATAATAAAATCGATAACGGGTCTAATATTATAAACTCTTAAAGCGTTATATAAGATATATAAGAACTTTTTAATTTTACTTAAAAATAGCTTTAAGTAAAGTCTATAAAGGATTCTCGAGTATTTAAGTTATTAATTATATAATAAGAGGTTTTTACGAATAATAAATATATAAAAATAAACTATTTAAATTTCTCTAGTTATTATTACGTACTTAAGAAGACTAGCTCTTATTATAGAGTTTCTTTTACTAAGTAAGAATACTAGGCTCGATTAGTAATATAAGGTATTAATAGGGTTATATTAAAATTACTTCTTTAAGAATAAATTATAAAGTACTTTATTAAAATTATAATATAAGTATAAAAGAAAACAAAAAAGTATATAATAAAAGTTAAAGAATAGTCTTCTTTTTCTTAATTAAACTCTTAAGGCATTTCTTAGTATTAGTAACCCGTATTAATAATTAATTATTATTATAACGGGTTAAAGCCTAATCTCTTTCCTTAGTAACTTACCCCCTTTTCTTAACTACGTCTCTAATACTATTATTAAGAACTATTAGTTCGAGAGTTTTTTTTACTTAGAGGAATAGAGACTAATAACCTTTTACGACTTTATAATTAGCTTTAAATTAAGTAGTTAAATCCGCGAAGAAAGACTAAAATTATAAAGGTTATTATAGTTATAGATAATTAGTTTTTAATTATTAACGACTTTTATAAGGTAAATATAAAGGTCTTAATTATAAAAGATATAAAGTATAATATTATAATAAAAATCTAATATAAGATTTAAGCTTTTAACGCTTTAGAAAAGGCTTAACGCTCACGTACTTATCTAGTAGTTAAGGGGCTAAATTCGATAAGAAAAGTATAATTATTATATTTATCTCTAAGATTATTTTAATTTGATTTAAATCCAAATAATATTTAAGAGAGAGAAACGATTTATAACCCTTATAATTAGCCTAATTCTAGAGACTTTAGTTAAGAGATATTATAAAGTAATAGTAATTAATAAAAAGGGGTAAAATAATAGGGTTATTCTTAGATTTTTTATATTATTTCTCTTTTCTTATATTTATAAGATATCTTTATAACTCTAGAATTTAATAAGGGGATTAGGGCAAAATCGAAAGGGATTTAGAAACTCGCTATTATTAAAGGTATAAAAAAATCTAATTTAATATATATATATATTTAAATTTACTTTTAGTATTACTTAATTAAAACGTACTTATTTTATTACTATTAGTATAATATACTAGGTATTAAAACTATTTATTTTCTAGTACTAAATCTTTAATTTCCTTAATCTTTTCTCGTATACTAATATTCTATAAGTATATAATAACTCTTATAGCTACTTTTTTCCCAAATTTAACTTACTATATTACTTATTTAAAGAACCCTTAATATAAATTGAATTAAGACTAATAACTATAGTAATACTATTAAATAAATACTTTAAAGTTAGAAAAACTCTCTTTAATTAAGTTAAAGTCTAGGGAATAAAGTAAAAGCTAAAGAAACTATATTCTTAATTCTTTATATACTCGTTTGATTATCTCGCGTATAAAGTAATAAATAAGCGTATTATTTAAAATAATAATTAATCGAGACTAAGAATAAGGGTTATAAGTCGGGAGAAGATACTCGATTATAAAGGTTTTAAATATCTTTAAGGTATAAGTATTAAGAAAAGTAATTAATATAAAGTAATTAGTAATTATATAGGCTATAAGAATAGAGACTCTTTCCTTACTTATAAGAAACTATTATATAATAGCTCTTACTCTTTTATTAGCTTAACTATATATACGATTACTTAATCGATTATTACTTTTATTTTTATTAATATAAATAATTTAATTAATAGAGAACTCTTAAATAGTATATTATTATATATTTTATAACTTTATATTACGTTATATTACTTTAACCTTTAGCTTCTTTTATATAATATTTAAACGTTATAATATTTTTATAATAGTTTATTAAGTAATTATAATATTATATACTTTAAAGAGAAAATCGACTAGTTTATCTTAATAATACTAAGAGTATTCCTCGAGTATTATATATATTATAACCTTTATCTTACTTATAATAACTCTTATAAGGCCTCTAGATAATAAGAGTACTAGTTTCTTTTCTTTAATACGCTTTTAGTATACGCGTATTATATTATATATCGTCTTATATATCTTTATTAGGCTAATTAAGAATTTGTAATCTATAATAATATATTATATAAATAATTAGTCTAATCTTTAAAGAAGAAAGGTTATAAGAAAAAACTACTCGAGTAAGTATATATTAAGTATTATCTAGTCTAAAGAAAAAAGAAGAAAAAGTAAGTCTCTTTCTAAGTATTAAATTACTTTTATAAATCTTAGCGAAATAAGTACTTAAATAAAACTTAGATAATTATAAAATATAACTAAATATTTAATAAGTATAATTAGATATTTTATAACTATAAGATTAATTAAGCCTTAATTTTATAATATACCCCTTAGTTATTATAGAAAAGTCTAGAAACCTTTTATTTTATAATAACTATTATTTTGTAATCTTTAATCCCTTATATTCCTTGAATAATTATAATTTAATATATTAGAATATATACTTGTATTCGAAGTCGATTATAAGATATAGTATATATTTACTTATATAGCTTATAAGTAAGTTCCTTATACTTTATATATATATAGATTTCGAGTCGTAAATATTAGTATTTATTTTGTTTAATTACTTAAAGTAATAATTAATTTAATTAAAGATTTTATACTTAGTAATAACTAGTATTATAATTAGCTCTAACTAATATCTCTTTTATCTCTTAGTCTTATAAATAATATAAATAATACAAATAGTATAAATAACGTAAACTTTATATATTGTCTAATCTTTATAATTACTTTAATTAATCTAGTAACTTAATACGCTTTTAATTATATTAGTAGGCGCGTAGCTAATTAGGCTATAAGTATAAAATCGCGATCTTGCGACCTTTAATCTCTAATAATAATAATAAATAATAACTAGGCTGGCCGATAGTCCGGTCTAGTCTAGACCGTAGGGTTTTTTAGGGACCGTAAAATAGTCCGGTCTCAAAATTTAGGGTTTTAGGGACCGTATTTAGACTATAGTCTTATAGTCTAGTCTATAAATAATTCGGTTTAGTCTAAACTATTATAAATAATTAGACTATCTTTATTAGTATATAAAATTAAAAAAGTTTTTATATAAAAGTTATAAAGTAATACTTAAGAGTAATAATATAATATTTAAAATTAAAAAATAATTAATATTTAATTAATTAAATTATAAACAATCTCCCTAAATTTTTTTGGGATTATTATAGTCTAGTCTTAAATAAATTTAGGGACTATTATATAAATAGTTCGGTCCCAAATAATTTTTGCGGACCGTTAGACGGTTTAGTCTAGTCTAGTCTAAAGACTATAGTCTAGTCTAGCTAGCCTAATAATAACGTTAACTTTAACTATTACTATAATAGTATATTATTACTATTTTATTAATAACTCTTCTATCTTCTTATTAATTATTAATATAAGTAATAGTATAAGTAATAATACGAGTAATCGATTATCTTCGTCCGAATTTAGGGTTTAATTCTTATACTTTATTTAATTAATATCTTATATTTTAATAATTAATATAACTAACCTTTTTAATATATAAGGCTTTAATAAAGAGCTTTAAGTAAAGATACTTATTAATCTTTTTATTATTAAATCTAATAATCTCTTTTAATTTCTCTCTTCTCTTACTAATAATTGCAATAATAATAATAATAATAATAGAGAAAAAGAAGATAAGGAAAATAAAGCTAAAAAAAATAAAAAGAAAAAAATAAAGACAATTTAATCTTATCTCTTACTAAGTTATATAATTGCTATTATTAGCTTTTACGCTTATTACTTATACTAACTCTTATTTTTATTACTCGTCTAGATAATAGTCTTACTCGCTACTTATATAATTAGATTACTTGCTTTAGTCTTTATTCTTTTATTTTAAACAATTATATTCTAGATACTCTTTCTTATTATTCTTATAGTCTTACTTATAGTCTTAATACTTAGCGAGATTAATCTTGCCTTAGTTATTTGTTTTCTTTAATAGCTAAAAAATCTAATAATTATTACTTTAAGAATTCCGTTATATTATATAGTAATTAGTATTACTAATATTATATATACTCTTGCGCTTTAATCCTTACTAATATTCTTTTATATACTTAACTATTTTATAATAAGTATTCTTATTAAAAAGCTAATTAGAGTTTTAATCGAAAAGTATATTAAATATTAAGTTTAATTAATTAATACTAATCTTTATATAAAAAATAAAATAATTAAAGATTATTATTTAGACTATACTAAAGATTAGTAATTTTATTAATCCTATTAATCGCGCTCTAGGAATTAGTACTTATTAACGTAAAGATAATAATAATAACTAGGGTCTTATTCCTTAATATATTAGTTCTTTTTCTTTTAGTTTTATTAGTTTAAAGACTAGTAAGTAAGAAATACTTACTTATACTTTTATTACTTATATAGATATTATACGTAGTCTAAGTAGTTAAAGTAGCGAATAATCTACTAATAATCTAGGGAAATATTAAGTAATCTTTTATAATATGTTTTTATTCTTCTTTTTTTTATATTAAAGTAACTTAGTAATAATACTTAAATAAGTATTAATTTATTAAAGTTCCTTAACTATAAAATAAATAACTTATAAAATATAATATATAATTATTAATTATATTATTTTATTATATTATAGTTTTATAATATAGAAAACTCTACTTAGCCCTTTTAGTTAATCTTACTAGTATTTATATAGAATTTTATAATAGTCCTACTAATATCTTACTAAATATTCTATTAATTTAACTAATCCTAGTAATATTTAGTTAAAATCTTAATAAAATCTATTAATATTTAAAAGATATTTAATTACTAATCTCTAATTCTTAACTATTCTAATTAAATACTTAGTCTAATCCTTAGAGATTTATTTAATATTTACTTACTAGATACTAATTAATTAATACTTTTATATAATTAATACTTTAGATCTTATACTTTCTTAAAATCTTTAATCTTTTTATATATATCTTATAGATTTAATAAAGCTTAGGAATACTTAAACTTATACTTAGGGCGATTTTTAGTAAGCTTATTTATTAGTATTTTACTAGTCGATAAGTATATTACTTCGAACGTTTTAAATTTATACTCTTAATAAAGCTATATATTTTAAATATTTATATATTATAACTTAGTTATAATTCTCTTATTCTCTCTTACAATTAGTTTAATTATTTATTAATTATTATAAAAGATTGTTTAAGAGTCTTCGAGTAAGAGTTTAATCTCTTTAAAAAATTATTATAATACTATCGTTTCTTTAATTATATACTCTACTCTTAAAAGCTTTATTTAAGTAATAAACGTTAATACTATTAACTATCGAGTTACTTTTTAAGTAATAAGTCCTTTAAATAAGAATATTATATACTTATAAGATAATTATTAAGTTTTAATATTATTTATAAATAATATATTTAATACAATTAGTAACTAGCTTTCTAAGCTTTTTTTATATTAAATAGTAAGATAATAAGTTCCTTAAAGATATCTAATTACCCAATTAATTATTTTTATATATTATATATTAGGGTTTATTAAGAATTAAGAGAGTTAAGAGGTCGTAAAAATAATATTTATTTTAATTATAATTATAATATAAAAAACTAATCTTACTTTTTCTTAATATACTTTAATAAAGCTTAATATTATTATCTCTAGGTTTTTAATAAGCTTAGTTCTTAAGAGTAATATAAATAAACATTTTTATTTAATTAAATTAAACTTTCGAGTAATCTTTTTAATATAAGTATTATAAAGTAAAGAAATCGTCTTATTATTTTAATCTCTAATTATATAAATACCTACTTAAAAACTATTAAATATCTTTTAAGTCCCAAAACTTATATAACTTCTTTAGTTTCTTAATAAACTTATATACTTTTTACTTATTTCTTTTATAATATAAGATTAATATATTATTTATATAAAAGACTATAAAGATTTATCGAGTAAAGTTATAAAAAAGATATAGCTCTTTTTTATTTTAAATTAACTTAAAAGACTTAATTATTAAAGAGAAGTCTTAATATTAAAGAGCTAGAAAGTCTTATAAGCTATATAAAGCTTAGTTAATCTCTATATAAAACCTTACTTTCTTAAAGCCTAAAAGAAGCTAATATATTACTTATACTCTTTTATTATTTTATAAAGTATTAATAAAAGTATTAATAATATTATATTATTTAATTTTAAGATTAAAGTAAGCTATAATAGTTATAATTACTCGAAATAAATAAGTAACGAGTATAGTAATATATATAAAAATAATTAAATCTTTTTCTTAGAAATTATTATAAATAATAATCCGAGACTTATAGTAAATTACAAAACTATTTAAGTTTACTTTATAAGTAAAGACTTATTTTAGAGAAATAGCCTTTAAATTAACTAAGCTTACTTTAATTTGTCTTTAATAGTTTTTTAGCTTTAAATTCTTAATTTCTAATCTTATATTTTAAATAGAGTAATTATTATATTTGTATATCTTAAGATTACTTTATAACTTTAATACTTTTAGAAAATCTTTTTAATAAACTTTTTTTAAAGCTAAAAGTATTTTTTTTCTCGAAGTATTATTTATTAAAACAAAAGTAAAGATTATTATATATATTATTTAGACTTATTCTTTATAGCTTAAGTCCCTTTAAAATATTAATAAAAACTTATTATATTACTCTTAGCTTAATCTTAAAATCGAGGTATATATTAAAGTAATATATAATATATTTAGTTTGTCTTTATTTAAATCTTCTTTAAAGATAATTCGCAACTTAAGCTATTAATTTTTTTATACTTATTATTCTAATTTACTTAATTAGTATATTTTATAATTTAAGACTCTTATTATTAGGGTATTGCCTAAAAGCCTACTCTTTATTACTAAGAGACTATTACTTATAACTATTTTATAATTACTAAAGCTAAATTTACTTTATATTAGGCTAAGTAATTCCTTAGATTAATATATAATTACTTAAGGGATTAATTATTTATTTATACTTAGGTACTCGTTTAATAACTAAGCTAATCCTCGAGTAATTATATTTTTATTTAATTTGCTATTAATATAATTATTAATTATAAGTATTCTTTTAAATAAATAATCGTTATTACTTCTCTTAATTTTTATTTATAAGTTTATTAGCTTAAGTATTTGTTTAAGAGTTAAAAGTCTAATTTCTTTACTTACTTTTAAGTTTTAATTTTTATTATCTTTACTTAAAAGCTTATCTTTTAGAATCTCGTATATAAGATTATTTAATATAATTATAACTTCTCTTTTAAAAGAGAGTATCTCGTTTATAAGAAGATATTTAATAATTTTACTAGTAATATCTTAAATTTAATACTCTTTAATTAAAGAAATAATAGCTTTAGTACTTATTAAGGGCTATTACTCTTATATTTTCTAATTAGGAATATAGAATTTAGTTTTATTAAAGGTTATATCCCTTATAATAATTACTTTTTTAAGTTAAAGTACTTAGATTTTATATATATTAAACATAATATATTTAACTAAGTATTTAATATATACTTAGAAAAGTACTTTAAATACTCTTTTATTTTTGCCCTTTTATTATTATTTCTTTAGAGTATATACTTAAGTATTATAAGTATAAATCTTATTCTAATTAAGTTTAAGATTAATTATTACTTATTATATAAGTACTTAATTATATTACTTAAAGTAATTCCGAAACTATAAGTATAAGACTTTATTTAATAAGTATTACTTATAAGCTTTAAAAAAAAGAATAATATATAAGTAAATTATTACTTTATATATTTCTAGCTAAAGGTTTTCTAAGAGATTAGTAATAAGTTTAATTTTAATCGATTTCTCGATTATATTTCTCTTAGCTTTCTTAATTATACTAATAAGCTTATAAGTATAAGCTAATACTAATTTTATATTAATTCTTTTTATATTGGCTTATTACTTAAAATCTATTATATTAAAAGAAGAGATTACTAAAGTATCTTAATTACTTTAATTCTTATAAATTAATAGTTTAAATTAGTATTTTATTTATATATTAAAATAAGAGATCGAGTTTATAACTATAATCTTACGTTTCTTTATAAGTATAAATCTCTAATACTTTTTACTAAACTCGTCCTTAATTAATAAAATTTAGCTAATACTATTATATACTTTAAGGAAATTAAAGAGATCTTAAATAATTCTCTAAAATAGTCTTAATAATTTAAAATATAATACTTAATAAGAGATTTACTTCTTAGCTAATATAAGAGTATAAGCTTTATAATATATAATTAGTATTCTTTTAATAATTATATTCTTAGTTGCTTTTATAAGTAACTCGAGGACCTTTAGTCTAGGGTATCTTACTCGTTAATACTAAAGCTTAACTAAATTGCTCTAAGGTTTTAAGTAATCTCTTAATTATTTAAACGATTTCTTTAATTATTATTTAATTATTAAGTATATTATTTCTAGTTTTATATATATTAGAATTATAAAGAGAGAACTTAAGTAAGAAGTAAGTAGCTTATATTTAAGGAAAACTAAGTTAAATTTACGTTTTATATTAAGTATAATAACGTTAGAATTAATATTCTTATATTTTAATAAATAATTAAGTTTATAGAATTAAACTCTTGCCTTAAGTATTTAAGCTTTTAAAATAATATTTATATAAAAACTATTAATTATAATTATATCTAAAAAAGTAAGATTAAATATATAAAGTCTTTTTAGCTTATTAAAGAGATTTTTAATTACTTAAGTACTTTTTTTAATAATTAGTAAAGTACTTAAACTAACTTTAATTATATTATTATTAATCGAAAGAATAAAGGAATTAGGCTTAAGTAAGTCTTTTATATTAATTAAGTATATTAATTTATAATTATTAAAGAGTATATTATTAGAAAGTAAGTATTTCTTTAGAGAATTAAAGGTTAAATAAATCTTATAACTTACTTTTTTAAATTAGTCTAAATTAATAATTGTATAATTAACTCTATTTAAATACTTACTTTATTATTTCTTTAAGTTTAATATCTTATCGAGGTATTACTTTTACTTTTTCTTTTCGATTAATTATTTCTAATAATTACTTTTTACTTAATTTTTAATTTTATTCTTTTTAAAAATTAAGCTTAATTTTAAACTTATAATCTTTTATTTTAATAATTATTACTTTTAAGCGTTTATAAGACTTTAGTTTTTAAGTATACTTTTTACTTTTTAAGAGATATAAATAATTATATTTAAAGGGACTTAATAATTAATCTTATTTTAAAAAACTTTTAAAAGTAATTATTATTAAATAAGATTTTACTAATTTTATATTTAGTAATTACTTATATAAGTAAGTTAAAAAGAGTCGTCTTAAGATATTAATATTAATAATTACTTTTCTTATTTCTTAAGCTATAATTACTTTACTTATTTAATTACAAGTAAACTCTAAGAGTATTTCTTTAATTACTTTTAAGAAATTAGTAACTAAAAGGTAATATAGCTCGATATCTAAAAGTTTATATACCCGAGTAATAATTAATATATTTTCTTATTTTAAAAACTATTTAAAGCAATTAGTCGAGCTTTTTTAACTTTCTTTTAAGACTTCTTAATAAGTTTATTAAGTTATAATTATAAAGGTTTCTTTTATTAGAGTTATATAATTCTTAAGTTTAATTAAAAGTAATTATAAGCTTATATTATTAATTTATTACTAAGTATTAATTTAGTCTTAATTACTTATAATATTTCCTTATTAATAAATAAATTCACTTAGTTAGAAATTATTAAAAGATTTTATAATTATTTCTTTTAATTCCTATACTCTTATATAACTAACTTAGAGTAAGCTAAGTATTAACCCCGAATATTATTATATATTATAATAATAATAATTAGTTTAAAAAAAACAATTAGTTCTAGTTTAGAATTTATTTCTTTTAAAGTAAAGAGTATTCCTTAAAAGGTTACTAAGGTCGCATTACGCGTTTAATTTATAGCTTTAGTACAATCTTATTCCGCTTTTACTTCTTTTATAAGATTAAACTTAATTTACTTAATTTATTAAACTATATTTAGCTTTACGATTATTTGCTTTAATCTTATTGCCTTTAAAGAGAGTATAGAGTATACTAGAGTACTCGGAACTATTAGATTTATATATTCTAAAATACTAAGTAATCTTATATTATAATAAAAGAAAAAGTATTATTTTAGCTACTTTAATTAAATATCAATTAAAATCGCTATATTATATAAAGTGAATATATTATATAAAGTGAATATATTATAAATAGTTAATACTTTACTTAAAGGCTTTTAAGTAATTATATATAAAATAAATCAAATAATTAGTTATTATTTAATTAGAGAAAACCTTAATATAAAGGTTATTCTTTTTAAAGAGTTAGTAAGAGTTAGCTCGACTATTTTAATAGGCGAAGCTATATACTTAAATTTACTCGTATAATAATATATTATAATATACTTTTTAAAATAAATAATCCCTAAGTATTATATAATTTAGGCTTATAATTATTATATAAATAATCGGTCTAATCTTTAAAAAAGAAAGGTTATAAAAAAAGACTACTCGAGTAAGTATATATTAAGTATTATTTAGTTTAAAAAAAGAAAAAGAAAAAGTAAGTCTCTTTTTAATAGGCTGGCTAATAGTCTAGTCTAGTCTAGACTATAGGGTTTTTTAGGGACTATAGAATAGTCTAGTCTTAAAATTTAGGGTTTTGGGGATTATATTTAAACTATAGTCTTATAGTCTAGTTTATAAACGGTTTAGTTTGGTCTAAACTATTATAAATAATTAGACTATCTTTATTAGTATCTAAAATTAAAAAAGTTTTTATATAAAAGTTATAAAGTAACGCTTAAAAGTAACGATATAATATTTAAAATTAAAAAATAATTAATATTTAATTAATTAAATTATAAACGGTCTCCCTAAATTTTTTTGGGACTATTATAATCTAGTCTTAAATAAATTCAGGGACTATTATATAAACGGTTTGGTCCTAAATAATTTTTGCGGACTATTAGACGGTTTAGTCTAGTTTAGTCTAAAGACTATAGTCTAGTCCGGCCAGCCTACTTTTTAAGTATTAAATTAATCTTATAAAGCTTAGCGAAATAAGTACTTAGATAGAGCTTAAGTAATTACAAGATATAACTAAATATTTAATAAGTATAATTAGATATTTTATAACTATAAGATTAGTTAAGCCTTAATTTTATAATATAATATTAAGCTCTTAGAGTTTATTCTTAATTTTACGAATCGTTATAATAATAAGATAGGGAGCTATAAGAATCCTATTATAGACTATTAATTTAAAGAAGCAAGTAATACTTTTAATTTGAGCCACTTATAAAGGTATATAGACAAGTTATTATTGTGTTATTTGCGTAAGTGTAGTTATTCGCAATATAAGAGTTCTAGCCGATTATCGAAATAGCAAAATCGCTTAATTTTACGATTAATCGCTAGTTAGTTGTATGGCTGTACTACGGGAACTTGCAGGGCACGTGATATAGTGTCGATGCAAGATCTAAGCAGATATAATATCGACGCTAATACGGAATTACTTTGGGGTCTAACTAACTCGCTTATAATTATAAACTTATAAATAAAGTACTAGGCGTATACGTATATTTATAAGTAAGCTATGTACACGTAATAAAAGTTATACTTCTTATAAGTTATAGTTATTATATATTAATACTTATATAAATATTTAAAATTTCCTTTTATATTTTATAATATTATTTTATTCTTTTCTTTTACTTGTTTTTATATTTACTCTTATTTAATTATATATTTTTACTTTGTTATTTCTTATTTTGTTACTTTTTTTTTTAGTTTTTTCTTATTTTATTATTTCTTATTTTGTTATTTCTTATTTTATTATTTCTTATTTTGTTATTTCTTATTTTGTTATTTCTTATTCTGTTATTCTTATTTGTTTGATCTTATTTATTCAGTCTTATATATAATTATTGTTTTTAATACTTATACTTATACTTATACTTATACTTATATTTATTCTTATTTTTATACTTATAATTATAATTGTTTTCTTAATAATTATATAATACTAGATATAGTTAATAAATAACTATTAATTAGTAAATAAGTTTTATAATTAATAAGTACTTAAACAAGTAATTAAGTTAATAATTATACTAGTTAGTAAAGTAGTATTATATATATATAGTAATTTAACTTAGTATATATAATTATATTAACTGGCTTAGACTGTTTGATAGCCTGGTATACTAAGTACTTTAGCTAACATAATAAGTATATAACAAGTATATAAGTAAGTAAGTAAGTATATATACAAGTAAGTATATTAGTAAGTATACAAGTAAGTATATAAGTAAGTAAGTAAGGCTCTAATTCTTTTTGAATCTTATACTTTTTTTAACCCGTGATATTTAAAAAAGAATTATAAAGTTTATTCCTAGACAATATTAATAAAAAAGAATCAATTTTTAATACTGTCTCTTAATAATACTTTAAATATTGTCTTTTAATATTGTATAATATTAAATAGACGAATTCTAATGTAAAATAAAGGTAAAAGTCTAGAATCTTATATTACTTGATATACACTAGTAAACTCCTTTATTTCTCCTTCTTTTCTCCTTATTACTCGACTTATAACCTACTAAATTAAAGAGAACACGCTAAGTAATAAGAGTCTTTAAAATTATAGAGATTACTTTACTCTTTGTAAGCGAAGAATAATAAAAGAAAAAAGATAGCGCTACTTATAAGACCTCTTTAATAGTAACTATAAAGGCCGAATTCATACAGCTTTTCAAATAAATAAAGGTACCTTTATTAGCTTTTTTGAAATACTAATTTGTATTATTTTAAGTATACTTTAGTAAAGTTAAAGCTAATAATATTCCTAGTAATTATAACTTGTTTTCTTGTTTACTGTAATATAATTAAGATATATAGTATTAAAACGAAGTAGATTATAGTCTTATAGAGTAAATCTTTATATTTATTATTCTCTTATAATTCTAGGAGAAGTGTTTAACTAATTATTTGTTAAATACTAATAGAGTCTTTTATAAAGTACTTAATATATTATTTATTTTTTATATCTTTTTAGTCTAACTCTTTATATTAATAATACTACTTGCAAAGCGTATTACTATTAATGTATTCTAATTATAATTTTAAATCGTTTAGTTTTTAAGTATATTTTATAGTTTTTTAATTGTATTTAAATATATATAAAATTATAATGATTTATAATTTCTCTTTACAAACTAAATCAAATCAAGAGCTATTCTCTACGAATCAAATTAGTTTAAGTTAAAATTATAATCTTTTTTTCCTCTTTACGAAACTACTCTTAAACAAAAAAAATTAGTACTAAAGTCAAATAACTTATTAAGATACTAGCTTATAGACCTTTTGAATTCACGGTCAGATATTATCGAACTTTTTTTAAAGCTATTAATAGATTTTTGAGTATATATTCTAAAGAAGTTAAAAAGGTGTACTTATGAATAAATTTACTTTTACAGTCAAAGCTTAGTAATAAAGCAGATTACAGTCCTCCTTTTTAACCCACGGCACTCTCCAAGCATAATTCAGAGCAATCTCATTTGCAAGACAAGGAACAATATTCGCTCATTAGCTGCCGTTGGGCATTCTGTTATTTATCAATCCTTAATTCCTTAGTTTGCACGGTTCGGGCGTAAGTGGAAGAGGCTCTTCTGTATTTGGATAGTCCCGCCTTGTCTCAGAATTCTGACAGAGGATAATCGTTTTCTACACCACGCTCTCAAGACTGTTTGAGCGGAAATACACAACCGTAGTACTTGGAGTTCTAGTCCCTTGTGAAACGACCGAGATTCATTGATTGAGAAACTATTAAGTCTCAAATTCAGCACCTTTCCATACACGGATGAAGAATGTATAAGTCTAATCTAGGTGTAGTTACGCACGTGAGGTCAACAATCCGACTCACATCCTGGTTCTATCCATCTCCTCGAATTTGAATGAGCTCGTATCAATCGCCAGAACCTGGCCGCCCTCCGTCAACGTTCCATTGATCGGGTTTGAAAGCCCTCCATTCGTGCTTGCATAAAGAAGATGCATGGTGGCCACGCTTCTCCCGAACTTACACGCAGTTACACCGGCGACGGCGGTCAGCTGTGTCGAGGAACCTTCAACTGTAGCGTTCACATATGCCCGTCCTGCCTCAAGAACGATGACCCTGTCACCTTGATCAGACGTGACCCAGATATTGCCCTTGCTGTCGAATGCGAAGTCGTCACCAAATGGGAAGGCTATGGACTGCGTCGGTCCTACTGCGTGTCCTTGCGTATCGATCAACACTCGACTAAATGTATCCCCCTCGTTGTTGGTGAAGTATAAGAAGCCATCTCGGACGCGAATGCCGTCAAGACCGTTCTGTAACGAAGGCGGCGGCGGCGATTTCATTTCTGGAAGGGCAAGGATAGTGGAATACTCCTTGGTTGTCACATCTAGCTTCCATAGAACTCCTAGGCCAGAGTCCGCGATCAACAAAATACCCCCAGACTCGGTCCTGGACAGGACGTCCATGCCATTGAGTGTAAGCGCCTCTGGCATTTCCACGACCTTCTCTACAACGACTTTGTTCAAGTCACCGCGGCCAACCTGTCTCATGTCGACTCTCCACACTATAGCCGATCCGTTGACGGACCCTGTCTGGAGGGTAAAATTACCAGTGTTGACATAAAAGATGTCGGTCTGAAGCTCAACGATGCCTCCAAGACCCAGCGCTTCTGGAAATGTAAAAATGAGGTCTGGCACTCCGCTAACTACCGGATCTAGGAGATACATTTCTGGAGCTGTAAGGATGTTGAGCAGAAGTTGGCCATTTGTACGGACGGCTAGGTTCTCGACCCACGTTGGATCAGAGAATTCATGAAGAACCTGATACGGCAGCGGCGGATAGGGTATGTGTGTAGATCGGGCCGTTAAGGGGGGAATTTGAGTTATGAAATACCCAAGAAATAAAAGGTTTAGATTCATTTTGAGATGACGAGTTTGATATCATTTAACGAAGCTGAATTTGGGAGAGACCTATGGCCCTTTATAATAAGTCAATCAGAGATGGCAATATCGCAAACCCCGACACAGAGTACAAATCTCACCCGCTGTATTCCGTCGATCTTACCGGTCGTAGACCGTGTTCTTGCTAGTGAGTATTTTTCTGCCAGGTAGTCTTTTGTAGCTTACGAATGTTTCATATCCCCTTTACTATCATCTCTTGCACGTTTTCCGGTATTGGTTTCATTTCGGCATTCGGTATTAGTTCTCGGGCAGCCAATAAAGTATAAAAGTGGCTCTTATGGTTATGTTACCGATCAATACGAGCACATTTTATTCACGAAATTTTGTTGCGAGTTTTTAAAAACGGAAATGTCTCAATAATCCCTTTCCCTTAGAGCTACGCTTACTCGTAAAATTATAAAACCTATCCAAGCGGGTCGCTTAAATGCCTCGTTCCCAGTGTACTTTGTAAAGGCGCCCTAATATATCAGCGGGAAGTTGAAATCTATAATGCCGCGATTGACCGAGTCTAGACTTCTTGTACTATTTACGATGCTACTAATAGAACACAAAGTAGTAGTTAACCGACTCGGAGATACAGTAACGATTCACTCGGCGTTAAAAGCTTCTATTGTCTCTGCACTAAACTTAATGCTTCTCTTGGCAGTGTAATACTTTGTAATTCCTGTTAGTAGAATCTGGGTAAGTATATTCCATACACTGTGACGAACTGATATACCTTGCCTATGGTACTCAAATGTTTGGCTGAAGAGTTAAGCGAATGGATTTCAACTAATAAAAAGCTACGATTTTAAGAATCTTTCCCTCTAATTGACTGTAAAAGATAATTCATTTGTTTTGTAAGAACTAGCTAGTAAGCACGAACACTGACTGGCCACTATTGAAGACAACTGCGGGATCTCAGGGCAGTGCTATCCATGCCGTTGTTGTTTTAGCCGATTACCGTGAGTAAGACATTACCACAATTCAAGTTTTCGACACAAGGTCGACATTGACACGAATAGCTACGTCTTTGATACACTGTTCTCATCCTGCTCCTCCGCTCGGCGCTTCTGTAGCGCTATGTCCCTTGTCCTTGTCAAGAGACAATCCGCCTTCCTTGCCACCCAAAACACATAATCCTCCATCTTAACTGCCTCGCCCTGCGGCGGACCGGCCCTGTGTACCTTCATGAATAATGATGGGTCGTGGGCAACGCTGCCCGCGGTCGGTCGGCCAGGGTCGATGATCCCGAGCTCCGTCTCAACCGCTACGCGGTAGTTTTCGATGAGGCCATGCTGCATCGCCTGGTTATCAATATCAATGGAGTGCAGGAACGGCGTGTAGAGGAAGAACTGCCGTGCCACCGCATGCTCAAAGCTCCATCCATTCTTGAGCCAGCGCTCCAGACGCCACGGGCGCAAGTCGGCGGGGAGGGAGAGGCACTGCCTACAAAGGCGCAGGGCGAGCGGTTGGAAGTACCGCTTGACCTGCACCCTCTCCGTGCCTTCGAAGAGGTGCGAAGATGCTTGGTCGAAGAGTAGGATGAGGCCGGAGCACAGGACGGGGAAGTCTGGGGATTCGGGCGGTGGCAGGAACTGTAAGAGGTCGGTGGGGAGGTTGTCAACACTAATTGTGAGGATGGGTCGGATGGCGGACTCGAGACAAGCTGCTTTCCAGTCATCGTCGTGATCATACTCGCCGGTATGGAGATGGTAGCCGACGTGGCTGAAGTTGAGGGTTGAGCCTTTGGGCCAGGGGTACTGAAGTTCGTGAATTCTGGTCAGGAGGGTAGGGGTGAGTATTTGGTGGAGGTCGGGCTTCATTGTTGTAGACATTGTAGACGTGGTCGATTGTCTGCTAGATGGCTTTTATGAGGTAGTTCAAGGACTGATATGGTCATCCGCGCAACAATCTTGTCAGACCTTTCTTCTCTCGTCTTAAAATACAATGAGGCTTTTTAGTGACCTCAATGGCTACGTGTTTTGGTAAGTAGTATACGAAAACGCACAGCAAAGATTTGAGACGACCTACAGCCACTGTCATTGTTTCAGGGCCCGGTTTTCTGGGACCTTGCC
Organism: Hyphodiscus hymeniophilus; assembly: GCA_016508695.1. Classification (NCBI taxonomy): domain Eukaryota; kingdom Fungi; phylum Ascomycota; class Leotiomycetes; order Helotiales; family Hyphodiscaceae; genus Hyphodiscus; species Hyphodiscus hymeniophilus. The sequence goes on along the minus strand of VNKQ01000020.1, from coordinate 729,431 downwards.
GGACAATATTTTGCATCGCGATATCGCTTGTAAGGTACGTTCCAACCTTTAATCTTGTAAGAACCCATTACAAGGCTTTTAAATATAATGTATAATTAATTCAACGAGCGTAATACACTAAGCTTATTATTTAAAAGGTTTTGCTTAATTTATATGCGGCCTAAAATTACTTCAAAAGGTAAAAAGTATTCTTAGTAATAATTTAGCAGATAATAAACATTATAATTCTTTTTAGATATTATCTCATAAAATAAGCTTTAAATTTAAAAAATGCAGACCTTTAAAATATAAATAATTTATCATTCAAACTATTACTTTTTCGATTATTACTTAAAATAATATAATATAAAAGAGTATATAAATATATAAGTATATATTGTACTTGAAATTTTATACAAAATCTTTTTCTAGGACTTTTATTCTTTATTAATTAAAAAAATTTAATTCTTAAAGCTCTTTTTTTAATACTTTAAATTGTTTAAATCTTAGAATATCTTATAGTTTGTATTGGTATTTTATTCTTTGTATTCTTAAATGGGTTTTATAACTTTGAAATTAAATAAGTTATATATATAAATATATATTTTATATAATAAGTCTAATTTTACAAGTAAACTATGAGTTCAAATTATAATTGTTAAGTTAATAAGTAAGTTAACAAGTATACAAATCGAACTTCTAGTATTACGGATATATAGCGAAAAACGGCTAGAATAAATTTAACCCTAAATACTATATAGATAATAAAAACCGAAGACATAAACGTACCTTTTATTACAGGCAGAGCCTGTGATCAATGCTACTGTTACAAGGTGCGTTGTTCCGGCGCCGGCCAAAACGACTACGAACAATGCCCTCAAATACCTGTATTTGTACGTCGTGGTAAGCCGGTGGAAAGTCCTTCCAAGATTGGCAGTAGAAGAGAGAACATGCACCTGCAAAACGATTAAGGAGTCCAAGTAACGACGCTGAGCCGGATAGCTCTGATGTAACAGAAGTCTCAATGGCCGAAAACGTCGCCACATAGAGAGCGACATACAGATTTCTCCGGTAAGAAATAAATAAGCCCTCCGGAATTCTTCTGTTAAACCGTAGCTATCCGAGGGGTTGAGGAAATAAGGGGCAGTAGACTCCTGCTGAGATAACGAATGCAAACGCTAACGATAATATTTCAAGGGTGGTGATTGCGTGATTAGGAACAGCATAGTGCTGACGTTCATGGATCCTTCTTCGTCCTGCTACTGCATCCAATCGATAACTGATATCTAAGCTCACACATGGGTGACATCGGATTGCTCTCCCTTGTTGGCCATGGTATGGGCTTTGACCTGGGCTTCAATTATATGAGCTATTTCATCTTCCTAGGGAATCATTCGGGCGCCAGTATCTATGTTAGCTTTGAGTCCAGAAACTCTTTCATCTGCCGTTGAACCTTCCCGGTCGCCACCTCAGCTGTGGATGCCAGCTTTTCTCAAATCCGCCTCGGATCTTTATGGGTCTTCCAGTCTAGGTATGGTGATTAGACTCGACAGGATCCTACTTCTCGCACGGCACGGACTGGGTTTGTGACATCTTACCTGTCTAACAATAGCTCTACTGATAACGGTTTGGATATTTCAGCTTCCACGGTGAGACCATCATCGCCTAATCCCTTTCTTGCTGGTATTTGCCTCGTAAAACAGGTATTTCCAAGCTATGGAACCATGAGATTTCATATTTCTTCAAGGCGACTACATTCGCGCCTTGAAACTTCAAAGCCTTCACGGTCTGCCTCTATCTACTCTGCGTTGGAAATCAGCATCAACAAAGAAACTTTTGGAGAGAGCTTTTGTGTCGAATATATTAAGTTTGAGGTTAGAGAATCAATCTAATCTAGTGGAAGCTGTTGTTACTAATTAAATTAGAAACTTTAGAGAAGTATTGACAGGGCTTGAAATGTGAGCTAGAGAGTTGAGCAAGGATGGAAAATGTGAGAGAAAATTGGCAGAACTGGTTTTAAGGTCTTTGGCAAAAAGCCTAATTACTATAGTAGTCGTCGGCCTTCTAGTGCAACAGGGTCATTTGAAATGTTATAATATGTATCATACGAACAGAAGAAACAACGGTAGAACAAGTACGTATTCTCCACGAAATTGTAGTTGTATTTGTTTAATATGTAAGAGGTAAGAATCTATATGCCCTCCTGTTCACACAGATAGGTATTTTAAACAGAATTAAGCACAAACAGAATTAAGCACAAACAGAATTAAGCACAAATGAAACTTATGGTTCTGATCAGGTACAATATCAGCGCACCTACTGTTGTACATTCAAATAAGATATTATCATCATCACGCACTTGAAAGGCCTATTAATTTATGATCTACAAGCATAAAACCTTGAGTAGTTGTTTCTGATCATTAACCCCAATCGCCAGTCCAACCTATTTCTTGGCTATTTAAGACGACCCAGTCATTCCTCCAATTTGAGCAGCACTATCCAATCTCACACACTTCCCGATCTTCTTCACCGCCCGCGCAGGCGCATCTTCTGATCTCTCCAAGTCATTCAACAGTCTGTTACAGTGTGTTAAATGATCCCATTTCGTCAGCTTCTCATATACATAAACTTCACTATTCCTCCCCTCGGCCATTCGCATCAAGGCCCTGAATCCCAGTCGCCAGAGATATATACAGTGAGCGCGATGGTACACGTTGTTTGTCCACACCGGCGCAAGAGAGCTTAACAGGTCGGGCTCTTGGGGTATGGGTTCAGTGTGGTTCTCGTGGGTCCACCATGGCCAAGTGCCTGTGGCACGGTATGGTGCAAGTTCGTGGTCGGGATCTATGGAGCTGAGGGCTAGCTCTTCGTCGTAGCAGGCTGGAGGTGTATAAACAAAGGTCATCATGTCGAAAATACAGCCAGCTGCCTCGGCTTCTTCGAAAGTGTTGCCGCAGCTCAGAAGTCGTCCATCGGGGGTATATTCGAGACCAGGAATACGCCCAGCAGCCTGAGAGACCATCTTTGATGTCTGGACCCTGCGAATCACCATGGAAGTAAAGATGCCGAGAGCAAGCAGCGTCAGAAACCCAATCGCTAAATATCTTGGATAGGTTTTCACGCGATTCCAAAGCTTGCCACCGCGGCTGTGCGCAATGGGTTGCAAGCCGTACCGCTCTACCTCCTCGTAGCCAATATCTTTGTATGGCCCTCCCTTTTCGGTATCGAAATCATCAGAGAGGTTGATGGAGTCAGCATCATCCATCACCGTTACGGAGCTAGTTGAGGAAGCAGCTACCTCTGGAATGAAGGGGATAGATTCTTCAGCTGACATGGCGAAAAATAAATGATTCTCAATATAAAATCTTTTTGTATCTATTGTATACAAGTTCTTGCCGTTAAAGAAAGATCTCATATGTGGAAGGGTATTACAATAGAAAGCAGAGGTAGTGGCAGCAGTTTTGCCTTCTTTTAGACTAACTAGTCCTTTCTCTCTAGAGCGTAAGGTGTAGAATTGATAGACATTGATTATTTACCGGCACATCGCGGTGTCCGACATTCGATAATTGTTTTTTTTTTTCAATTCATTACACCAGAACACCGGACAATCGTTAAATCTTCAGTGCAAAATTTTGACGTGCGATTCTTCATTCTTTACCGAGTCTTGGATCAAATTGTTTTCCGGGACCACAAACACCCTTGTAAATCCGGAGGTATATGATATCGGAGTCAACAAATATCGGAAGGACGAAATTGCTAATCAGCCATTCCGAGTGCAACGCACAACAACCGACATATTAGTACTGGCCCCGGCGGAAAAGTATTAAAGCCCTTCAAATGTATTGATAGAAGTTATAAGACTACTGGTTATTCAGAGATTCTATATTCTTCCTCGCTCGACTGATTTGCGTTCAAAATGTCTACTACGAAGCAAGAGTACTCACGACTTGGTAATGAAGACTTAGAAGAGGAAATAGGCCATTCCATTCCCACAAGGAATCGATTTTCTCCGCTCAGAGTCTTTTTGTATGTAGCAGGTACTCTTTTTCTGATTTTAGTAAGCACTTCTGCCCTGGCTTTTCTTCCTCCAAGAAAAGCTATGCGCAATGGGCGCTGGGATCCTCAGATTCTGATTCCGAGCAGTAAGTAATATCCTCCAGCTGATTCTTAGGCGATGATATTGAGCAAACCGTTCTAGTTCCGTCATCTACCGTCGCGTTTCATATGTCGGACAAATGGGTACGCTACGATGACGAAGGCAACGAAGCTTGGGATCATCTGATACCAGGTATTTTCACCTAGCGGCTGCTACATTCTTCATCGTTCAAATTTGCTTACGCTCTATCTAGTCAAATTCGGTCTCGTTGCAGTGGAAGGACCAAGTCACTACGATCTGCAAACAGGTCACATAGATCCTGCTACTGACGGGAGCGAAGCCTGGTTTGGCCTTTCGGTTTTTCATCAATTACATTGTCTACGCGCCCTCCGCGACTTGGTTCGTGAGCAAAAAATAGGCGTACCCTCGAGACATTGGGGTGGACCAGATCATCTTGAGCACTGTTTGAATATGATTAGGCAGGGCATTATGTGCTCTGCTGATACCACTCTTGAGTGGCCACTCTATGTAAAGGAAGGGTTTGGGAGCGATGGGCCCATCACAGGTGAGGGAATTACACATGAATGCAAGAATTGGGATTCTGTAATGGACTTTGCATTAACAAATGGGGAGTCTTTGAATAGTACAGTAAAGCGGATTCCGCTTTGATAAAGTTACTATATTTCTAGCTTATTCGATTATTAAAATTAATAGGATAGAAACACAATTTTAAAGAATCTTTCTGTGATAATATTAGGGTTAAGCTATTTTAATTCTAACGCCGGCTATTTTAACTCTATTAATCCCTATTTGGTTTCTATAGTTGCGTATATCTAGTAAGCTCTCTTTATTATATAAATTTGGGTTAAGCTATTTTAACTCTACTCCCGGCTATTTTAACTCTTAGGGGGTATACCTAGAAACGCATATGCCTAAAGATACCTAGAGATATCTTCTCTATTAAAATATAATACTAGAGATATTTTCTCTATTGAAATATAATAAATTATAGTTAATAGTAGTTAGGGTTAGTTCTAGGGGGTTAAAGGGTAATAAAAGCCCCTTATATAGGGATATCTTTTTATATTATATTATTTCTTATAATTATATTTCGTAATATTTTAAATAAAGGAACGGGCTATAACAACTTGCCTCCCGGCTAAAATAACTTTTCGGGGGTATACCTAATACTCTCGCTTAACTATAATAATTTATATACACAAGTAAGGCTAAACTATATACCTTACTAAATATTAATATATTCTTATTATTCGAGAGGAAAATAAATCTTATAGTATACTAAGAGGAGTATTATATATTATAGAATCGAGTACGCGATAATTACCCTTAGTCTTTAAACTTTCCTTCTCTTTAGCCCTTATAATCCTTAAGCGACTTAGGTTACTAGTCGGGTAAGTCTTTATAGTCTATTTAGGCCTAAATAAAGTAAGTTTTATTACTCTAATAATAGTGCAAATAGTAAAAGGATATATCGATTAATATAAACTAAGTACGCGAAAAAAGAAGAGTTATATAAGGGGGATTTTTTTTATATATAAAGACGATTACTTTAAAAACGTAGTAATAATTATAAGAGATATATTATAAAGGCAAATAGTATAAGAAGTTAAAGTTATAGTAATAAAACCTTTTAAGGGTTATACTTAAGATAGGGAGTATAAGTTAGATTTAGATTATAATAAGTTAATATAATAATATACATTATATACTCTTGCGCGTATATAAATTAGTATAATAGGGGAAGCTTCCTAGATTTATACCTATAGGTAGAGTTAACTAAGTTGTTTTAGCCGGGAGGCAAGTTATTATAGCCCGTCCTTAAATAAAATATAAAAGGTAACTATAATAGTTTTAATAGTTATATATAGGCGTAAACTTATTATATATATTATAATATATATAAGTAATAGAGACTAATAGAGTTGAAATAGCCGGCATTAGAATTAAAATAGCTTATCCCTTTTTTTTACTTAAGTACTTTCCTCTATTAATAGGAGTAATTAAGCAAGTGGTAGTTGTCTATATATTAAGGTCAGCCTAAATCACGTGATCTCATTTTTTAACTTCTTAGTATAGATAAAAAGTAATTTAGAGCTTAAGCAAATCTTATAAACTTTAATTTTTTTAAGCGAAACATTTTTTCTGGCTAAAATTAGATTTAAACCTATAATTTATCCGAGATTTGCCCCAATTACCCAAGATATACCCGGAGTTGAGCCGGAGCCTAGCCCGCTTTTTAAGCAGTATTAATAAGTAGTTTTCTAGGATTAGGTTTAAACTAGTTTGAAACTGATCTTATACTAAGCTTAAACTTTTGCTTAAAAGCCAACTCAAATTCAAACTAAACTTAACTCGAGCTTAAGCCCGACTTAAACCCGATTCAAACTTTCTAAAAACTCAAACATTCTAAAAAACTCAAACTTAACTTAAGCCTTATTTAAATCGGTTTTAAGCTCGATTTGATAGCTAAGTATTCCGCCTATAAGTATTTTAATTCAGGTTCGAACCGGATTAGAATCGGACTGGAACTAGATTAGGACTAGATTAGAACTACTAGCACTTAATAATTTAAAGCCTAATAATTAAATCGAACTCCAACTAATAGGTTTAAACCGGGTTCAACTTCCTCTCAAACTAGGTTCAAACCAAGTTTAACCTTTTCTCAAACTAAGTTTAAACCAGGCTCAACTTTTAGTCAAATCATTAATAAATCGCATTAGTCTAAAACTTGAGCCCGACTTAAGCCTAATAGACTTAAACTAATATTATAATAATAAGTATTCTTTTTTTTCTTTCTTGTTTTTTACTCAAGTACTTCTCCCTACTAATAAGAGTACTTAGGCAAGGAATAGCCGCTTGTATAATAATATCAGCCCAAACCAACCTCACGTGCCTTTATTATTTTAATCTTTTAGCGTAAATAGTACTAAGCGAACTAAAACTTAAGCGATAACTATAAACTCTAAACTTTAAGCGAGACTTTACTTTTTGAAAGCGAGAATATTAGTTTAGCCTAAAATCTATCAAAAGTTACCCGGGCTACCCGGAATAGCCAAAGTTTATTTGGCCTACTTATGGTCTATCCGGGGGTTATCCGAAGTTTAGCCGGCTTACTAGTAAGCACTATTAATAAGTGCTTTATAATAGTTAAATTTAAACTAGTTTTAAGATAATCTGACACAGGCTTAAATCTTAAATTTAATTCAAATTAAGTCTAATTTAACCTTAACTTAAACCCAACTCGAGCCAAATTCAAACTTTTAAAAAAAGCAAACCTACTAGTAATTTAAGCCTTATTTGAATCAAGTTTAAGCTTGATCTGATAACTATGCGTTCTGCTTATAAGTAGTTTAAACTTGATTCCGACCTTTGACTCTAGCTTATTCGGGTAATTAATAGAGGTTAATTAGGAATTATACTCTAAGCTATTTGCCCTTAAGTAATACGAAGTAGTAGAGTTAAAGTAGCCGGGAGTAGAGTTGAAATAGCTCGACCCTAGTTTAAATCCGACTTGTTTTCAACTTAGCTTAGACGACATACTTTAGCCTTTTGAACCTAAGTATAAATGTAAATTACTAATACCTATAATAAACACATTTTACATACTTTCTTACGCGATCGAATAGGTCACGTGACCAATATCAGGAAATAACTTGCCCTAACTTAATTCAATTACTAAGTGAGGCCGAATTGAGACTTATCCTTAGTCAAACCGGGTCGACCCATGGTTACTAGGGTTAAATAGAACTTTATATTACTTTATAGCTTAGACTTTCATTAAACTTTGTTAGCCCTACTTAGACATTTAATAATAGCCTTTAAGTATTAGGTAAGTAAGAACTAAACTAACTTAAGTCAAAACCAGGTAGAATATACTTATAAGTTGCAGATCTAGAAGATTAAGGGTTAAGCTATTTTAACTATACTCCCGGCTACTTTAACTCTTAGGGGGTATATCTAGAAACGTATATGCCTAGAGATACTTTCTTTATTAAGCATAGCGGGTTAGAATTAGTCATTAGGGTTAGTTCTAGGGGATTAAGGGGTAATAAGCCTATATAGGGATATCTTTTTTATATTATATTATTTCTTATAATTATATTTAATTATATTTTAAATAAAATATTAGAAGTAATTTTAATAATTTTAATATTCTCGCCTAGGCGTAAATCTATTAGACGTATTATAGTATACGCTACTAATAAGGACTAGTAGAGTTTAAATAGGCGAGAGTAGAGTTGCAATAGTTTAACGCAAAATTAAATTAGATCCCGGTCTAAGCCAAATTAACCCTAAGTCGAATTTTAGTCGGATTTAATCCAAAAGACTTTTAAACCTTGCTTAGTTTAAATTCGACTTAGATTTAACTCGAATATAGCTTAGATTAGACCTTATACTTCAGTCTTATAAGCCTGAGTATTATTATAACTTTAAGGGATAAGCTATCTCAACTCTTAGGGGGTACACCCACCGTGCACCTAGAAAGGTATGTGCCTAGAGATACTTTCTCTACTAAAACACAGCGGGTTAGGGTTAGTGGTTAGGGTTAGTTTCGGGGGGGTTAAGAGGCGGTAAGAGCCCCCTATATAGGGATATCTTTTTTATTTATATTATTTCTTATAATTATATTTGGTTATATTTTAAGTAGAATATTAAAGGTACCTAGTTATAGTAATTTTAATATTCCCGCACGTACGCAAACTTTCTATATGTACTATAGTGTGTATAACTAGTAGGGACTAGTGGAGTTGAAATAGCCGGCATTAGAGTTAAAATAGCTCATCCCAACTTTAATAGTCTCATTTATAGAAGTAACTACTTAGTCTTAAACTAAGCTAAAGTTTTGGGTTAAGCTACTTAGGGGCGCTTAGCAGAGGGTTTAATCCCCAGTTAATACCTGATTGATACCTAATTAAACCAGGTTCAAGGTTCCAAACCGCTTCCGATCTGGTTCCAAACTAGTTCCGACACTGATTGGAACCGGATCGGAACCTGATTGGAACTACCTAGTAATTTGAAATATACTATTATAAAAACGCTATTTAAAAATGCTTAGTCAGCCGGGTAAACCTCGGCTAAAGTCCGGGTAAGCTGGCTAAAATTCGGCCTAAAGATTTAAGGTTTCGCTTAAATTTTTAAGGTCTTCAGACTTCGCTTAGGCTTTAAGTTGCTTAATATTAACGCTAAAAAGCTAAAAACATTAAAATCACGTGATTTGTGCCGACATTATCATATGGGCGGCTAATACTCGCTTAATTACTCCTATTTATAAGGGAAAAGTACTTAAGTTAAAAAAAAGTTGGTTATTATAATTATTTAAGCCTAGTTCTAATTAGGCTTAGGTCGGGTTTGAGTCAGGTTTGAGTTTTAGGCTGAACCGATTTATCACTGATTTGAATACAAGTTAAACCCGGTTTGAGAAAAAGTTGAACTTGGTTTGAGAAAAAGTTGAACCCGGTTTGAACTCGGCTTGGGTTTAGTTTGAACTCGATTTGACTACCAATCCTTGAACCAGTATGTAGTTATATATACTATAATATGTGTAATAAGTTTGCGCCTATATAAGAATATTAAAACTATTATAATTAGGTACTTTTAATATTTTATTTAAAATATAACTAAATATAATTATAAGAAATAATATAAATAAAAAAGATATTCTTATATAAGGGGCTCTTATTACCCCTTAGCCCCTTAGAAACTAACCCTAATATTGCGTAAATAATCGGTCTAATCTTTAAGGAAGAAAGGTTATAAGAAAAGACTACTTGAATAAGTATATATTAAGTATTATTTAGTTTAAAGAAAGAAAAAGAAGAAGTAAGTCTTCTCTTAAGTATTAAATTACTCTTATAAAGCTTAGTAAAATAAGTACTTAAATAGAGCTTAAGTAATTATAAGATATAATTAGATATTTAATAAGTGTAATTAAATATTCTATAATTATAAGATTAGTTAAGCCTTAATTTTGTGACATTTTATATAACTAACTTAGAGTAAGTTAAGTATCGACCCTAAATATTATTATATGTTGTAATAGTAATAGTCGGTTTAAAAGGAATAATTAGTTCTAGTCTAGGATTTACTTTTTCTAAAGTAAAAAGCGTTTTTTAAGAGGTTACTAGAGTTATATTATATATTTGATTTATATTTCTAATATAATCTTATTTCGCTTTTACTTCTTTTATAAAATTATACTTAATTTACTTAAATTAATAGACTATATTTAATTTTATAATTATTTACTTTAATTTTATTGTCTTTAGAGGAAGTATAAAGTATACTAAAGTACTTAGAACTATTAGATTTATATATTCTAAAATACTAAGTAATCTTACGTTATAATAAAAAGAAGAGTATTATTCTAATTACTTTAATTGGGTCTTTAATTAGATATTAATTAGCATTGCTATATTATATAAGGTAAATATATTATAAATAGTTAATATTTTATTTAGAGGCTTTTAAGTAATTATATATAAAATAAATTAAATAATTAGTTATTATTTTAATTAGAGAAAACCTTAATATAAAGGTTATTCTTTTTAAAGAGTTAGTAAGAGTTAGCTCGACTATTTTAATAGGCGAAGCTATATACTTAAATTTACTCGTATAATAATATATTATAATATACTTTTTAAAATAAATAATTCTTAAGTATTATATAATTTAGGCTTATAATTATTATATAAATAATTAGTTTAATCTTTAAGGAAAAAAAGTTATAAGAAAAGACTATTCGAGTAAGTATATATTAAGTATTATTTAGTTTAAAAAAAAAAGAAAAAGAAGTAAATCTTTTTCTAAGTATTAAATTACTCTTATAAAGCTTAGTAAAATAAGTGCTTAAATAAAGCTTAAGTAATTATAAGATATAATTAAATATTTAATAAGTATAATTAGCTATTCTATAATTATAAGATTAGTTAAGCCTTAATTTTATAATAAGATTATACTTAATTTACTTCAGTTAATAAATTATATTTAGTTTTATAATTATTTGCTTTAATTCTATTACTTTTAAAGGGAATATAAAATATACTAAAGTACTTAAAACTATTAGATTTATATATTCTAAAATATTAAGTAATCTTATATTATAATAAAAAAAGAATATTATTTTAATTACTTTAATTAAGTCTTTAATTAGATATTAACTAAAATTATTATATTATATAAAGTAAATATATTATAAATAGTTAATACTTTACTTAAAGGCTTTTAAGTAATTATCCCCTAAGCTGCTGAACTCGCACACCCCCCCCTGCCTGAGGCATCAACTACAAGGGTAGGAACTTCAAAATCCGCAATATAAACAAAAATGTAAACAACCATTATAATTTATTGATTTCGCACTCAAAAGAGACCTAATTCAATGCCTGAAGACACTGTCTTAGACCCTACGGACCTAGGGACCTTGCGCCCGAACGTAGCACTAATTCGGTCACGTGGTTGCGAAGGGATTGCGCAGCCTATAAGGGCTATACCTTCTGGGACAAGCCACGACTCCCACGAGGTATACTAGGTCAGAAATCAGCCAATCAAAGGCTGAATATTACTAGAAGATTAACTCGATTCGGTTGCAAAGAGTATAATATATCGCTATATAGAAAAGGGGGTTGTTTTGACCAGTACCATAGAAATAAAAACAATTGAGGGGGTGATTTCCAAAAATTAGAGCTCTATGATTGGTCTCGCTTAACTAGGCGCCAGGCAGACTGCTGCCTCAGGTAGGGGGTGTGCGAGTTCAGCAGCTTAGGGGATATATTAAAATAAATCAAATAATTAGTTATTATTCTAATTAAAAAAAACTTTAATATAAAGATTTTTCTTTTTAAAAAGTTAATAAGAGTTAGCTCGTTTATTCTAGTAAGCGAAGCTATATATTTAAATTTACTCGTATAATAGTATATTATAATATACTTTTTAAAATAAATAATTTTTAAGTATTATATAAACTAGGCTTATAATTATTATATAAATAATTGGTTTAATCTTTAAAGAAAAAAGGTTATAAGAAAAGACTACTTAAATAAGTATATATTAAGTATTATTTAGTTTAAAGAAAAAAGAAAAAGAAGTAAATCTTTTTCTAAATATTAAATTACTCTTATAAAGCTTAATAAAATAAATACTTAAATAAAGCTTAAGTAATTATAAGATATAACTAAATATTTAACAAGTGTAATTAAATTATAATTATAAGATTAGTTAAGCCTTAATTTTGTAATATTAGATTTTTATCTTCTCTTTATTTGAGTTTGGCCTAATAAAAGAAATCTTATACTTCTTTAATATTTCGCCCCGTATAAGTAAAAAGGTCCCTTGTCTTAAGTGCGCGTTAATATAATAATATAACTAGGGTTATAACTATTAGTTATATTATATTAGCTAATATAAAGTCTTTATAACCTTTCTCTAATTCTCAAATCTTAACTTATATAGCTTTTACTTTTTTAGTAAGCTTATATAAGTATTTTACTTTTTTTAACTCTATAATTATTATATAGATAATTAGTCTAATCTTTAAGAAGAAAGGGGTTATAAGAAAAGACTACTCGAATAAGTATATATTAAGTATTATTTAGTCTAAAGAAAAAAAAAGAAGAAGTAAGTCTTTTCTTAAGTATTAAATTACTTTTATAAAGCTTAGTAAAATAAGTACTTAAATAAAGCTTAAGTAATTATATAACGTAATTAGATATTTAATAAGTATAATTAGATATTTTATAACTATAAGATTAATTAAGCCTTAATTTTGTAATATACCCCCTAGTTATTATAAAGAAGTCTAAAGACCTTTTATTTTATAATAACTATTGTTTTATAATCTTTAATCCCTTATATTCCTCGAATAGCTTTAATTCGATATATTAAAATATATACTTATATTTGAAGTCGATTATAAGATATAATATATATTTACTTATATAACTTATAAGTAAGTTCTCTATACTTTATATATATATAGATTTCGAGTTATAAATATTAGTATTTACTTTATTTAATTACTTAATATAATTAATCTAATTAGAGATCTTATACTTAATAGTAACTAGTATTATAATTAGTTTTAACTAATATCTCTTTTATCTCTTAGCCTTATAAATAATATAAATAATACAAATAATATAAATAACGCAAACTTTATACGTCGTTTAATCTTTATAATTATTTTAATTAATTTAGTAACTTAATACGCTTCTAACTATACTAGTAGGCGCGTAACTAATTAGGCTATAAGTATAAAATCGCGATCTCGCGACCTTTTAACCTCTAATAATAATAATAAATAATAACGTTAATTTTTACTATTACTATAATAATATATTATTACTATTTTATTAATAGTTCTTTTATCTTCTTATTAATTATCGATATAAGTAATACCTCGAGTAATAATATAAGTAAAAGCTCGAGTAATTAATTACTTTCGTTTAAATTTTAAGTTTAATTTCTAAGCTTTATCTAATTATTACTTTATATTTAATAATTAGTATAGCTAACCTTTTTAATATATAGGGCTTTAAAAAAGAGCTTTAAGTAAAGACACTTATTAATCCTTTTATTACTAAATCTAATAATCCCTTTTAATCTCTCCTTTTTCTTACTAATAATTATAATAATAATAACGATTATAATAATAATAGTAATAATAATAAAGAAAAAGAAAATAAAAAAGACAAAGCTAAAAAAGATAAAGATAAAGAAAATAAAAACAATTTAATCTTATCTTTTACTAAGTTACGTAATCGCTATTACTAGCTTTTACGCTTATTACTTATATTAACTTTTATTCTTATTACTTATCCGGATAATAGTCTTACTTACTACTTATATAGTTAAATTACTCGCCTGATAGGAAATTGTTCCCAGTCGTCTACACCGTGGGCAAACCGGTCCTCGCCCGGCAGCACATAATGAATGGGGTTTCCACCAACCCTAGGGAGCGAAGAGGTCCACGGCCAGAATTGTCTATGTCTGCCTCGTTAGTTAATGCTTATTAGGAGAACCGATTTTTTGAAGAGTGACTCAGATGTTGGATGTAACAACACTATACCCTTGCCCGGACCTCGGGAGCAAAAGGTCCGTGTTCATCCTAACAACCAAACACTTTGAACTGATAAATAGAATCCAGTCTCATCAGACAAAGTTGACAAAGGACTGAGTCTTCTACAACTGGGGGAGTGATTTAACCAACCACTCGCCAGAGATTGACAGTTTACGTGACTTGGTTACATGGGCTTAGGTTGGAGCTCAGTCTTATTGGCATCAAAATTGGAAGCGGGATGGCATATCAAAGGCACTTGCATGCATTGACTCGACTTGACCTGAGAGCATAAGCTGTACACTCGAAGCCGCTCTCATATCTGTGTTACCCCGTGACCGCAATATAAAAGGAGAGGAGATCAGACAGGAAGTTTTTCCCATGGCTATCCTATAAAACGGTTGGAAGATGAGGGCTGAAGTCAGGCAGGTGAGTTTCGTCCGACTTCAGACCTCTTCACATTCTAAATACTCCGAACTTCGTTTCAACAGGGTCGTTCTTCCCGCCTAGTGCAGCCATCAAGCCTAGCCCCAGTACCCTCCGTGTATGACTGGGGGGATTACACCATCATCCTGTGATGCTGTTAGCGAACGACTCTAAATGGCCTTCGACGTCAAACCAGAAAACTCACCCATAATCTCGCACTGGAGAAAACAGCCTCACTTTCCCGCTCAATCCTCTCTTTTAATTCCGGATCAACGGTCTTTCCTACAGTTTCCATGACTGCTGTCAACTGTTCACTCCCCATAACTCCGATCTTAGCATTCGGCCACATCCACAAGAATCTGGGGCTATAGGCTCTCCCACACATTCCATAATTACCCGCTCCATTGCTAGCACCCTAGTCGATAGTCAGATGTGATCATAATGTTGAGAACTCAATATGAGAGGAAAGAAGTTCGGTAGTGACGATTCCGACGTATTTGATCGGTATCTAGGTTGCCACAAGATTTCTAGAAAGGGGTGTTGAGGCAAGCCATGCCAAAAAGAATGATTTGAACAATGTCTACTAAGTCGACTATAGGAGCAAAGCCCATTGTGACGAAAGTCGACCTATGAGCGTCGATTGACTAAGGAGGATTCCAACTCGAATAGGTGCTACAGATCGACTGATGCTGTTGATCGACAGTACGTGACCGGAGGGCAATCGATTATGTATTCGACTCAACAGATAATTATACGGTAGCAATATGTCTCGACAATGGTGGATATGTAATTGATGAGGCAAAACTCGAACCGAAAGGATAGGACATCGCTTTTTTTTAACAAGGAAGAAGCATGTGAAGACTGAGGGAAGGAAACTTAGCTTACCACTACGATCGTGAATTTTGGCACATTCGCACAAGCTACAGCCGTCACGAGTTTCGCGCCGTTCTTGGCAATGCCCTCACGCTCAGCATCAGTGCCCACCATGAAGCCGCTGATATTTTGCAAGAAAATGAGTGGAATTTGACGCTGGCAGCACAGTTCGATGAAATGTGCGCCTTTTAGAGAGGAGGTAGAGAACAGGATACCGTTGTTGGCTATAATGCCTACTTTGTGTCCATAAATAGTTGCGAAGCCCGTCACAAGCGTGGTGCCATAATCTTTTTTGAATTCTGAGAATACGCTGCCGTCAACTATCCGCGCGATGATTTCATGGATTGGCAATGGACGTCTGAGATTGGTGCTTGCAATTCCAACGAGCTCTTCGGGGTCATGGAGAGGCTCTTGGTAGGCGATGGGGAGTGGAAACGCTTTCTTGGGCCAGTTGAGATTGCTGATTGAGCGTCTGGCTAAAACAAGTGCGTGAGCGTCGTCAACAGCTAGGTAGTCTGTCACGCCTGAGACTGAAGTATGCATTTTGCCTCCTCCCAAATCTTCTGCGCTCACTACCTCACCTGTAGCAGCTTTGACGAGAGGTGGACCTGCTAGGAAAATGTGGCCTTGACTATCGACAATTATGCTTTCGTCTGACATGGCTGGGACGTAAGCACCGCCCGCAGTGCATGGCCCCATTACGACGGAAATCTGAGGGATGCCAATGGAGCTCATGCGTGCTTGATTGTAAAATATCCTTCCGAAATGGTCACGATCTGGGAAAACGTCCGCCTGATGGGGAAGATTTGCCCCTCCGGAGTCAACGAGATACACGCATCTAGCGGTCGTTAGCCCTCCTCGAAATCGAGCGTGAACACTCACGGAAGCTTATTCTCCTGAGCAATAGCCTGAGCTCTTAAATGTTTTTTGACAGTAATTGGATAATAAGTCCCACCCTTGACTGTACTATCGTTCGCAACAATCATACAAGTGACCCCCTCGATAACACCAACTCCGGTAATAATGCCTCCGGCAGGGACATCAGTTTCCGGATACATATCATGACCGGCCAGTGCCGATAGTTCCAAGAATGAGGTTCCAGGATCAATCAAAGCCGTGACGCGGTCTCGAGGCAGCATCTTCTTCCTGGCAATATGCTTTTCCCTAGCTTTGGGCGGTCCTCCTTGATGTATTTTCTTTGTTAACTCCTCCAATCGCGCCATGACTTCTCGCATCTGTATTGCATTTTCTTTGTATTCCCGCGAAGAGGGATTTACGAGGGTAGGGAGAACGGATATGGCGTTTGCTTGGTTGGGAGGGCAGTGGATTGCGGTGCTTCTACGAGGACTGGGCAAGAGAATTAATGGTCTGGGTCTTGGTCGACACAGACGGAGCGCCTCTCGCAATGTTGACATTTTGTAAAGAGAGAAAGAGAGGGAGAAGCTGCAGCGGCAGCGTCAAAGATCGGAATGACATGAAGTTGAGGATGTATGTGAGGGAGAAGAGGGATTGAAAGCTGGCCGGATAGCAGCGGCTTTCTTAATCGATTTATGTTCCCCGCATAAAGTAAGTAGCCTGCAGGCTTGGCGTAGCTCGGCTTAAGTTCGTTCCTCCACAACTTCCACTCTACATAGACAACAATGTAGGCCGAGAAGAGACTCTCTACTCTCGCCCTCGTCCTCTGTTTCATTCCGGTACACCACTTCGTCTGAAAACATGGCAACCGCTAAATGTCTCCGATCTTCAGTAACCTATCGTCCCAGATTCCACCTCTGCATCCCTCTTCGAGCCTTCCCCACGTCGCAACACCGTCATGCCTCCTCAAAACACCC
The DNA here is from genome assembly GCA_016508695.1 of Hyphodiscus hymeniophilus. Classification (NCBI taxonomy): domain Eukaryota; kingdom Fungi; phylum Ascomycota; class Leotiomycetes; order Helotiales; family Hyphodiscaceae; genus Hyphodiscus; species Hyphodiscus hymeniophilus. Next base: position 712,156 of record VNKQ01000020.1, on the reverse strand, counting down.
CCAGGGCTTTGAACCGCCCACCACCTCTGACCTCTTCGAACTCCGGGAGCGAGTGCAAGAGTTTACACGCCGAGAAATTACCCCAGAAGTCGCCTCCGAAACCGACAAATCGAACTCCTTCCCCAGTGAAATGTGGGCTAAACTCGGTTCCGCAGGTTTCCTGGGAATGACGGCTGATGAAGACGTGGGCGGTCTAGCAATGGGCTATCAAGCCCACTGCATAGTCATGGAAGAGATATCGCGAGCTTCCGGCTCCATCGGTTTATCTTATGCAGCACATTCGCAGCTCTGCGTGAATCAACTCCAATTAAATGGGACTCCGGGACAAAAAACCAAATTCCTGCCTAATCTGATAGCAGGGACACAGGTTGGGGCTTTGGCTATGTCAGAAAGTGGCGCTGGCAGTGATGTGGTCAGCATGCGGACGACGGCAAAGGAGGCGGATGGAGGGTATGTGTTGAATGGGACGAAAATGTGGATTACGAATGGGCCTGAAGCGGACGTGATTGTTGTTTATGCCAAGACGGAACCCGAAAAGGGCTCAAAAGGTATTAGTGCGTTCATTGTAGAGAAGCACTTTAAGGGATTCAATTGTGCGAGGAAATTGGATAAGATGGGAATGCGGGGATCCAATACAGGGGAATTAGTGTTTGATGGTGTGTTTGTACCAAAAGAGAATATGCTTGGGGAAGTGAATCGCGGTGTTAAGGTCTTGATGGAGGGTCTGGATCTCGAAAGATTGGTACTTAGTGCTGGTCCGTTGGGGATTATGCAAGCTGCTCTAGATGTTGCTTTGCCGTTTACTCATCAAAGGACACAGTTTGGATCTCCAGTAGCGCACAATCAATTGGTGCAGGGAAAGTTGGCGGATATGTATACGAAGCTACAAGCTTCAAGGAGCTATACTTATGAGACCGCAAGGAAAGTCGATGAAGGGGGTGACATCAGAACGCAAGATTGTGCAGGAGCTATCATGTACGCCGCAGAACGGGCGACAGAGTGTGCATTGGATTGCGTACAGCTACTTGGAGGAATGGGTTACGTGGAGGAGATGCCGGCTAGCAGGCTTGTAAGAGAGTAAGTTATCTCATTCCTCCCTGTAGTGTTGAATGCTAACGAGATACAGTGCGAAATTGTATGAGATTGGGGCTGGCACGACGGAGGTTAGAAAAATTGTCATTGGAAGGGCCTTTAACAAAGAGTTTAGCAGCTATGCGCCATAGAACTACCTATCAACCCTAGATATCAAATGAGGCCGAGTCCCAACGCTTGCAAACGCCGCAGTGTTCGTAAAAGATACTATGATTTTCATGAAGAGACCCGCTTCGCGTGGACTACAGTACTACTTGGTGCTATTGCATCACGTTCAGCTCGCTAGATTGGAGAGGGCATCCTGCAAGAAAGATTACCTTATTTTGGACTACGGCTACTGTCGCTTCCTTGTCAAGTCACGCAAACTTAGTATCTGCTATCACATTCACAAATCAAGACGTAAAACTTGGATCTGTCATGAGAATACATTGTCTATTTAGCCTGAGGCTAGCAAGTACCGCTGATCAGATAGCAGCTTAGTCACCCCGGGAACGGAAGTTTACCAGCTGGCTAAAGCAGCTTGTGGAAATGATCTCAGTAATAGCACCTAAGGTCGACCTATCCTAGCTGCCAGACCTTATGCATCCTGATTCGATGTGATGTGATTTGAGGGGAGTTGGATAATGAAAGGTACCGGAGTTGATGAGTGGGTTGACGTGATGCGACGCAAAGAGCGTGGTGAATGTGCTGCGCCATTACTGATGCTCGTTTGACACTGATGCTCGTTTGACGCTGATGCAATGCTGGAATGGTTGAAAAGAGGAAAGAAATATGTAGTCATAGGTTGAAGGATCAGTACCAGTGAATATTGTCTGTGAAAGAAGTGGAGTTTGGAGACTTGTGATCACAATATCTCCTGCCAACCTCTGAATTTGGTTTTCCCAGAAGATGGTTGTCCCAGAAGCTGACTGTCCCAGAAGCGAACCGAGATGTTGTCCTCCCACGAGCTTTCTTTATCATCAAGCTTTGCCACCACTCAATTCCGTATCTCCAACTCCAACTCCCTTGCCTAGATCCGCGAGCACAGGGGTGGGTTGGTGAACAAGTGGCGGTCCAGCAGGTGAAGGTGGAGGCGGATCGTCCTGAGCGTATTCGTCATCGTACTCGTCTTCATAGTATTCTTCACTTTGCGTTCCTTGACTCTGATTCTGGTTCAGTGTTGCTGACGGGTGAGTCTGTTGAGCCAGTTGTGGAGCTGATGCAGCCTTTGGAGCAACCTTGTTTCCCTTCTTTCCTTTTCGTCCCTTCATCTTTGCCTTCTCCAACAATCGCTTCCTCTCTGCTTCCTGCTTCCTGGCCTGTCGATCTTTGATCTCGTATTGCTTGATCAAAGCAACTGGTGGTGTGCCGAAGATCTGTTCATATTCGCAAAACTCGCATGTCCACTGGTCTTCACGAGGGACTGGGTGGTGATCGTTTTGCCATTTCTGTTGCTCACGTCGCTGGCGTGCAGCAACGAGATACTCCTTGGCTGCCGGTCGACGACGGGTCTTCCTGGCTGCAGTGTTCTGCAGGGGGGTTTGCTTTTGTGGAAGTGGTGGCTGTTGAGACACATGGATACCTGGCTTTGTTGGAGATATAGCTACCGTTGTATTGAGGTCTGAAGGTATGTGAGGGCTGGTTTGGGTTGAATGGGTGCTCATTCTTGCGGCAGGACTCTGATGCATGCTGGAAGAGGAAGGCGGTCCGGGCCAAGGTATTGTCGCAGGTACCTGAGAATTGCAAGTGAATGTGAACTGAGTTGAGGCAGGGCTCGGTTTCTTAGAGGCTTGTTGTTGCAGAATACTAACGTTCTCTTGTCCTCTCAGGGGTGTAATGGGGAACTTCTCAGCATTGGCAGTTGCTATTGACTCCGAAATAATACCAGTCGTCTCGTCTGTGAATGTGAGCGAACGTCAAAAGCACAAAGCTGAACTTGTACTTACTGGTAGGGGGCCACTGAGGTTGTCTTTGTTTTGTACGACCGTTTCCCCAGTTGCTTGTGGTGTCGGATAAAGTTCTCAAAGGGCTCCTGCCGTTTCGCATTCGACCGTACCTGCCTCGTCCCGGCCCAGAAATGCCGTGAGTAGCACTAACCGAGCCATGATATGCTGCTCCCACACTTACAACTTCCTCTGCTAAATCATCTGACACAGATATTCCTATACCAGCTATGCCACTCGATAGATGTACGCCGTTCAGGTTCGAATCTCCGGGAGTGGGGATTTTCCGTTTCTTCTTGTTGTTCGTATTCTCGAAAGAGTCGTAACCATCTGCTGATGAAGCTGTAGAGGCCGGGGGTTGTGGATCTGGGTGCTTTGACTCCGGCTTCTGAACATAACGATAAGACCGACCAGAGGGGTTCGCTGATGGCCTTGAGTATATTCGGCTACGATATGCTTGCTCATCTTCATTGCTATCCAACTCCTCTTTATTCCGCCTGGAAATATAAGTCCTCTCAATCTCGTCTACGCGTTCTCGCTCGCTTGGATGTTGAGCCTCTACCACACCATTTGGGCCAGACTCCGGCAAATGATATCCATAGTAGAACAAAGGGGTTATGGTTTTGGGGGCGGGTGGATATTTTATCGACTGGGCAACATCTGGAGAAAGACGTTCGCGAAGGGGCCTCTTGGGTAAAGGTCGAATCGGACGGTCTGGATACTGGGAAACGGTCTCTGGAGACATGGCTCTTGGCGATTCTGGGTTGTAACCTAACATAGCAAAGACAGCGCGGATTAGCCAACCAAAATATGTTGCCAAAGAGAAGTGATTGGAAGTCTTCCAAGAGCATGACTGCTTCAGCAACTCGAATGTTCTTGGACGTGGTGCAGCAGTGGCTGACGAGAACAAGCATACCCATCACAAACGCAGACTTGGCCAGACTGCCTCTCAAAAAGCAGTGTCTCTTCCAAGAGCTCTTGCAGACACAGCTAAACCTAGATCGTATCGAAGGCCCTCCGAAGGGATTTGGCTATTTCCCTAAAGCCTCTCTTATCTTATGCTTCAAGACACCTAATCAGCCAAATCCCAAAAATGTCTAGGCATCCTCAGCCCCTTTCCCTCTTCCATTATATCATGATGCCTTGGGCGAAGATGGACCATTATCCAGGGCTTCGACTGTGTTAGGGACAAAGTGTGGTGGGTCGTACCTCTCTGATTGCTCATCAGCTTGTCCACACACGCAGTAGGTGTTCGTTTGTCCAGCAGTACGGAAAATATAATGGGTATTAGATAGCCAAGAGGAAGAGCAGGAACGAGTATGGGTTACGCAGCAACTGATATGGTTCAGTGGCACAAAGAAGTGTCCAGCAAAGGGATTCGGGATCTTTCTGGGGGTTGATAAAAGTTGATTTGAATGATGTTTCAACGGCACTAAGAAGCCCATTGTCGACCACCTCACCACCTCCATATTTCACGTGAGATTCTGCCGATTGTCGTCCTATGATCGCCCGTAGTAGTTGGCCTCTTTGAAATCGAGCATCCCAGCCCCGCAGACAGAGCTTGGGATGGCGCCGGCCCAATTCTTCGAGGAGAGCGTTGGGGTGTCATTCAAACCAAACAATCTCTTCCTCCCACTCCCATTCCCACTCGCGCAATCTATTATCCCCTCCAGCACTCTCACTACCTACTACCTACAAGAGTCTCCGCCATGATCGCTCAGCACTGCTCGAATTCTTTCTTGTTCAAGGTCGCGCATTCTCTCGGTGCTCTTTAAGTCGAGTCTCGAAATCCACTTCCCTTTTGATCGCTGGTACCCAGGGAGAACTTGGGTCGAATTGAAGCTTGCCGACCTTCCTTCGAACTCAAAGTCTGGTTCCATACCCGATTCCGAGACTTTGATACCTAATTTCGCCTCTTTCTATTGTCAAGAGCCTCTCGTCACGGTTCTGAGAATGGACTCCACGAGACGGTCTTCAAGGGCCGCCCGCTCCAGTCACCCCATTCAATCCAACGCCCATCATTCCTCTGCCTCTTCAAACTCCTCGGGACGCGCCGATCGAGCTACAAGATCACACCAGAAGACAGAGTCGCCGCGAAAGTCGACGCCCACGGCTTCCCTCTCCTCAGAACCTCCAGACGATTCCATCCCCACTGTCCCCGAAGATACAATTCAGACACGTCGAAAACGCGCTCGAGGCGACGAAAAAGACAGCAAAGGATCGAAAGTACAAAAAATAGAAGCTGAGATGTCGAATGGGTTAGAAGAAGAAGCGGAGGACGATGGTAATGTCCGCTGCATCTGCGGGTACGACGACTATCCCGGCCCACCACCCTTCGGCGATGATGATAGCAGGCATGGCGTACGACAAGGTATTGAAGAGCCTATGTTCACAGTGGCAGATGTTACAGAAGAACTGTCCGGTTTCTTTCTACAATGCGACATCTGCAAGGTGTGGCAACATGGTGGTTGTGTTGGGATCATGAACGAAGAAGCAAGTCCTGACGAGTATTTCTGCGAAGAGTGTCGGAAGGACTTGCATAAGATCTTCACAGCTCCGAATGAGTACGTCAAGTCCCGATTACCTAGAATACTGCTCTCTTTCGCGGTCATTTCATCTCGTCAGCCCTGGCGCGGGAACGTGGCGCAGATCCAGTCTCACAAGGCTGGGTGCTTCAGACTCTATGAACTTCATCAACAACGCTTTTCTACCTTGAATCATATTTGAGGACACCGCTAACGTGATGGAACGCAGGCAACGTTACTCTCATTACCTCCCTCTCTACCAGATTTACTCGCGCACGACTTCCCGGGCCGCCTCCTTTTCCAAAGATGGCACACGATCCCCACGAGGCGGTCGTGCCTCGTCCAGTCTTCAGAGCGCAAAGCGACGTTCGACTATGAACAGTAGGGATGCTGCATATGATGAGGAGGAGCAGTTACGCAGAGCGATCGAAGCTAGCAAGGGGGAGAAGAGCGAGAGCACAGATGGTGGAGTACAACGGGGAAAGCGAGGCCGCAGCGACAGCGAAGAGTAAGCAATTCAATAACGAGAAGCTAGAGGTAGCTGACCCTGAATAGGAAAAATGAAGGAGTGAAGAGACAACGCACGAATTCAGCCTCTCCTTCACCATCTCGAGAGCAACGACGATTCACGTCTCAGGCAGCAGATTCCGATGAAGGTACAAACGTTCGCAGTGGGGTAGCAAAGAAGATAAGGGGTGCAGCTGCCCGTAATCACAGAGAGAAGGAGTTAAGAGGAGAGAAGGAAAAGCTTCGTCTCGAGGCCAAAAAAAAGCGGGAGGGTCGTGCTGAGCGTCGAAGAGTTGGTAGGTCTAAAGTCCACACTTAATATCAAGATCGTCTACTTACTCGGCCAAAAGAGTCAGAACCGCCTGAAGAAACTTTTCTGGTAGCACAATTATCAGCGAAGAAGAGCAATGAGGTGGCAGTCCAGGCCTTCGATCCACCCTCCTCCCAAGTCGCGATACCCGACACACCACTAGCTAGTCAACCATCCGCCTCCCATCGAAAAGGCGGAAGACCGCCCAACTCTCGGAAGGGAAAGCTGGGCAAGAACCAATATACGAAAGATCGAGACCCCCAGCAAGAAGTCGAGGATCTATCACCAGGACGGTCACAATCCCGCGACGTACCTCGCAACGATGAGAACGGTGTACACAGCGCTCGAGGATCCATAAATGAAGGCAAACCCTCGAAATCCAAGGCTGGGAGCAGCAGGATCACCATGTCAGATATGAAGAAACGCGTGGCAGCTATCCTAGACTTTATCTCGAGAACGCAGTTAGAGCTAGCCTCAGAACCGATTTCGCCAGCATCCGGAGACGCAGCGGAGAAGCTGATGCTAGGTATCGTGGAGGGTCTGCCCATGATAAAAGTCAATGGGAATCAAGCAGCATCCGGAGGAATGGACTCTGTTGATGGGGGTAATCGCGTGATTGAAAGGGATTTCAAGGACATGAGCTGTTTGGAAATGATGGATGCTTTGACCCGACAGCTGGTGAAGTGGCAAAATGAGTTCATTTGATGTGATTGAAAGGGTTCATTTTAAAATGCTCGGAGGCCTGCGCAATAATGACGGGAGAAACTGGGTTTGAGGTGCGGGGTTCGTCTTTTACATGATATGAGGCGCTTGTTGCTCTGTGATATACCCCACGTCTTAGGAAATTATCGTTTGTTCATGGCTTGCTTTAGTGAGACATTTTCATGGTCCTAACGTGTATCATACGGTGTATGTATTGGGAGTCGAGCCGGAATTGGGAAGAGTTTTGTAGATTAATTCATGGGCTTGTAGCCATGGAGAACTAAGATAGGCATAACTCTATAGCAGCCTTGGGACGGTCGCCACGAGAAAAGCTTTCAGCAATAAGTCGCAAGAAGCCCAACTATGATTATCACCGTCCACGCTCACCAGGAACAGCCTCGTGCGGTAATCCGATCGGATTCAGAATGGCACGAGTCAGTGGAGATGCCCTTGTAGCGTGTCCTCGTGGATAGAGACACACTAGAAAGGAGCTTCAACATGTTCATATAAATATCATGATACTCTCGCACAATGAGCAGAAAATGCGCCTGGAAGTGTCTTAAAAAAAGCTCGAAAGGGCGAGAGAAAAATAGCATCATACTGATAACAAAATACATACTGATAACAAAATCGCCTCCTTCCAACCCCCAACATCTTATCTGACATCTTACTCTACCACCATCGTAAGATTGGCATGCACACCAGGCAAAGGCTGACCAGCTGGAATAGAAGCTCAACACCGTATCGTCAAAATAAGGTTCGCGAAACTCGCCCAGGAAGCGCATTCCAAAACATGGATATTTCTGCTTTCTCGCAACCTGTAAGGCCAAGCCTCACTTAGGTACTTGTAAGAGAAGAGCAGACAGGCACTTTTTGAGTAAAGTTTGTTTGCCTTGAACCTAACAAAGTCGTAAGACAAGCAGGTGGTCATAAGGGGCCCTCGTCCCAACTCGTTGAGATCATATGCCAAGGTCGTGGCTCCCCGCCGTCCCTACCACGTCGTCGTTGTGTCATCGTCGCTCTCTAACCTGGTGAACTAGAATTCATTTATGGTAAAGCTTTTCTCTAATCGCTCTAGTAAGTGCCTTTACACAACCACTATCGCTATTTGCTCGACGAATAAGGATAACATCGAGCATATTTTTTTAGATTCGTAAGAAGTATACATTCATACCTCCCTTTCTTCCTCAGTAAATGTACCTGGGGATCTACGAATTATGTTGATTAATGCCTCTCTTTCAAATACTGGGGCAGAACCCCCGGCCAGCTTCTTACTCCCTGTGTACACTAGGTCTTACAAGGGAGAGTTGAGGAGGGGAAACAAAGGAGTGGCGGAGGCATCCTTTGCCGCCCAGTACAATTCCTACGGACGAAACAATACCTGCTGGATCCTGGATGATTTATGTATACGTCTTGACTTCAGACGCCAAGCAGAGACTATGGAATTGAGGAGTCTCACTCATAGACTCTGGACATTGCCTGGAGCACTGCAAGTGTGGTTATATTTATATAACTGCATCTAGTACAAGTACTCAGCAACCTGCTAGCTTCGGGCTGCTTTTGTCACCCTTCACACCTTTCTTTGAGTCGAACAATTCGTCCATATTTTTTCGTATTTCTGGGCAGTATGGCGATCTCTACAGCCGTTGCCACGGCCACTCACTTCGCAATGTCCATGATATTCGGCATTGTAGGTCTAAATTCTCCCCAGAGGTACCGTCCCGCTTTGAATGCCGGCCTCATTCTAACCTCAGCTCTCGCCTTCCGCAATATCTCTGACGCAAATCTTGGAATCCATGGAACTGACACCATAGCCATGTTCATACTATTCTACATCTCGCACATGACCTGCGCTCTGTGTATGGAGAATTACGTTTTGCCTAAGGGCACCGGCTCATTTCAATGGCGGACAGCATACAGAATGCTATTCAACGCTCGATTCATCGCCACCTATCGAGAAGTACCCGATGTACATAGATCAGCGGAACGTGGATCTTTAACTGAATCCCATAAGGAAAGTTCTACGTATCCCAGTACAGACGTTAGGGCATTGCTTCGTTCTCCTCGCTTCCTTTTTCTTCGCAAGCGCGCTCTCTCACTACTCGCCATCTACGCCCTTGACCAGTGCTACAGCTATCTCTATGATATCGTCCTCCCACAATACATAGAACCAATTGACATCTATGACATGCTGCCTTCAAGACAAACCTACTTCCGCCGCCTTTCCACCGTTACGCTCCGCGAAACAACCATTCGTATCTGGCTAGTCTTCCATTGGATATGGACCTCATACTCGCTATATACCAGACTTCATCACATCCTTGCCATTCTCTTCGTCGGCATGGGGCTTGATTCCTCCTCAGATTGGCCCTCCCTGTACGGCTCCATTACCGAAGCGACCTCCATACGCGGCTTCTGGGGGAAGTTCTGGCACCGGCTAGTATATCGCAGTTACACATCCTTTGGGAAATTCATTTCTCTTTCCATCCTACACCTTCCTCGGAACAGCCTATGGGGAAAGCTGTTTGTTAATGGATTCGTGTTTGTTCTTTCTGGAATTGTACATGGGATCACGCTTCGACAGCTTGGATTTTCCTGTGGATGGGTAGAAGAAGTGAGGTTTTATGCGAGTCATTACGTGGCTGTCTTGTTAGAGACTGCTGTCCAGGCCGTTTTCAAGAGGCTGAAGAGGAAGTATAAAATCATGGGGTTCGTGAGTAGACCCATTGGGTATATCTGGGTGTTTGGGTTCTTGTTTTACTCACTGCCGAAGAGTCAGTATGGGAAAGTTTTTTGCATGCCGGAATGAAGGCCCGAGTATTTTGGGACTGTAAGCGCAACAACAGGGTGGTCTTATGGAGATGTTGAATAACCACGCGATGTGGTCACTGATAGGAGAATGGCCAAAATATATGTGGAAAGTGGGAATACTCTGAGGAAGGTAAGTCATGAAACGTGCTTCATCGGACAACCACTAACAATCCTAAGTAATCGCATATAAATTTTGATGGATATACACATCAAGACTTGTTGGATTTTTATCCGCGAAGGGTCTTGAGCTATTGTCATGTTGAACTTGATATGTCGCTAATTTTGGCGACAATCTTCATGTGCTGTAATAAACATCATGGCTACGCCTTATAGAAGCTACCCAGAAGTTTTCGTGCGCATGACTAATTGTTTTTTAAAGTACATGGTGCTCCGCCGGGAATCCTCGAGTCCAGTTGCAGCAGCCAGTACAACCTAGTGTTGAACGCATCTCTTGAAGTTTGGTGGGATCACTCGGTATTTTAGCCCTGGACAAAGTTACACTCTCCAAAATATCGAAACTAAAATCCCACAACATCTATTACATCAGCTGAATTTGTTTACAATGTCGCGCTGTGGGTACTCGGTAGAATAGGACTTCTTCCTCGACCTTTCTTTTGTCTCGCTTGTACTTTAGACTCTAAAATATTCCCAAACTCTATTTTACTCACAACTACTATCGGTTGCGGGCTTAGCGTAATTTGGGCCCAAAATAGGCGAAATGGCATGCGCGTGATTTTTAACGACGATAATTACTATTGATAATTTATATAATATTAATAACTAAATTAATTCCAATTATTTTAAGCTCGTAAGTTAATTAAATTACTCGTAAAGACTCCTTTAATTATTTACTTGAATTATAAATAGCCCTTAGACTCCCTCGATATATCGCTACTAAAATCGATTTTCTACTTTATATAAACCCCTTATATAATCCTTATAAACTAGTAATTACTTATAATATTATATATAAATCGATATTAGAGCGTAAAAAGTAAATATAAAAGAGAACTAGGGGTAATATAATTCTTTTAACTTGTAAACTAAGTCCTAAACCTTAATATACCCCTTAAATTATTATATTCGTATAAGATTTTCTAATTATAGACTTAAAGCTATTTCTCGACGAAATTATAAACTATATTTATTTAGAATATAACTTTAAACTTATTATTCCTTATATCTCGAAAGTACTTAAGAAAATTAAGTATATATATAAGGTTATTACGCTTATTATACTAGAGTAGTTAAAGGCTTTACTTATTAATTAAAGATAGCGAATAATATAATAAGACGCAAAACGAATTATATTTTATAATAAGATTATATTAAACGAGAGAACTACTTATTATTAGTAGTTTTAATCCCTTAGAGGCTAGCTTATAAGAGTAAAAAAGTAATTTAAGAGATCGAAGTATTAGAGTATTCTTCTTATATATATTCTTAATAATTACTTATATATAATTATCTTTTAAAGAGGTATTATTATAAAGATATTTAAATATTAGCTTGAATTCTCTCTTTTTCTTTATATAAATAGGTTTTCTAGTAACCGTAATATACTTATAATAAACAATTATAGAATCTATAAAAAATAACGTATTATTAACCTTTATACTTAATATAAAGTTACTCTTAAATTCCTACTTTTATACTCCCCGAAATTAAATCTTATTAAAGAGAGCCTTTATAATTTAAAAGTATATATTAAGTAATAATAAAAGTAGTTAGAAAGAGAGTAATTACAATTTAAAGGGTTTTTATATAAAGTAGTCTAAATAATTAGCTAAGGGCTAATTACGCGCCTTAACGCAAGGGGATACTTTTAATACTTAGGCTATAAATAAAATAAATAAAGACCTTTCAAATATTATAACTCGTATAGAATAATACTTATAATTGCTTTTGTTATTAATAAAAAGGTAATAAGATAAATAAAAACCTCTTACTTATTTAGAAAATCGTAAGATTCTATAATATCCGCAAAAAAATACAATATAGTATAACTTTATAATTATAACGAAATTTATAAATACAAAAACAGGGATTTATATACTTATACAATATTAATTAATTTATATATTTATAATTAAATAAATTCGTTATGTTATAGCTATTATAAGTAATATAAGAAAATAGTAAGTAGATTACTTGTTAACTATAAAAACTACGAAAATCCAAGTAATTACTTCCCTATAATAATTATTATAGTTACTTCTTTTATATTAATATTAATAAAATTAAAACTAGAATTAAAACTAGAATTAAATTATTTATTATTAATAAAGGGCCTTTAATCGTTATTATCGTTATCGTTACTTACTTTTTCCTTTAAAGGCACTTATAAGGGGTTAGCCTTTATATTACTAAGTTAATCGAACTAAACTTTAAAATTTAATTTAAGATTAATAAAGTTATTTAAGACCTCTTCTTTACTTAAAGTATTCTTTTAGTACTCTTTAAAGGCAAGAATTATATATTAAACTTGTTTTAATAGGCTTAGAGGAAAACTAATCTTAAGAACTATATTTACTTTTAATCCCTTAATATTATTAATATTTAATTATTATATTAGAGCCTTCTCGATTAAGCTATAAAGTAAGTGTTTATTACTAGAAGTAAAGACACCTTTATATATTAATCGCTTTTATGGATACTCTAATATTAAGTTATAATCTCTTTCTAATAGTATTATTAATCGAGGGAGAGAAATAGGCTAAAGAAGTAACGCTCGAAGAACTTCTAGTATAAAGGGATTTAGGGGACTAAAAGCCTTTAAATTACTAAATATTTCGATTAAGTTATTAACTTTCTTTAATAACCTCCCCCTTTCTTTATTTTAAACTAGAGATTATAAACGAGAGTATAAGTATATATAAGACTAATAAGACTAATACGATTAATAAGACTAACGATATCTAAGAGATTAAGATCGAGAATAAGAATAGTAGTACCTTTGAGAATAATAAGAAAAAGAGTTAAAAACCTTTATTACGCGACGACGAGTTAATACCTTCCTTTTTAGCTTTAAATATACCTCTCTTTAAATAGTTAATTTTATATATAGACCTTTAAAAGGAATCTTAAGAGTTAATTAACCTATTATTATTTGTTGCGACTAGAGATATTATTTAGTATTCTTAACTTTAAAATAAGTCTTATTATTAATAAAGTAAGTAACGGAAAAGTTTTTATACTAATTATTCTTATAATACTATTAGGTTATTATTATAACCATATGACAATTCATGGCCTAAGGCTCGGTAGCTAGGCTATAAGAGAACTATAAGTAGAGATTACGGGAGTAGAAGCTACTTTATAGTCACGTAATTAGATTAGTCGTCTTAAGAGGATTAGAATACTAATCTAACTAATCGTATTAATCCCGGGTTACAAAAGTTTTATATAAGCAAATAATATTTCCTTAGTAAATAAAAGCTTTATACTTAACTCAAATAAAGTATCTTTATATATACTTAGTAACTCGTAACGGTTATATAACGCTTAACTACTAACTAGCTTCCCTACTTAGTACTTACTTAACTTAACTAACTTGCCTATAATTTACTATTAAGAGTCGAGGTTTATTATACTTTAAGTACTAATACTAATAAGTACTAGAGTATACGTTAATTAAGTAATAATGTCTTTAAAAGTAAGAAGTTCTAGGGGTAATCGGGCAAAGGAACCTAAAAGACTTATAATAATAAAAGCACTTATAAATTATAATAAGGGAAAGACTTACGATAGTAAGGGAAATCAATAAGAATATTAAATATAAAACGGTCGAACCGTTTATAAAAGAACGAAACTAGCTTTAGAGATTTATCTTATAGCTTTAGTTATATATTAAATTTATTAGAGAACGTTTTAAGTCTCTAATAAAACGAGTCCTTTGGGTTATAATTATATTAAAAGAAAAGGCACTTAATTAGGTTAAGGGGTTCTTAGAGAACTATCTTACTAATACTAACGATAAGGAATAACCTATTAAGGCTATATAAAAAACTACTCTAAAGATCTTTAGAATATAAGATAAATTCCTTAATAAACTACGAATAAACTTTAGTATAATAAACGAAAAAGTAAAAGCAAAATAAGCTATTAAGAACTTATAATAAAAAGAGTTAGCTACCTCGTATACCCGTAACTTCTAATAATACTTACTTGTATAGGATAAGATAATAGTACCTTATACTACTAGTATAAGAAGAGACTAAAGGACTTTATTAAGGAAGAACTTCTATAATATAAAAGAGAAACTAATATAATAGAATTACTCGTTATAATTGCGTATAAAATAGATAATAACTAATATAAATTAAAATTAGAATATAAGGGAAAGTCTTATTTAACTTATAAATATATAAGTAAAGGGAGAAAAGAATACCTATAATATAATAACTCTTATAAGAAAGGAGACCCTATAAAATTAAATACTACGTTTAAGGAACTTAACCCTACTAAGAAGTAAAAGTATATATAAGAACGTATATACTTTAATTATAATAAACTAGGGTATATAGCCCGAAACTATTATATAAACGGAAATACTTACAAAAGATTATTATAAAGGGGTAAGTCGAGAGGCGGATTCTAAGAAGAATGCCTATAAAGAAGTAAACTCGTAGTAACTATCTAAGGAAAAAGTAAATATAATAAACTAATATAGTTATACGTTATATTATAACCCTTATTTATAGAAATCACTTAAGAAAAAGTAGATTTAGAATTCGAATACCTTAGTATTAGCGATTCGGATAGTAATAATTAGAGTAACTATAAGGAATTAACTAATAGAGATATTAAACTTATAATAAAAATATATAAGAAATCTACTTAAGACGTATAATAAGAAAACGAAATATTAGACTTTAAAGACTTACTCAAAGAGCTTACTAAAGATAAACTTCTTTAGTACTTTATCTTACTTGGGACTAAGATAATAAGAGAACTTATTAGAATATAGGATTCCTTCTACCCGCATGGACCTCCCCTAATCGGGCTTAGCGCGTCACATGATCGTAACCGGCGAAGAACCTTAAGCTTAACTCTAGTTCTTCTTACTATATTATTATTTAATTAATTTAACTTAATTACTTAGTATTATTCCTAATATAATACTTTTACTTGAATTGTAACTTCTAATAGGTTATAAGCCCGGTAGTATATTACTAAGGGTTTTTTAGTACTAATTTTATTAATTGCTTAAAGCGAGTTACGAGAGTAACTATAATTCTAATAATATACGATTTTTAGTAAAACGCGTTACGGGAGTAATAGTAATTCTATTAATTATAAATAAGTAATAGCGACGACAAAGTAAATAATTTAGGGTTATTTTAGATACTAGAAGCTACTCTTATAAGAAATTAAAGTAGTCTATATAATTAGATACTTACGCCTCTATTATATATTATACTTATAAATTTTCACTCGAGTATTACAAACTCGAATTCGAATTTCTCGAACCTTATAATTTCTAATCCTCTTAGATTAATTATTATAATAATAAGCGGCGATTCCCTTACGATTTCGAGTTAATTAAAGCTAAAAGGCTCTATTAACTATAATAATTAGCGACAAGCTATAAAAGTAGCTATAAAAAGTAATAGCCTTAGCAAATAGCTATAAAAGAAAGCAAAGGTACTAGAGTTCGTTAATAAAGATAACAATAATATAAACTAAGATAAATTAAAGGTTTACTTAAATTAAAAGGCTAAAGATAGAAAGATAAAGCTTTTAATTATAAATAATATTCTTATAGATTACTCTTTTACTATTAAAGGTCTTATAATTAGACTCGCAATATAAGAAGCCCTTAAATACTAATATTAAGGTACTAGTAAAGTATTACTTTAAAGTTATATTAAAAACTATTATCGAATTAATTTTAACTAATATAAAGATATTACTAAATACCGCGCTACTTTTAATAACTCTAAAAGCCAACTTGAGTCTCTAAAGAAAACTAATATTAAGGATTAGTATTCTATTATATATATAATAAGTTTGTTAAAGGAATACTCCGAATAGGCTTAATAATAATACGCTATACTTAAGTCGATAATACCTCTTATACTAAAAGCAATTATAAAAGATCTAATTAATAAATCTCGCGTTAAATTAGTAACTAAGATTATTATATATAATAGTAAACCTTATTTAAAGGATAAGAAGAAACCCTTTAATTAGAAAAAGAGTAATAAGAAGAAGTTAAAGTATAAGTATTATAACTCGAATAATTACGACTAGAATTGCTATAATAACTATAACGAGAAGGCTCGTAAAGAATAAGAAAAGAAAACTAGTAAGAAGTAGTATATACAAACTAATAATAAGTATATAAAGAAAGAAGTCAAAATAGTAGAATTTAAGAAGAAAGAACTTATAAATAAGAACTCTAACTTCTCCCTTATAGCTTGTATCGAGGAAGCCGATTTCTATAATATTAATTAACCTGATCTCTCTAACGAAAAAGCCTTCCCTATAATTTGTACGATAGGGGGTATAGTACGTCCTATAGAACGAGGAACAGTTATATTACGCTATCCCTTTCCTAATAGTACGATTAGTACTCTCACACTTAAAGATACTCTATATATGCCTAATAATAATACTAATCTCTTCTCTGGCAAGAAATTACTAAATTTGGGGAGTATAATTCGCAACGATAATTTACTTAGCCTATATAATACTATTCTTTATTAACTCGATAACTTGTTTATTATCGAGGAACCTCGAAGCTATACGTTTCTTGTAAACTTAGAAACCGTAAAGCCAAATATTAAACTATATTACTAACGTTTTATATACTTGGGACTTACTAATATACGTAATACCTTAAAGATTACTATAAGTATAGAATTTATAGAGAATTTAGACCTTATAGTTACTAAGGTTTATAAGGCCTACAAACTAGTAAAACCTTTATATTAGACTCGTAAGAGACCTTATATATATAAAACTAAAGTAAAAAAGAAGATTTATATTAATATTATAAGAATTAAACCTAATAGTATTAATAGATAGTATTAAGCCGTAGTTTATATAAATAACGCTAGTATTACGCAATAGGTTTAGATTTACAAATATAAGAACTAGGCGTTTAACGCGATTAAGTAGATTATTAAGTACTTCGATATATAATATAATATTAATATTAATAGCTTTCGAATCGATAGTAATAAAGAATTTATAATTAATTAGATTAAAGCCTTAACTTAACGTATTAGGGCTAATCTTAAGATTACTACTCTATATACTCTAGAATAAGATTTTACTTCTAAACGATTAATTTGTATACTTGTAAAGAGAGTATATACTATTATAATTGAGATAAAAACCCCTAATTTCCTTTAGTTAAAAATTCTAAAAGTAATAGTTACAATTACAAATTGTACTATAATAAAGGCACTTAAAGGCATAACTCTATATTAAGCCTTTATAAATCAAATAAAGCCTAATATTAATTACGTTCCCTTAGTCTCTTATTTTCGAGTACTAAGTTATAAGGCTTACGTATAAATTCCTATTTAAGACAAAACCTTTAGCCGGAAGATAATTTCTTGTATTAAAGTAAGGATTTTAATTAGTTATAAAAGAAAGTATATCTATCGAATCTATATACTTATACGTAAAGGGGATAAGATTATTAGATTCTCTAATATCAAATTTAATAAATCGGCGCTAGAATTAGTAATTCTAGTACTTCTTTTACTCTCTAACATTATACTAAGATCTTATAATAATAAGGGTAAAGGTATTATACAAACTCTAAATATATAAGTTCTTATTATTAAAGAGACCTTGCTACTATAAGGTATTAATATTCCGGAGACTCTTAGACAATTAGTAATACTATTTAATTATAATTATAATATTAAACTACTAAAGGATAATAATAAGTATAGGCTATTCTAGCTATTAGACGATAATTAAACTATTATATTAGAGAGTAATACTAACGTTACTAACGCTACTAATAATAGTTCTATTACTATTAAAAAGGTTAAAAAGAAAAAGATATATAAATAAAAGCCGGAATTTGAGAAAACAACTCGATTACATACTATAGAGAGTAGTATACTCTATTCCTACGAAATTGCCTTTAAATTAACTGCTTTTATTACTCTTTCTAACGACTCTCAAACTATTAAGAAAGCTTTATTAAGACCTAATAAGGCAAACTAGTATACCTCGATTAAGACTAAGTATACGAATTATAATAATAATAGTACTTGGGAAGTAGTAAAGAGATCGGAGGTATTATTAGGCTTACGAGTACTAAGTAGTAAGTTAGTCTTTAAGACGAAGAGAGATAAGGACGGCTTTATTAAAAAGTATAAATCCCAATACGTTTTATAAGGGTTTCGCTAGTAAGAAAGTATTAATTACAATTAAACTTACGCTAGCGTTTATAAAAATACGTTATAAAAGATACTTATTACGCTAGCTACGATATTTAATCTCGAACTTAATTAAATAAACGTAGTTATAGCGTTCTTAAATAGCGAAATCGACGGCCTAGTTTATAGCGAATTGCTACTAGGTTATATACTTAAAGGAGTAAAACTCTTAAAGGAATAAGTTTATAGATTACTTAAATCGATTTATAATCTCAAGTAATTGCTTAAACTCTAGTACGAGATACTATATAAGGTTCTTACTAAGTTAGGTTTTACTACGTTAATCTCTAATAATTGTATATATATTAATTCGATTACTAAGATAATTGTTAGTACTTACGTTAACGACTTCTTAATTGTATTAAAGAGAAGTAAGGAACTAGTCAAATTTAAGGCAAACTTAGTAACCTACTTTAAAGTAAAAGACTTAGGTCTAGTTTAGTACTACTATAATATTCGCATTATTCGGGACTATACAAATCGCAAGATTTACTTACTTTAAGACTCTTATATTAATAAGATTTTAAAGCGTTTTAGTATAAAGAACTATAACCCTATTAATACTCTTATAGAGGTGGGTATTATAGTCGATATAGTACTAAACCTACTCTAGGCGATAAAAGAAGAGATTAACGAATACTAATCGATTATTAGTTTAAAGATATTTTATACTATACAAACTCGACCTAATATTACCTTTATTATATTAGTACTCTATCGATTCTTTACAAACCCGTCTAAATAATATATTATAGTAGTAAAGTATATTTTATATTACTTTAAGGGAACTACTTACTTAACTACTTGTTTTAGAGATAATAAACCTAGTACTAACGATATATAGTTACTAGGTTATACTAACGCTAATTTCGCTAGTTATAAAAATACTTATTAATTAACTTAAGGCACTTTATATACCTTTATAAGTAATATAATTACGGCGCAATTAAAGAGACAAACTATCGTTACGCAATTAACTCTCGAATTAGAGTATGTTATATTAGCTTCTTACGTTATATTAGTAACTTAGCTAAGATAATTCTTTAAAGAGATTAATTAACTTAGCGATAATACTAAGAAGGTTAAGTTATTTTATAATAATTAAAGTATACTAATACTTATAGAAAATCCGGAATTATACTCGAAGACTTATAAGGGGCTAGCCCCAGGGGTAAGGCGCCAGTTATACCTGCGCTTACTAAGGCTAGGCGGGAGCGCTTCTTTTCTTATAGACTTAGCTTAAAATATTTCTCTCTCTTTTATCGAACTTACTAAATACTATAATAAACTCTTATATATACGCTATTTGCCTCGTAATATTAAGTTTAATTAAAATAGATTTATAACTACTCGAGAACTTTATATTAAACGCTAGGACGTCCCTATTAAAGAACGAGAGCTTATAACGAGAAACGTTAAATACTAAGATATAACGTATTCTAAAAGAGATATTTATATAATAGTAATATATAAAAGCCAAGCTAGCTAAAATATAAGCTACTTTAAATAGCTAAAAAGCCGAAAGATTATAAAGGGACACTAGATTTAATACTCTTATAAGCGCCTTAATAAGAAGCCTAATCGAGTTATTAAAAGTAGCGTCTCTTTTAAACTCTAATAAAAAACCTTTAGTCCTTAAAAGCTAAAAGCCACTAATATAAGATAGTTAAGTAAAGACTTTTCGAGATTATCTCTTAAGACTTAGAAGTTTATATTGCGTTTACTTTATAATAAAACTAATATTCTTTATAGATTATTATTAGAATATTATTTATAATACTCTTTTATTATACAAATAAGCCTAGATATAATATTTCTAGGAAAAAGAGAGCCTTATACTTAGAAAGGACCCCGAAGCTTTCTTTATATAGCTTAATAAAGTTTTTATAAATAATAATAAGCGCGCAAAAGCTTTAGAGCGACTTACTAGTATAAGGTATTCCCTAGGATAGCCTTAGTATAAGTATTAGCTAGAATTTAATAAGCTCTTACTTAGTTTTAATAAAAAGAGCTAAAATAATAACGTAAAGATTAATTACTTTTAAAATACGTTTTTAAACCCTACTCGAATATATACGGCCTTTATAGCTAAAAAGATAGACTATTATAAGTTTTTTAAAGAAGTAAAACAAATTATAACTAATCTTAAAAAGATAGACTAATTTAAAATATCTAATAAAAAATAAAGGAAAAAGAACTAGAACTTTATATTAAAAACGATAATTATTATACGTTTATACGATTACTTTATAATAATAAGAGTAAACGCAAAGGGGGATATAATAATAGCCCCGACTTATATAAGTAGTAATTATAAAAAAAGCGCTAGGGGTTATAAAAACCCTAAAGAGAAATAAAGGGCCAAGTAAGTAAAAGAGACAAAAAGAGATAAGTATTATAAGAAAAGGCTTTGTTTTTATTATAAAGCGTTTAAATACTACGTTCGAGATTACTTATATACCCTAATAATATAACTTATTAAAATAAACGTAATCGAAACTAAATTATTATTAAAAGATAATAATAAGATATTAAAGCCTAGCTCTTTTAAGTTAGAAAAAGAATAACTCTTAGTTAAAGTTAGGACCCGAGAGTAAATAAAGTATTAGTAAAAGAATAAAAGAAGGTTAAAGAAGTTATAAATAAAAACCTTATATATATAAACGTAATCTTTTAGAAAATCTTTAGAACTTTTACCCTTATTAATAAAAGTTACTAATATTATACTATTATAAACAAAGCCCTTATAAAAGGCCTTAGCCTTACGTATATTAATTATAAAAGCCGTAAAGTAAAAGAAGCCTTTATAACTATATAAAAGTTAAAGATTATAAAAGTAGTCGCACTTTATATAAATATAGCTAGATTTAGCTAAATAGTTTATATATATATTATACTAAACCTAGTATTTCTAATAATTTTAAGAAATCCGTAAAAGATATATAATAAGATTAAGACTATACTTAAAAAATAGCAGTTTTATTATAATATAATAAGGAAATAAGTATAGAAGAAACGTTATTATTATAATTACAAAGATAATAAAGGTTTTATATTAATAGTTATTATAACTTTAAAAGATATTAAAAAAGCCTTAAAGACAAAAGAAGAACTTACTTTAAAGTAATTATAAGATAAGCTACTTTTAGAACTTTGAGACTTAATTTTATTATTTTTAAAGTAAGTAATAAATAAACTAGCTTTTTATCGGCTAAGTATCGATTATTAAATTAAAGTCTGCGAATAACTAGACAGATCCCCGATTACTTTCTTATAAGGCCCGCTTTATAATATATTTAAAAACGAATTATTAGTATTACGCAAGTTACTAAACAACTTATAAGAAAAGAGATATATTTGACTAAGTATATTAAAAGTAATAGCTCTTATACTTTTTATACGGAAACCTAATAGTAGCTTAAGGTTTTATTATAATTATTAAGTATTAAATATAATTACAAAGCCGGATTAATACTTATTACTATTAATATTAAAGACCTTATAAAACCTTACGGATATTAAGTAATTAACGAAGGTTAATATAATCTTTACCTTTTATAAGATTCGAATAATAATAGGTTATAAATATAAGATTATATTTCGAACTAGATTTAGTTCTTTCGAATAGTTAATATATTCTTTTAGATTATTAGGGGCTCTAGCGACTTTTTAGTAGTATATTAATAGTTTATTATAAAAATGGCTTAATAACTTTATTTCGGCTTATATAAATAATATTTTAATTTACTCGAATAGTTTTAAAGAAAACTATATATAGAAGATACGGATTATTCTCTTAAAGTTATAAAAAAGAGGGCTATTTTTAGACTTAGCAAAGAGTAAATTCGCTTAGAAAAAGATAAAATACTTAGGATTTATTATTTATATTAATAAAAAAGGTATAGGGCTAAACCTAGAAAAAGTAAAGGCTATACGAAACTAAAAGTTACTTAAGATACAAAAAGAAGTTTACTACTTTCTTAGATTTTATAACTTTTATAAGATATTTATCTTTAATTACTTTAAGTTAATTAGGCTACTAATAATACTAACTAGTAAAAGAGTATTATTCTCTTAAGGAAAACTAGAGAAGTTATTATTCTAAGCATTATAAGATAAGTTTTATAGCGCCCTAATATTTATTACTTAAGACCCGACTCTTCTAATATTCTTAAAGACTAATTATAATAAGTTTGCGTTAGTAGGCGTTCTCTTATAAGAAAAAGATAAAGTCTATTACTTAGTAGGCTTTTTTGCTTAAAAACTTAATAAGGCAAAAATTAATTATAATATTTATAATAAGGAAATACTTATAATAATTACTAGCTTAAAGTTTTAAGGTTCTAAATTAAAAACTTATAACTCCTTTATAATTTTTATAAACTATAAGAACCTCGAATACTTTATAACGAAAAGATATTTGTCTAAGTATTAAATTTAATAATATAAGATTATATTCTTATTTTAGTTTACTTTAGTATATTATCTAGGAGCTAAAGCTATTATACTAAATGCCTTATTATAAAAAAAGTAAAATATATTAAGTAAGGATAATAAGAAATCGAGATTTCGTTAGTTATTATATTTAGACTACTTATAAAACTAGCCGGGAAGAGTAAAGAAGGTAAAGGTAATAATAGCTATTATATTAGTTTAACTTTTATTTATAATATTAGTCTAGCTATTAGCTATATAGCTTTACTAGGACTCCGCCTTAAAATTAGTAAAATCTTAAGGTCCTTTTTAGAATAAAGAATTAAATAAGTTATAAGATACGATTATAGAAAAGAATATAATATATAAGACTATACTTTATATAATTTAAGATAGAGCCTAATCTTTCTTAAGCGAGATTAAGATAAAGATTTAAGTAAGTAATTATAATATCGATAATAATAGCTATCTTTACTATTATAATAAGTTATAAGTTCCGGGCGCCTTAATCTCGTTAAAAGCTAAATACAAAATAATAAAACCTAAAGCTTAATAAAACGATATTCTTAAAATAAAGATTATTTAGTCCGTTTATAATTCGCTAGTTTATAAGTACTTAAGACGAGATTTTACCGCCTTTATACTAAGATATAATTTCTATTAACTATTACAATTAAGATATATAAGGCAATTCCTTAAGAATTATAACTATTATAAAAGAAATAAAGTATAGAGAAAGTATAAACACAAACTCTTAAAGCTATTACTAGTTCCTAACTAATTCTTTTAAGAAATTTTTATAGATTTTATAATAGATTTACCGAACTTTTAAAGAAACTATTACCTCTAAGTAATTAAAGACCGACTAAGTAAGTATATTATATTAGAAGTAATACCTAATATAAAAGCCGAGGAGTATACCGAAAAGTTTATAGAATATTAAGTGCGATATTATAGTATATTATACGCGATTATAAGTAATAAAGGAACGAACTAGACAAGTACGTTTTAAAAGACTTTTTATTATCTTATAAGTATATAATAGAGACTTAGCTTTATATATTACTTATAAACTAATAGAGGCCCCGAAAAACTAAACTAAGAAGTATAAGCGTACTTATAAAACGTTATTAATTAAAAGTAATTTAACTAAAAGAAATAACTCTTTACCGCCTAATTAATATTAAATAGGCGTTATTACGCGGCCCTTAGAATAAGCCCTTTTTTTATAACTTATAAGTATAAGGCGCTATTTCTTATCCTATTAAAGCTAGAGCCCTAAAGTAATACTAGAGTACCTATAGTAAAGAGGGCTATAGTATTTATTAAAAAGATAAAGCGAATTATTAATTTATATTAGATAAGTATAATAAAGTTTATACAAAAGTAAAAAGATAACGCAAATAAGACTAGAATACTAGCCCTAATCTATTATAAGAGTAATAAGGTATAATTAAACCTTTATAACTATAAGATAAATCGGCTAAAGAAAAGCCTTAATATTAAGTATATAAAGTATATAATAAATAAAGTATTATCTTTAGTTTCCGTTTATTTATTTAGGATTCTTAATAATATTTACTTAATATTTTATATAGACTTCTTACGATTAGTAAGTTATAACTCTCTCTTAGAATAAGAGTTTAATAATAAATAACTAAAGCCCAAGTTAATTAAAACATATAAAGAATACGTAATAAAGAAAATCTTATATACTAGAGATAAAGTATAAAAGAGGGGAAAAGTTTAATAAGTACTTATAAAATAGTTAAAGTATTATAAACTAATATAAAAACCCTTAGAAAACTTAGTAAATATTATTATAATAAACGATTTCGAAATAAAATATAAAAACACTAAGACTAATAATAGTCCTAAAATAATATAAGAGAGGAAGAAGAAAGAAAAGGGAATAGAAAGTAATTAAAATTATACGAAGTATAGGCATTAAAGAATAAAGTTAAACGAATTATATTTGAGAAGTATAATAATATTTATTTAATTACAAAAAAAAAAAAGAGCCTAAAAGCCTACTAGATTTTAGTCGGAGTTTAAAGAAGGGTTATTATAGCGAAGCCTAAAAACAAGTACTAGAGGGATACTACTAGTATTATATAGTAGTTAGTAATAGAAAACAGATAGAAAACGTTAACTTATACCTAGCCTTACTAGGCGATTATATTCGTTACTATAGTAATAACTTTAGAAGCTAAGGAACTAAGAACTAACGGTTAATAGGAGAAAATATACAAAGTATAGTTAATATACGCAGAAAAGAGACTAATAGCCTATAAAGGCCTTAAAGCCTTTTAGGCCTTAAAGACCTTTATAAGGTTTTTATAAGCGTTATTACTAAAACTATTATTAGCTAATAGAAAATAGCTAGAGACTAATAGAAAACTTATATAGTAGCGTTAGTAGCGCGGGTTTAAATAGTATAAGTAATATAAGCTATTATTAGGCTATAATATAATTAGCGATAGTTTTCGAGTAGAACCTAATTAGAACTTATAAGTTTTTATAGTTTTTGTACTTATAAGTATAAATAACGCAAGAATAAGAGTAGTTAGACTGTAAAAGTTAATAGTATCTAAGCGAAAAAAAATAGAGTTTAACTTATATTTTAGTTAATATAATCGATACTAGAAAGGGTATAACTAATATAATAAATAATAATAAATATTTAATTCTGGTTAATATTATTTAGGATTTGCGTTATATACGAGAGTAAAATAGTATTCGGCTCTCTATATTAAATATCGACTTACTTTATTATTATTATTATTATCTAGAGAAGAAAGAAACTAAAGAAGAAAAGTTAAAGGTAATTATCTTATAAGTAATAATAATAATAAAAAGCAATAAGTAATAAAATTAAGAAAAATCGTAATAAAAGTAAATAGGTTTATATAATAATATATAGATTTAGTCTTTAGAAAATTAAAACCTAATAAATTCGACCCGGGACAAGTAATATAACCTTATTATTAAACTCGATTTAAAAGAATAGTAATAAAGGCAAATAAGTTTATAAGAAATATTATTTACTATTAAAGACTATAAAAGAAAAATATTTATACTAATAAACTCCGAAAGTAAATAAGCGAGAGAAGGGGGGTAATATAAGGGGCTAGCTTTAAGAGTAAAGCGCTAATTATACTTATACTTACTAAGGTTAAGTAAGAGCGCTTCTTTTCTTGCGGACTTAGCTTAGAATATTTCTCTCTCCTTTATTAAACTTACTAAATACTATAACGAACTCTTGTATATATGCTATTCGCCCCGTAACAAGACTAAGTATATTATAGTTAAATACTATTATACTCGATAAGAGATTTAACTTAGTAATATTAACGTCTAGTATATTAATACTAAGAAAATAAAGGCAAACGGTCTTATAAAGGCTTTACCTATTATAACTCACGCTAAATTCTTATAATAATTAAACCTAATTGCGTATAAATTCTAGGAATAAGGAAATAAGAATAAGAATCGATTAATTTTGCGAAAACATCGATATAATGTTATCTAGTAAGTTATAATACTTATAAGTACTTAAATTAACACTTAAATTCTTATTAAATATCGTTATATTTAGTACTAGTATTATTCTTGTATTTTAGTACTATATTCGATATAGTTTGGATTATCGATAGATATTATTTTTTACGCTATTTATTATACCCGGCTAGCACTTAATTTCTAGGGATATATAAGAAATTTAAAAGAGAATCTAAGAACTGTAAAAGATACTAATATCTTATATAAATTAGCTTATTTCTTATACTCGCGGGTATTAGAAATAAAAGTGTATTAAAATATAAGATTCCTTTTACTTATATAGACCTCCCCTAATCGGGCTTAGCACGTTATATAATCGTAACTAGCAAAAAACCTTAAGCTTAACTCTAGTTCTTCCTATTATACTACTATTTAATTAATTCAACTCAATTACTTAATACTATTCCTAATGTAATACTTCCACTTAAATCGTAACTTCTAATAGAACTAAAATATTAGTTTACTACCAAATAAGAGTAAAAGGAAGTAATATTATAAAAAAAGTAATTATTAAAACTATATAATAAAGTGCAATTACTAGTTCTTAAGTAAGTTAGACTAAATATACTAGGGGAATATAAAACTATACTCTTTTACTTATAAAAGGCTACTAAGACGCAAATAAAAGAAGCTATAATCGTTTTACTCTTATAAAGTACTCGAGTCTAATAATATAAGAACAAACTTATAGATAATATAAATTTTAATAAAGAATTATAAAACATTCGGGTATAATACTATAAAATATATAAAGTATATAAAGTATAAATCAAAGTTATATAAGAAGGAAAAAACGTTGCCTAGGCTAATTACTTACAATATAAAGAACTAATATAAAGTACTTATTATACGGATATATACCTAATTTATTATATATCTAAAATAGATAATAGAAGATTCTTATAATAGAAAATCCTTATTTATTAGTAAAAAACTATATTACTAAAAGTATTACTTACGCTAATACTAAGATTATAAATAGACTTTCTATTCGAACTAATCTTAAGATTAAGTAATAAACTATTAAAAAACTAAGAGGCACTAGAAGTAAAAGGCTACCTTTAGAGTATTATAAAGAGCCTAGAAACTTATATAATAATTAGCTATATATAGTAAAAGGAGAAAAACAACTTTTACTCTTAATTTATATTAATAAATACTTCTTGCGAGTAATAATAAACTTAAGAATAACGAGTAACTTTATTATTACTAGTTACATATTGGTGATTCTACCCCCGTTTTGGGAGGTCTTTGGCCGCTGTTTTACGCAGCCTTTCCACTCGCTTCATTGAAACCCCTCAGGCCACAATGGCATTAGCGCCACTAGGCTCATGCCGCCTTAGAGCCAGCACGTTATCCATATTCTAAAATCCAGGACGACGTATGTGATCAAAACGATCATCTAACTCTTAGAAACCTAGGGCTTCAACGCAACGAAGGAGTATCCTCCCCACCTGGCCTGGCAGCCGCCTAAGACATTGGAAAATGTATTTAAGCCAGCTGCTTCGTACTCGTCCTCTTAATTTTTTCTTCACTTCTCCCCTTCATTTTCCATGACCCCTCTTCCTCTATTTCCCTACTCTTTTACTTCCTATCGTCTTCTTCACTCCCTTCATTTCTACACCCTCCCTTGTCCCTATCGATTAGCCATCGATCACCCATATATTTACTCGACCGTATCGCCAAACCGGTCAGACATCGAGATAGGTGTATCCGCCTCCTCACGACTGGGTACCCTACTCTTGAAGCGGCCAAGAACACATGGTGGTACGAGAAAAACGGAAAAGCAAACACCAGGATTAACTCCTTACAACGTCAAACACGATCCTCTTCCAACACCGCCATAGCCGAGATATCTGCCACTGCCCCTACACAATGCTACCTCTCGCAACGACATGATACATCCGCCCACCAAATTCCCCCGACGTCACACCCAGCGTCAAGCTCTGAGCCATGGCCGTGCGAAGACTCCTCCACCAGGGCTGCCTAGCAGCGACTATCCTCGCTCGGACAAACCGCGGGCTAAGGTGGAGCAGAGATCATCCACTCCCTCCGATGGCGACCACTCCGAACCTAGTTCTGATTCTGATAGTGATTTTGGCTATAATTCTGCCGCTGATCGTGACGCAAAAGCCGAGTATTATCGACAGAAGAAGGTCGAGTTTGCCGCTGCCGGTCCAACTTTGTCAGACCCTTGTGACACTACAAAAGACATGATGCGGGCAGAGGAAGGAAAATGGGAACTGTGGGTCCTTCCCGCCTCCCAATAACAGTTTATAGTCCTTGGTACTCACTGTGACGGAATAGGTTCTGCCGGGAGACAGAACGTGGGGATCCTAAGGCAGCCCTTATCGCTGCGTGTTCTACTCCACCTCCGTCTAGTTCAATCATCGAACCAGGTAACTTGGGCCTCATTCAGTTCGACTCAAGTGAATTCAAGACATATCTCCTCTGGCGCAAGGACAATTCGCGTATCAAGAAAAAGTCGAGTATTGTCACGCACTGGTTGGTTCTCAGCATGGTATACCAACGAACTGCTCTGCGTTATATGGACGAGGGCATTATGTTAGACATCCGTAACGTCTGTGACTTGGTCTCACTACAAGCCTAACAGTACTAATATCTTGACAGTGGATTCCTACGCTTGGCCTCGACGATTCGGAAAAGGACAAGGCTGGACTGTTTATGGAAGACCTCTGCGTCCTTCAGAACGGACACTGGGTGCGCGACCGAGAGGTGTTTGCTCACGAGCGGCTTCGAGTACAGCAGTCGGCTCTTCTTATCTTTGCTGCCTGTACATCCACACGGCCAAAGGCTCTTGTGGGGAAGCGACCGCTCTTGTACGAAGATATCGAGTTCCAGGTCTTTCCACCTCCTGTCAAAGGACAGCCGCCAATAGTCATTCTCATCCTCAACCTCAAGCATATCAAGAGGTCCGGAGGGAAGAGGAAACCGTGAGTACTTTCAGCACCTGGTGTATTTAGGCTCTGTCTGTGCTCTGGATTGACCGTTATCAGGAAGAAGTTCGCCTTCTACGAGGGCGAGAACCTCATCTGCTGCCCGATCCTCTTTACAGTGTCCTTGGCCCTTGCCGATGATGCTTTTGAGAACAAGTTTACTTCCCTCGCACAGATTTACAACCTAATTGTCCCGAGCAATACAGACCGTATCCGTTTGAAATGGGATGCGAAATGGGCGCAGCGACCAGTCTTCCGCGACGTTGAGAGCACCGCGGACGCGATTCGTATCTCTCAGACTAAGGCACTCCAGTATGCAAAGCATCGGTACCACTTCGTCCGCCTCGGTCGAAGCTGTGGATATCGGAAGCGGCTAGAATTTTACGACTTGCGACGGGCTTCCGGGAAGAGGTTGAATGGTAAGAACAGCCTACTATCTTCTGTCACTTTTCTCCTGGAGGGTTATTAACACTCTGCAGAGGCCCTAACTCCAGAAGAACGAAAGCAGATCATGGGAAATCGTGGAGACGTCTACGAACGACATTATATGCCAGCATTTATCGACGCCGACTGTCAAGCTATCTACTTAGGTAGTACGCGACGAGACGATCTCATACGTGCCGTGGGCCGCTTAGAACGTCATGAACAGGCGCCAGTTGAGCTGACTGACGCCCAAAAGGAGGAGATCTGGAAGCATCCGGACATCGTCAAGCTTATTCGAGTTCGTGAGAGGTATGCCACGAAGATTAAGAAACGCGGATACTCTACAATCAAGGCGGCGGTAAATACATCGTGGTATAAGCGACACAACGAAGCGCAACGTAACCTGAACAGCCTCAAAACCAAATTACGCAGTTCGCTTCTCGAAAAGACCATCGATGAGTTCCACGAAACGGTCCACATCACCGAGGTGGACCAACAGATGCGGGGCGTCCTCCCAGCGCCTGATGTGCTCACGCCAGCAGCAATTGAGTACGAGTTGGAGGAGCGAGCCACCGTCACCAGACTGCTCTTTCAACCACTTGATAACCTTGACGAAGATCAAGTGTATGACGTGCGACTCCAGCTCGTCGAGAGCCTTGTGCAGCTCAGCAAGCGGCAAGCCACACCTCATCAATTTAAATTATCGAAGTTTAAGAAGCGAATGCAACAGATCGAGAAGTTGCAAGACCTGTGTGAGTCTACTACTGCAGGCGATATTGTGACAGGTACACACGATACTATCGCGGACGTCCAGCTGTTGGTAGAGACCACTGCTTCGGACGTGATTGTCGCGGGTGTAGACCCAGTTTCTTATGCCCAGAACATACCCGAGACCACCTCTTTCTACTGCCCCTTTTGCATGTGGGATGACAGAGAAACTGGGCCACGAAAGCGGACGCATACATTCTCTCGTATCGATAGTCTAAGCAGGCACGTTCGTCGTCAGCACCTTACGAGAAGGGCTATTATTGGAGGGTTCCACTGTCCTTATCTGGGATGTTCGGCCTTCTTAGGCTGTGACACGCACTTCCTGAACCACACAGAACGGGTACATGGTCTGCGCCTCTGATTGATCTAGTTTGGAATTATTTAATCACATGCGCCTCAATCTGGTTGCTATTTTGAGAAGCGCTTTTGGAAGCCATGGTCAAATGGTTAGAGCGAACAATCTTAGTCTTCCGCGCGACCACATTCGCGCCATTGGGGCAACCTGTGTCTGCTTGTCTGCGTTGCCGAGGCACTCGCTGGCTCTGACGCTTTTCTTTCAATTATCCGTGCTTCTTGGTTTTTGGCGGCTCTGGCGAGTTTGGCTCCACAGCATGAACAGAGAGCTCTGCAGCATGAAGAGCAACGTATTGACAGAATATACCTCTCAACATATCAATTTCGTCACCCAAGCCTTTACTCTCTTCTTCATATACATACCTTGCAAGATTGACAATATCCGTAACGTTTTTACTATTATGCTCGAATATACACAGTGCATTGTGTAGCTTGTGTATGCCAAGGCTCGTAACGCGTCGATGAGCCAGAAACCCCTCAAGACACATAAGAAGGCGTGAGAAAGGAAATGTTTACATAGCTCTAGTCAGGTTCGAAATATGAAGTTGGCTCGCAGGTTTGGTGGTGAATGTTGCGAGAGAGCAGACATTATAAGATTGGATATTGATTTCAAGCCAGAGAGTAATAGAGGTGGACAGATAAAGAGATGGTGTGAGGTGAAAATAAAAAATAATAAAGAGGAGGAAGTATAACTTGACTTACCTGTCTGTTGCGGATTGTAAATCGTGGCAGCCAATAATATTTACCAGCCAAGATAACTTCAAAGTTGGAGGGCAAATACAGCGCCAGGAGGTCCTTAAAGAAAGTCCCGCGTAAGAACTCCATCGCTAATCAAGACCTGCACGGGTCCGGCTCCTGAGTATAGCAAATTTACTAGCTACCAAGATGATCAACTAACACCTTGCAGGAATGCCAGAACATCACAAGCGGATGAAAAGAGTGATAGCCACCGACAATACTGCATACAAGCCTGCTTATTAGGACTTGTGCGAAACAATCCCTTGGACGATGCTTGTCCAAATGTTGGCTCACATGCTACTCATACCATGAGCAGGTGATCACCTATCCTAGACTTCCAATGACTCTGCGTTCCTGCTGCTCACCTGGGATGCAGTTTCTCACACGATCTGTCTGCGGATACTCTTTCGGCTTTAGACATTGTTCACCTAATATTTTCACCAACCATGCCATTATCTTCATCGTCTTTATTGGCGTAACACTGGACAACATACTGGGCGAGCAAGCAGATAGTAAACCTCCAAAACACGCTTTTGGTTAGTCGTCAATCGTCAATCCATCCAAACCAAGAACTGGACACATTTCCTAGTATTGAGAATAATTCTGTTGAGCTTCCAAAACTGTATGCCCAAGTGCACGGAGAGCCAGTGCCCACCATCCTTGAGTATAAGCCCTCCTTATATTTATCAACTCAATATCACCAGTCCATAAGTTAAAGTCAAGAAGTACAGAGTCCTCCTTCAACCAATTATCTTTAAATAAGACACATGCAAAGTGTTCAAGCTCCTGCTGGGCTAGTTGAGACTGTACGACCTTGTCTTCCGCAGCAAGTGAGTTGATCTCATTGGTAATCGCGTACATAAAGTTTCTGAATTTATAACAGATAGTTTGACATGCCGATATCTCGTCGGTCGATCCGAGAGCGCGAACGAAGCTTGGTCTGTAAGCTATTGCAGAGTATTGCGACCCGGCTCAACTTACTATGTTATGTCATCCTTCTCCCATATGGTCATTTCCCCTCGGATACACTCCCCAGCAGAGTACATGTACTGAAAAATATCTTCTTGGCTGTTCTCAGCGCATACAGGTTCGATTCCAGATAAAAATGTGTTCTTCAGCATTACTGAGTGCCCCGTGAGAAGGTCTTTGAATGAAGCCCAGAGCCAATATATCTCGTCATGGGGTTCAAACCGGATTCTTGGACGATCAAGCGGGTGAAACGATGCGATTTTTTTATATGACATTGCAGTTTGGCCTTTGAGTTGAAGTCGCGTATGTAGATTAGAAAATGGTGAAGTAGGGGTATTAATACTATATACATATATTTGATTGCCCCATGCTCTGCGACTTCAGAACGTCTTTTCAGCTCCTAGAGCAGCCTTACTAACGAATCAGAACATATCTGTAGGCTGAAAAATTTGTAGGGAAAATAACACTAAATTATTAGGTTGGGATTCAGTCTCGCTTACAAACTGGGTGCATGGGCAATAGTTATCCCAGCCACCTATTTAAAGAAATCTTCGCCGGCCCCAGAGTACGATCCCTCAAGAATCACCAACGCTACTCAACATGACGACGGCCAAGTTCATCACGCAGCTTACCGCTCAAATCAGCAGACTAGAATCGCTAGTCCAAAGCCTCCAGAGCTGCAGCTTTCATCCTTCAAATGATCAATACCAAATCCTCGGGGCGTCGAGCCTCAGGCTTTCTGCCGCCGCGGCCGATCTCGCGGCCGAGATCGAAGCTCTCAAAGAACGACGAAGAGGGCCGTCCTCCGCCCAAGGCGAACAGCTTGTCGCCCAGGCAGAGTTAGCTTATACAAATCTCATTGCCACCACTAAATTAAAGAGTCAAAAATTATTCGCGAAGAGTATGATCCGTTTGTTCAAAGGCCACAGCGATTCTATCGTCGACTCAGCCACAACCAAAGCGAGAAAGCAGGTAACTCGGGACCGATGCGAGCGCATTTGCACCCTTAGTCCCGATGGAATAATTTCCTGGGCAGTAGCTTTTAAGCCTACTACTTGGGAAGCAAATTTGATGTCAAAGGATATCTTTGATTATGTATTAGATCATATTGAGCCAGACAACCGCCGGGTGTGGCCACCCGACATATACAAGATCCTGAGGGGATTAGGAGTTGAAGAGCAGTTGAAAGGCTCCACCAAATATGATGCATTTCTAAAAGGTAAGCTCTTACTCGCTAACAAAAGTTAAGTAGCAACTGATGATTTACTAGCTGTTGAGGAGTACAAGGACAGGTCAGGGAAACGGAGGCGTGTTTCAGATGGAGATGTATTGGAGGATGAACCTCTATCATCAGTGCAGACAAGTGAATTAGTTGCTGAGAAGAAAGTGGAGCTGAGTCCAGGTGCGTTCGTATCCTTAAAACGAGTAGACTTAACTGATTGTTAAAAGTTGAGGAATCCGATGCAAATCTTAAAGCCGTAGCTACCACCTCAAGTAAGTACACTTGCATTTTATGAACTGCCAGTTTCTATTATAGCATGTATAGAGAATTTCCGGCCTCCAAAATGTCTGCTAATTGTAATCAGGCAATTCTGTTCCAGGTCCTGGAAAAGTGATGAGTAAGTACATCTATCGACCCTTGGCTGAAGTCTAACATGACCCTAACTTCCAAAGGACTGATTAAATTCGACAAAGGCATTCTTTACCAGGGACTTTCCAACCTGAGACTCGACAGCGCCTTCCAGCTAGGGAAAATATGGTTCGGTAGACTGGGGAATCATCACATCGTTTCGCTCAGGCTACCAGCTGAATTAGGCGAATTGTGTACCTATGTTAAGTCATCCGGGCAAATGGTCGATATGCATGATACTATGGGCACCTCTAAATCGGTTGGGCCATCATCTTTGATCGAATTGGAGCGTTTTATGCAACTAATTCAGAGAGACGGGTTTGGTGATATACTTTGGAACGAGCATGGAGGCTTTGCTTTTGTAACGATATATGTGACAGACCCCGTACTCATAGCGGACTTTAGTCAACCTAGCATCGCCAAAATAGTCTCGGGGTAGATATACAGATTAAGTCTATGAATCCAAGGTGTCAGCTACTCCGCCTGCCAAATAACCTTGATCTCTTAAGCTTTTTACAATATCTGACACCCTCGCATCTTTAACGGGAACAATAGTTGTGCGGTGTGGTGGTTCTTCGCCTGGTACCTCCAGACAAAATTTTTCTCCTCCGTGTTTGACAGTCCCATTATCGATCGTGATAGCCCACGCTGTCACTCGAAGAGTGAACTGCCCGGTCCCTTGCCTCAACTCTGCACTCACCTCCTCCTCTCCAACCAAAAGGAGGCCGATATCAAATGGAAATTCAATCATTTTCCCAGGTTGACCTTGTATTACCTCAAGCCCGAAAGTATTATACAATTCCTCCATCCAAAGGCAGTTGGTGAACTCCCTAAAGAAATTGCCATCGACGTCTCCAATATTGACTGGCAGACCTTCACGAAACTCTGAGTATAGAAGGGCACTTCCTATTCCGTCTTCGCTCGCACAGCGAGTGCTATCCGCCGAGATTTCGTAGCCAGAGACTTTGTGTACATCGATGTCGGAAATACGAGTAGGCCTGGTCCAGTACCCGCGCAGTTCCGTTATACTGGTGCCTAATAGTACTTGCCCTCCAGGGATTGTCATATGGCGATGAAGGCGTCGCAGCCTGAATCGGTTGTGAACGTTGTATTTTGCAATTATTGCGCAGAGTTTTTTGAATCCATGGGATCGTTCGTCTACTGGAGGAAATTGGGAGTCGAGGAGAAATTGATTATGACTACGTGGATCAGCAAGAAGTCGCCCGGGGCGTTAAGAACGGAGTATGAACTAACCGTATTCTTGAGACGATCAACGCCTCTTTAGTGATGTTTGCAAGCCCTAGAATATCTGCCATCTGAGAGAAAGACGTGTTCTGTGCTCGAGAAGGCGATTAAATCGAGAAGATAGACCGAGAACGCGAGATAGACGATCGAGAAAGAGCTGTCGAACAGAAGAACGGGGGATCACCACGAAATATAGTCATGCGGCTGTCGAGCGTTACCTTGGATAGTCTCTGGGTTGTAGTCCAAGTGGTTAATGGGGCAGTTTATCTCATCGGAAGAAAATTGTGGTTTTGCGGGACTTTCCCAAGTGGTGGGGTACAATGCCATGTGATTCGCTCCGTCAAGCCGACAATGGCCGAGCACACTTCATATATTCTGCCTTCAGTACTTTCAGGCTGAGAACGGGCGTAAATTTAGAACTAGAGAATTGTAAGAGTACTTATTTAATTTATAATAAAGTGATAGCTTAATTTAAAGAAAGGTTGTTGGATATTACTGAGTATCTTGAGGCCTAAAATACCCACGTGATGAGAACGAGAACCAAGTGGAATGAAGAGTATCACCGGGCCTTCGGATCTGTACTACAAAGATCTGCAAGTTCTACCGAAGCAACTATTAATAGTAGATCTACACGTGATCACTTTGAGGTTTTGTGGTTATGCAGATGTGGCTAGTTGGCTTCGATCTAATTTTCGAATCCCTATGAATTGCTGACCGCCGCGGCAGGCAGGCTTTTTTTCCTACAAATAGCAGCTTTTCGCCTTTTGACATTCAACTCCACCCCATCTGTTGGTTCAATCCTATCCATTTTGGCCTGTTCTTATATAATTTCGTCGCCTTTAGACCCGTCCTTTCTACGTTTGAGAATGCTTGTTGAAGCGCGACCCCTTAATGAATCAATACGGGAGATCAACGACAATTCTTGGGTCGTCGGGGACAGAATCCTCCTCTCTCGACAAAGCTCGCCTTTGTCTGGCTGGCCAGACTCTTACTAAGGCGTGGCCCAACATGGACGAGGCGATTAAGCAATACTATGTTTCTCGAGTTGCGAGTATCTGCAAAGAGCTGGTCACCCTCATTTTCCAAGAACCTCAAGTCAAACTACATCCTCCAGCCCAGATCTGTGTGCCGTATGAAAAGCTAGAAACATGTCAGAATTTCCCCAACTATAGCTTATAAAATGCCTGCGCGGAAAGAACATCTCCTATTTAACAACTGTGGGGAGCCTCTTGCCACACGTGCCTCTGTCCTTCGGTCCAGCGCAGGTTTCGGCTCCGGAGATGTTGTTATAGTGCACCATGAAGGCGGCGCGCTGAGTAGAGCACAAATGCCCCCTGAACCCCCCACCAAGGCGATTGGACTACGAGCTCTTTCTGGATGCCATGCAATGCAGTGGTCCCTAGCGTATCCATTTCCGGGCAGGTTGCTTTTATTGAAGCTAAGGCATGACAAGTTATGCTGCTTTGCAGCGCAGTTGAGCAAAACACGGGAGGGGTCGATCGGTCGTGGTTCCCGGTAACCTCCTGTGAATCTAAACTGCATAGCATTTCATGCCATCCGAGAAGATCTACTCCAACGCCAACGCCACAAGGACTAGCCTTATCAAACGGGGCGTGCATTTACCTTCAAATAGCATCTGACCTCTTTTACTTCGAGGTTGCGACTTCTTGGAGAAATTCGGGACTTTGAAGGTGGAGGGGCTCAACACCATGTGATTTGCCCAGCAACCCGACGGTTGCCGAAGAGACAGACCGACCCTGGCGCGTTTGGGCTTCAACGTCTGCAAAAGATAGAATCTTGGTTACAAAATTCCAGAAATTAGACTATTTGGACTCGTGTAGCACGTACGAATTTAATTATTCAGCTATCTCCGAGAATTTGCGCAATTGACAAGTATCTGATCCAGCTTGATCATGTATGATAGGACGAATAACTGAGTTGTTTCCGCCCGACCAGCTACAGCCAATAGACCTCGCTCCATCTGCTCCTGTGCGCAGCCACCAACTATCTGTCCCGCCAGGGGATCTGCATTATCTTCATCCCGACCGTCCGCCTATAGGAGTAAGTAATCCGAAGGGAGAGCGAAGGAAGACAGACATACCAAACAATGAGCACATGGTGCATTATTCACCCATACCCAGTTTGGGCAGTTGTAAGTCAGCCAATACTTGCAGCGGTACTTGTAATATCCTCCTGAGCCAGACATTTTGAAAATCAGGCAAACAATTCAACTAAAACAATCAGTATCAAATTGAATATCATACATATGAGACGTGTGCTTATATACAGAGGGCTTAACAAATGAATTTCTGAGGGCCAGTGCATGGAGGGGGTTTTGCTGGGGGCATTATCAAGAGTAGTGATGGAAAGGCTGGCCAAATAGAGGCGACGCCGCCTAAACTGGGTGCATAGCCCGTTATTTTCCTAGTAACCCAGAATTGCACCCAACGAGCTATGGTACGAGCCGTTCCGGCGCGAAAATACTTGAGCACTTTGCAGCTGCAGCTATAGCTAGGGCACAGAATTGCATGCATCAAGATAGGAAGTGGCCACGCTTACGTTGAACT
This sequence comes from Hyphodiscus hymeniophilus, assembly GCA_016508695.1. Classification (NCBI taxonomy): domain Eukaryota; kingdom Fungi; phylum Ascomycota; class Leotiomycetes; order Helotiales; family Hyphodiscaceae; genus Hyphodiscus; species Hyphodiscus hymeniophilus. Next base: position 674,233 of record VNKQ01000020.1, on the reverse strand, counting down.
AGGTCAATATGCATTTTCTAACACGCGGAAGGCATTTGAAGTCTAGGTGACTATAGTAATAACGAGCCATGCACCCAGTTTACATCTGGATAATTCCTGCTTACCGCTGCCACGTTATATCTGCCTCACGATTCATCAACCTCCTGGCTGGTAGGACGAATCCTATAACTACCGTCGCTTATACCTCGTTTTAATTTACCACTACTTTATCTCTGTATAAGAGAGAAGCTACAGAACGAGGCAACAAGCGTTTATCCCCCTTATTCCCTATTGCCAGATTCGTACTCGCCTCCTTCTATGGACAAATTACAAACCATGTCTACTTCACTTGTAGATGGTACTATCTTCCTGAGCTTGAGCCGTCGCAAAATGGAATTGATACCCTTGACCAAAATAGTTCAAAGCTTGTCGGTCTACTTGTCGACTACCTGAGAGACATACGCAGATACGACCCAGAATCTCACGTCAATTATCAAGAACGGCGAAATCACATATGACCTGCTCGAGCGTGGATTTGCGAAATATCTTCCTTGAATGTGCAATATGCTGACTTGGCTTCGGTCACGTGTTAACCTACCCCATGAATGCGGGGTCGTCAGCCCCGCCCTATTGAGGCCCATGACAGTTTTCATCATCAATCAACCCTTCTGATTGCTCGTAATGCCTCATTTGTGTGCATGACATATGGCATAATTCCAGGACAGGATGTATTTGCTAATGGAACAATACAGCGAGGAAACCAGCAGCAAGAGAAGAATACTCCATCGCCACCACTGTGAACGTATTCCAACCGGTTAGACCACCAGCGACTGGAGTTGAAGTGTCTGTACCATCACCCAACACTCACCCGTGCTTTCTTCCACCATCTCCTCATCTTCCTGCTCCTCATTCCCAAGTATGTCCATCTCGTTCTCGTCATTGTCAAGTATAGCCGTCTCCAAACCAGAATGCATTGCCAACTCATCGTAAAAAGCGGCTGCCTTGGGGAAGGCTTCATGTATCATGCGCTCTGCCCTGTCGTGAAACTTATCCTTGCTCAGAATCCTCGCTGTCTCATAACCGAATTCCTCCACTTCTCTTGCGTTGGGTTTCGTGGGATCACAATCCGGATCGATGATGTAATCAGAGACTATCTCACGGAGCTTGTCCTTCAACGTGGGTAGATATGACTTGCGCACAGGAAGCTCCCAGGACCCATCTTCTAATTCCTCTATACTGAGAATCTCGTCGAAGTTCCCAAGCTTGTCAAGAGGGTGTGCGTAGTGTCCAAGATTAGACACCCTCACGAGAGTATATGAATCGAAGTCGTATCCATCCAGTTGAATTCGTCCCAATTCCGGGTCATTTTCGATTCCAGTCAGCTCAGGAAAAGCAGGTAAACCCCCCTTTGATCGTGTGACTACTTCTTCTAACCATGTTATAAAGAGATTAAAGACGCAGAGAGGTTCGGCATAGACCCAAAGCCCCTTTTCAAGCGTGTCGTCTCTTAACATAACATCAATTGCCATTCTCGCAAGTGCATCAACCTGCCGATTTTGTGCCTCAACGAGACCCAGCAACTCCACATCTTCCCTGCTGGGTTCAACATTGTACGGAAAGCATCTGGTACCGAGATCCCGTTCCAACTCTGAGACATATGACCTTAGCACAATCACCACCGAGGAGCCGTTCGGTAAATTGATCGTACTGAGGATCTTTTCGTGTGGCGGAACTTTGGGCAGAGACACATAGACGAGCTTGTATGCATCTAAGTGAAATACAGCGGGAGGGAAAGCCGGGACGAGCACCCAGCGCTCATCTGTGGTTGTCACTGCCGACTCCTGCGCCATCGCCACCACCTCCTCTCCATTGTCGAGTGTGACCATATCCTCGACCGTCGCCTCTTCACCACTTCTAGGTGGCCCAACTATCTTCTCCGCCATTTTGTGGGCATCCTTATGGGACAATCCATCATCTTTACGGGCTGATCCAACCCCCAATCTGGATACCCAATATTGATCTGAAGATTCGTGAGAGGGTTCCAGAACGGGCAACTGCTGTTTGTCGAGTACACTGGCAAGAAATGTACGCATTTTCTGGTTGCCATTGACAGTACAAAAGACCCTCAATACCGAAATAGCCATATACTCGAAGACAGTTCGCGCATTGCTGAGACGTTCGCCGTTCAAAATAGCATCGAAGTCTGCTTGGTATGACCATTTGATAGGGTGGTTAGTATCCAGAGTGGACGGCGGAAAAAGTCGCTGATAGCATAGCAAAGCCGCCAGGGTCAATACGAGCTGCTCTTTTGGTTGAGAGACCTGGATGCTTTTGATGAGTCGTTCATATAGCCTCCAACCATCAACTGAGGCTGTCCATTCAACCAGATCTTCGTCAATAATGTGCCTAATTGGGTTCCAAGTCAAAAGCACTAGTACATCGTTCTCTGGCGTCTCGAGGGAACGATGGTCGTAGTAGAAATTCAACCTGTCCCTCATCAGCATCATTCTCAATATTTATCGTGTGGCACTTACATTTCTGTGCGAATTATTTGTACTTGCCCGTAGGTAAGTTTGCTCCGAACGTCGAACGGAAGATCCTAGAGAAAAATTAGAAGGGCTCAGGTTTATTATACTGAATAGCATACCAAGTGTCCATCTGGAAACCCAATTGGAAGGCTGCCCATCAATTCAGCACTCAGCTTCACAACATCCAGCTTGCGGATAGTATCGCCGGAGAAGACGGGGGACTTTGAAAGAGCATCGAGCATTTTCTGTGAGGCGAAGGTACCAAAAGGGTTTGACCCGCTGATGCCGAGTATACATCCGAGTATATTGTGATTGTAACTATATGTATAATCCAGATCGAGCTTGTATTGACGCACTTCTATCTTGGCTCCAGCAATTTCGGCCAAAGATCGGACAAGTGAAAGTCTGTGAAATTCTGCAGCGTTTAGATGGTCGAGGAGTTCGTCCTTCAACGAGAAGTTGGGAATTTGATTTGTGATGTAGGCAGAGGGATCCGAATAGATATCCCAAAGGGGGTGGAGCAATTCTTCTTCATCTTTCCTAAGAAGATTGAGGACAAGGGGCGTGTTGTAGACATTGACCAAGTTCAGAGTAATGAATAGAAGCAGCTGGGTGAATTTGGTTTTGACCTTAGGATTAAGTGCCTGGCAACAGTTAGTGCCATTCTGTAAGTATATTAGGATGCGGTTACCAGGTCACGCTTGAGGATAGCCCATTCAAGCGCTACTTGATGTAGCACTTCGGCGACGTTCCGATAACAACAGTCGAGTTCAGGGCCTTTTCTAGAAGAGATTGCCTTCAAAGCGTCTCGGTGAAAGCGAACAATAGCGTTCCTTGTCGCCGCACGTTCGCCATACACCGACACCTCCCCGTCTACTGGCTTTAGTGGATTGATGTCGGGCTGAAACTTAAATTTGGAGACAGAAAGCCACGGAAGATACGAGTCATCAATTGCAACTCGATACGTGTCATAGCTTTTTCCAGCAACGTGTATTCCAGGTGCCAATGATATTTGTTTCCAATCGGAATCAAATGGCTCAATATGATCCGCGGGTACGCGGTACAGCTGCCATGGTCTGTTGCTCAGAGGTGTACGTATGAGTTCATCGACATCGAATGGGATTCGTTCGATGGTCTGTCATTTGTTAGTCACAGGTTCTTTAAGAAAGTTCAAGCCTTACCAGTCGGAATCCACGTGAGACCCAAAATCCAGGGTCGCCCGGTTCGGGGATAGATATATGCATCTCGAATGTACAGAACACAGCAGGTATGCAGCCTCAACAGCAGAAGCGGTCAAAGAATGCAGTCTTTTGAAGAAAACGAGGCGGCCAACTATGCTTTCCTGCAAGAACCTAATCATTTATAAGGTCAATGAATGCGAACCCAAGCAATGTAGTTCGCCCAACATCTCATATTACATATTAGGAACAGGGCAGGCCGAAGATCTGCAGGTCAAGCCGCGAATACATCAAACAATAGAAGGAAAAGGGTCTCGTTGGGGAAGCCACGGGATGCGCCACGATCACGGAGTCGCTGGTTGGCTGAGAAAACGCGATAGGAGGAATCCACAATGTGAAACTGGGTGCATGGCCCTTACTGCCCTAGTCACCCAGTATGAGTTGAAGTTGTTGGCGTAATGCGCTTTGATGATGATCCCCACCCGGGCTTGTGCTGACTGGCTCGGCTAGATGACAGGGGATTTAAGGGAGACAAAGTCTCCCTTAAATCCCCTGTCATCTAGCAGCCTTCGCATCCTCTCTCCCAAAACCAAATGGACACCACCATCACGCCCATATCAATGGACGGTGATACGATCGCAATCTCTTGTGGAACGGATAGGGACTACAGCCAACTTTTCTTTTCCCCAAAGTCCTCACATCCGCCTTCGTACCGTCCAGCATTTCCTTCACAGCCGAATCCCGTATCCGCGAGCATCACTCATCCAGATACACTTCTACAACCATCTGACTTCCAGCTGTGGGCAGTACCACCGTCATCTCCCCTCTCAGCGGAAGCAGCGGCACCCACTTCAACCAACCAAAATGATGGCTCGCCGGCTGTGTCTCCGCCACTGTCAACGAGCGCGTGTGATCCGCTGTCAACAGCTGCATCATCAACCTCCTCATCATCTTTGGTACAGGTAAATGATTGCCCGCCGGCCACTCATCCATCACTGTCGGCATTATGTCACCTCTCACCACCTCGGAATGTTATTAACCATGATCTGCCATCCGCAGTATCATCAGCTTCCTCATCTACTATTCCCCGCCAATTGATCCAGCCGAGTACTTCAGCAATGAGGTTGGATCTGACAATACCAAACGGATCGGTTATCTGGTTGAGGCAACTCAAAACTTCATTCCATCGGCAAGTCTCAACCGAAGAATATTCACTACTGTCTTGGGCCTATAGTCACGCACTTTTGCTGGATCTGGCTCAGAGCCCACCTCGCGTCTCAACGATTTGTCTCAGGGATATGCTACAATCCAGCACTACTTTCCCTTTGCTGATATCCTCTACATCATTTACTTTGCTCATGAGTTTGAGTGCATGGCACAGTCATTGAGCCGGAAAGTAGGCCAAGGCAGCGGTCGGGGTCGGCAGACCGTTGCATTCTTGACAGCTGAAAAATTTGGCAAGGAAAAGAAAGATGTAAAGGCTATGGTCAAGAAGAGCAGGAACTACATGCTACTTCTTCGGTATGGTGGGCCAGGGTTACTTCTCCAAGTTGGTCCGGGTGTAGATGCTATGTAAGTGGCAAAGTTGCTCGACTTCATAAACAGAAAAATGCTGATTGGCATTCAAGCTGGCAATACCGTCTCATCGAAGACGATATACAAGTTCTACTCAAATATCAGGAAGACAATCTGCAAAGACTCGATGAGCAAACCCGCAAGCAAACCCGCAAGCAAAATTGCGCACTCGATGCATTTGCTAGCCAAATCCTCGCTATTGGTCTGGTTGCCTTTGGTTGGAGTTACCGCGAGCTTGAAGCTACCCATAGCGGCCTAACGGATAGTATACAACGGCACATGAAGTTCCACCAACTAGAGCACAACATGGAAGGCTTGACAGTCATACAATACCTCAGGTATTTGGAAGTGGAAGAAGGTCCAGGCTCCTTAGAGGACGGAGTTCAAGAAAAGAGGCGATGTAATGATTCCGACGATGCAGTGCGTCCAGTCAAGCGAGTTCGGCCATTGCGGGGTTTTGAGGAACTGGACATGTCGACGATGACGACCCTCACACCAATGGCTGGGGAACTGGACATGTCGACGATGACGGGGCTCGTACCAATGCCTGGGGAACTGGACATGTCGACGATGACGGGACTCGTGCCAATGCCTGAGGAACTGGACATGTCGACGATGACGGGACTCGTGCCAATGCCTGGGGAACTGGACATGTCGATGATGACGTGGCTCTCACCAATGCCTGGAGAACTGGACAAATCAACAATACAGCCGGCGCAGACACCTGGCCTGGATATATCGGTGATGCCGCACTGACAACTCACAACACAATATCCACAAGCATATGATAAATGGGCGAATGAAACCCAAGGATGGACGGAAACAACATGGTCCAATACCTCTGCGTCTGGAAATGGAAGTTGCCATTATTCTGGAGGTATCAGGTGTCCATTGTAAACATCAAGAGTATGAACGACGTGTTCCCACGACCATCTGTTATCAAGCTTGCATCGCCAGCCAGATAGATGACCGACCCTACGTTCCAATCTACAGACGATGCCACCCCCGAGAGTTATAGTATTCGATTCTAGGTTTTCCAACTTTCTCCAAAGGGATTGCCACAGCTGATATCTTGCTCGGTATCCGAAAAGACCCTCCGGTCAAGACCCATGGCGTGGGTTGCCACCATGATTTGATTTTGTTTGGATTGAGGATTGCACCGGTGGAGGAACCGGGTTCAATCTGTGAGGAAATTATTAACTCCAGCGCTACAGATGGTATGCGTCACCGACCTTATCCAGATAACTTGTTTTGAATTCGTTATGCACATCTCCGCAACTGCTGGTGAAGTCAAGTTTGACCAGTTTCTCTCCCGCAGAGATCGTTTTGTCGTGGGTATCGCGGGCGGCCCTCTCAACCAAGTCCAGGAAAGTCGGTGTTGGTTGCGAAATTATAAGAGTCACCTCTCTGCTAGCAGACATCATCAGATTGCATGTCCTGTTCAAGAACGCGAAGGCCAACACGGGATTGTAGTCGGATCGGTTTGCGCAGACCAGGATTTCGAACGTGGCAAGCGCGGCATGGATTGACGAGCTAAGGATCACGTGACGGCATGTCAACGAAATTAATCCTTCCAGGGGATGAAGCGCATCGACACCCTTCCAGCTTTCCCCCTCAAGTACTATCCAGACGGAAATCAGGTTAAGTCAGATTTCGTTAAATGTGGTTAGCAACCGAGGATGTTGGAACATGCCCTGCAAGAGATTGAGCGGAATTTGAATCAAGTTGGAGAAGATCTCTGGGGTTGTAAAGATCTTGACGACGTTTTCGATGGCGACGCTGGATTGCAACGCCTTGAAGTTCTGTGGATTGACTTACACGGGGCCGAGAAATATCTGCGACAGAATTTGATTTCCTGCTCGCGAATGTGGCAGAATTCGTCCACCATACAAGCTTTCACACCACTTGTATCGCAAAGACATTGAGAAGGCCATAAAGTCCGACTTCGATGCTGGTGACGACAACTTACTCAAGGAATTCTTAAAGTGTTGGTTGCCTGATCAAATTTGATGTGCTACCTATCGTCTCAAAGGGATCCCCCTACGAGGGAGGCGATTTGCTCCGTTTCTGCCGCTTATATTAAACTGCCATCTGGTCTTTTTCAGTGAAAGAGAAATGAAGGCCATTGATCAAGGACTTGGCGAAGTCTGGGATTGATTTTCTTGGGTTCTATGGGTGCCATGGTGAAGTGAAGGGTGAAGTGGATGGTTGGGTGGAGTCTTGATGGCTCTCTATGGGCCAGTGGAAGGTGGACGTTAATCAAATTCGTTCTTTTAAGAGGAATATAAAGAATGTGACAAAGGCGCATGCAACCACTCTCGATCACTGCAAACCAAAAGCAGTATCCGCTCACAAAATCAGAACGTACCATTTGATTTTGGACCCGCCAGCCTCAAAAAAACATCCAGGTAAAATCTAGCACCTCGATTACAATCTCTCTCAAGTCTTGCGAGGATCACAACGCCCTGAGTCCCTAATATCGAAACTTTTGGCAGCTGCTGTAGAGAACTCCATCCTCGTAGTCATTGCATACCATGGTTTGTAAACAAGTAGGAGCAGGCAATGTAACGATTGATAGAGTTGGTTCTAATCAATGAGCACCCGTTTATTCGTAGCACTCTTTTCTCGATATTGAGCAAGCGGACTCGATAAAGCTTCGTGGGCCGTCATTCGGTCTTCTGGTTTCCACTGGAGCACGGCCTTACAACAGATCGTTATGTGTCGATAGGGCTTCTCGCCGAGCCACTTGTGAATCTTGTTGAAATCTTTATCATCTACGTGACTGTTTGAATGTTCATATCCAAGGATTTCAACGCCGACTAAAGCACCAGCCTAGTAATCAACGTGATATCCATGATATTATCCTTTTTGCTATTCCGGCGCTAAATAAGGTATCGTACGTAGCTAATAGTAGAGAACCTTCTTTTTGGTTGTTACAGATCCAAAATTAGTAATTTTGGCCAGAGGAGGGTCGTAAGTTTGCACGAGGAGGTTAGCAGGCTTTATATCGCGATGGGTGATACTATTCTCATGAATGTATGCAATCCCTTCGATGACCTGTGCATAAAGGGAAGTGCGAGTAACCGTAGACGCTTTTGACGCGATCAAAGAATAGAACATGCTTATTGAGAGCGGACTGAAGAATGTATATTTGTCGATGACATCGTTCGATCCCGGTTCCCAGGAATCAGCCACGAGCCTCATAATACGTGTCTACTTTCGTGTTAACGCAGTGCTACATATTCAACATTTCTCAAACATACCTTTTCAACCTTACTATGAACGGGTTCATGATGGAATTGAAAGGGCGTTGCCAGGTGTTTCTGTTATTATCGTTAGACCTGCAAGTTTTAAGGACCCTCACTTACGTGTTTGATGTCCATGAGATACTTAGCCATAGTAACCTCCTCGTCCACTCTGTGCGAATTATGTTTCGTCCGCCAAAGTTCTTTGGCAGCCGCAGGTTCTCCCGTGCGCGCGTGTGCAGTCTGGACAAGCGTCCATCTTTAGGGATACACTTCGAATTGCGTTTGCGACTATTCCACCACTGGACTTCAGGTGCGACTAATTAAGTAGACAGAAATTAAAGGTCAGCTAATAAAACGTTTAAGATATTTTTGAGCCTTTAAACGGAGTATAAGAAATGAGAACACACCTTTGAATTAATACCAGTACAATTGACTTGTCTGCTGGACGCTGTACGCATTCTTCTCTCTGCAGCCTGGGTTTGGGCAAGTACTAACATCGTCTTGGATAACTTCTCGAGGGCATCTATAGTAGTTTCAATAGCTCAATATTTCCACGAGGCGAAGGTAACTAATATGTTGAAAAGAAGCTTTTGAAGTGATCGGCATAATTCAAGCAGCTTTGTACGGAGTATGAGTTTGGGTAAGATCACAAGTCTTCCTACGGAAGTTAATCATAGTATATCTCTCTCCCCCACTAAGCGATTATTCCACCAGGTCATATGTGCCGGTTGTCGTTATTGGTTGTCCCTGGGGCATAGCACTGAGGGTAGGTGCTGGAATTAGCCAGGGTTTTATTTTTACACTAGCTTAGCTGCTTGAGGTGGAGCCCAATAGGGAAGCTCCCATGGTGTCTGGTAGAGTGTCAAGTGATGGCCAGGATGTAGAAGGGATGAGGCGCTGCGCAGTATACCTTACATATGGAGGAAAGATTACTGCAGCTATAAAGTTGACCCCTACAATTGCAGAGGTAGTTAAGTAGCAGGAAATGAGCGCCTCCTGCTTAGCCAATTAGACGGATCGGGAGATATACATCGCTCGGAAGGGGGCTTCTTGATCCGTAATTGATGTCTAGGTGGAGTGACCAACCCTTGTTCATGGGTTGAATTCCAGGGCTTCAATAGCATGCTAAAAAGTCCCCACTACCTACACTAGAATTGGTTGCAGTCCATAAAGCAGTCCGATAGCAAGTGATCCTGGAGGATACAACTCGACTGTTACCCGATACGCTGGCAAGGTCGGGCGGCGCAAAATCGAGCTACACGAAAGAGATGAATCTGACGGCAGACGGTGTATTAACGGCAAACTTCGATACGTTATAAACGATAACACGCTCATAAGATGGTGTTGCAAATGCAAGGCCTAAAGCGGTTGTCCATTCGGCCTTGCTGGCGGGGCGGAGTTCTCTTCCTGACTTACCGTCGTGCCCATCTATCAAAAGCCCGATCCGGAGACGAAGAGCCGGCCAATTGGCAATCGCTAGGCTCTTACCAAACCCGAACATCATCTCTTGCAGATATGGGCAAGTCCAACAATACTTCCGATATCGTTCAATCATATATACCTAGTGGATCTAAGAGACCGGAATTCGTCCCCTGGATAGGGTCTCTTGAGGATGGCGGCTGTCCACTTGATAATGTAGTCCTCGAAGATACCCTCAAGGACTCTATTATAAGAGAAGTCGAGGCTTTCATCGATAATAAGGAAGCGCTTCTAGCTGGTGGTCAGCGCCATCAGTATAGAATGCTTTGGGTTGGCCCACCAGGATGTGGGAAGACTAGTTTGATTGAGGCTATCGCGCATAAATTCGGCTTCGCTATTTATACCTTTGCCCCTGAGATTCTACTCTCACCGATTCCGCAATGATGACTATGCATCTTAGGATGAGCCCAAAAGCAATATAGACAGGGTCAAGATTGGCGAAAAAGCGAGCATATTACCTGGGTTTTTGAAGTAGTCCTCGATATACTTTATAAAACTCCTGAGGAGCTATTGAGTCCTTCTCTCCGTAAATCTGCTTGTTCTATTTACATTTTGTCTAAACAATCTACTCCATGTTGCAATCTCCTTTAATGGACCTCTTTTCTTCAGGTCATGATGTCGACTGTGTCCCCAGGGTTCTCGAACGAGTAGTATTTATATTTAACGGAATAGAATAACAAAACTTCTCAAACTGATTTATCCCAAACCTCCAGAAACCAGTCTAGCTCTGTAATCACCTCGAAATGCTCAAAAGCCGTTCCAGTTGGGGTCTTCTGATGGCAGGAATATGAGAGTCTTAGGCTCCTGTTAAGGCTCCAAGCCTCACTCTAATCCCAAGAGTGTGGCCAAAATTTCTAGATCCAAGATGTCCTTCCCAGTACTCATCGTGTATCTCTCACCTCCTTTGCCAATTGCCATACATTATTTTCTAATAGCTACTCCGAAATCTGCCCGCTCTCCGACATCAACAACTTAATACAGAAATATTCCTGTTTGGCCTCCAAGGTAGACACTATCGGCTGAGATCTGGGATGGCATTCATTGTTAATCCTCGGGTTAAGCTCTCTTCTAAACATTCAAATTCCACGTTTAATGATCTAGTCACAGTGCGTCCGATACCAATTATTTGACTTCGTTCCATCAAAATGCAGTATATTTTAAATTATGCAAGTGAGAAAAACAGTTGAAATGTATTGATTCTTACAACTGTGTCCTACTATTCATCCTCTCCTGCTTAGTCCATCTCCGTCCCCTATATGATCCGCCCGGACTAGGTTCTTTTTCTTCGTGAAAGTTACTGCTGCTTGACAAAAAACCTCTTTGTGTTCGCGGACTGGCTCGTTTCAAAGTCGACATTCTTTGTTGGTCCTTCAAACCGGGCTGCTATTTGCTCAACGCAGCCTTCCTTAAGTTCGTTTTGGGTCTCGGTATCCTTAATATCGCCTATTTGCCAGATAAATTCCTCCCCTGCGACTTGCATCCCTACGACTTTCATATCCTTGACCTGGCCTTTAAATACCGGGCCGCGCTGAAGGAGTGTTGGCTTGCTGTCTGCATCCATTGTTGGGAATCGTTATTGTGGGTTCGAAGTCGGAAACAGATATTTTTGTACAAACAGGAAGATGACCTTCCGTATAACGCTAGTCGACGAAGGTGAGACTGATGAAAAAGTTAAAGACCAGGCTTGGCGGGATTGCTGACTCATATAACTCGGTACGAGCGGGCGCAACAGGGGGCACTCCGGGCGTCAACTCCTCCGAAAATTACAATTGCGTCGTCGTGGAGCGCCTCCGACGGTGGTGTATATCTTCGGGGATAGACGGCAGACAATCGCGGAGGGAAACCTTCGCTTGTAGATATTCGTATTTCTGCTTCGCAAGACTCATCAAGGCACGCAAATTGTACTTGTCGGCGAGAGAGAACATTTGCGCGTGCATGCTCAAAGTAGCAGAGGGTTCATGCTCTGGGTCAACCTCATAGTCAGTAGTATAGAGAAAGTGCAGCATTAGAGATATTGTCGCCGGATCATCATCTTCGAGATCAATGACTTTAGTAAGTGCCTCCTAGTAAGTCGTTAGCGCTCAATCGAGCACAAGCTCTAACGACTACAGACCTGGAAGTCTCCAATACACGCTGCCTTAAGAACAGGAGATTGAGAACAGACTATAACTTGATGGACTTTCCGGCTCGCGCCCCCGGACTTCACAACCAGATCAGTGAAATCTTCTTCGGAGAAACATCTAACTCGATCAGTTATACCCCATACTTGGACAAACCAAGGAACGGTACAGTTCCGAAAAGTTAAACTCACGAGGTGATAGCCTCAAGTAGGGCATCTCTCGGAGAAGTCATTTATCAACCAGACACGTCGTGATAAGACCAATCCTGCAATATTGGGAAGTAGTTGTCCAACTTGAAAACTGATAGTGGGCCCTTTGTGTGTTGAAACATGAGCCGTAATCCGACCGCCAAGAAGACTCAGGACGCAAACAGGCTTGATTTCCGGATGCGGAAAGTAGTCTAGACCTCGTCCGGCTCCGATGAGTCAACGGCTGTAAATGTAACCCCGCATCACTACCTGCCTCCTGCAGAAATACCTTTCCATCCCAGCTTTTAAATGAGTGTGTCGAATGAACAGTAGGCATTATGAACTCGACCAAGTCGCAAGATGGGCTTCTAGAAGAGAACTCAAAGCACTCTATTTCTCGTCATGGCACTCGTCCCACAGTATCTGAGAGCAGATGAAGAAGCGCGGATTCATCGGCAGTTCCAAGGGAACGCATGGCGTCCCAACCATCAGGTCCTCTGGAGTGGCATCTTACGCGAAGAAGCTCAGCGTTGGGCCGATGAACATGAGATGCAGACACTAACTACAGCAATGGGTCCTCTGATGGATTTGTCCCATCCTCTATGTTCATGGAATCAAAAACCGAGGCGTGCGAGGGGCAAGTACGTAAAAGGAGCTTCAGCTATCTTCGCATGGTACATCTCAAGAGGCGAGAGGGTTACAGTATTATCACCACCGCCTCCAGAAAGATTCCACCCATCTGGCCAAACAAATTACCAAACGATAGAGGAACCAATTGTGAAGGGGATGTTGGGGACAAGTGCGGTTTCCCGAATTGAAATGGTGCATCCAATGGTAAAAGGAGCAGAGAATATTTACTACCAGATATGGCCATTGGATAACACCAGCACTTGGACGGCACATTTTGGAGAGTTGAACGTGCAAAAACGGAGATGGAGAATGGTCCAAAAGTTCAAGGCTCTATCAAGTAATTTTGGAGATCCGGAGAAGGCGGAGGAAAAGGAGAAGGCGGAAAAGAAGGAAGAGAAGTCGAGCAAGAAGGAAGAGAAGTCGAGCAAGAAGGAAGAGAAGTCGAGCAAGAAGGAAGAGAAGTCGAAAAAGAAGGAAGAGAAGTCGAGCAAGAAGGAAGAGAAGTCGAAAAAGAAGGAAGAGAAGTCGAAAAAGAAGGAAGAGAAGTCGAAAAAGAAGGAAGAGAAGTCGAAAAAGAGCGAGGAAAAGGCGAAGAAGATCTCTTCCGCCTTCTCCTTCGCCTTTTGCCTTCGCTTTCTCCTCCTTCTTCTCCTCCTTCTTCTCCTTCGCCTTCTCCTTCGCCTTCTCCTTCTCTGCCTTCCCTACCCTCTCCTCACTTCAAAGGCGAAGGAGAAGGTGAAGAAGGTGAAGAATGCCAATACTCAGGGAAGATCTGAATCAATATCTTGAGATAACGGATAGCTGGTAAAAAGACCTCCGCAAAACAAGATAGGAGTCTGCACGCGATATCTCATGTCCAATTCAATTTTTGATTTTGGGAGCCTGCAAGTTAGAAGTGAAAAAGCATTATCGTGATGGTATAGCGACGGAACTGTAATACAGACTATAAGCGAAGGCATCCTATCAATCAAGCTGAGAAAAGCATATGCAATTTTTTTCCTTAGCGAAGGGTTCATTGTGCTTAGAATTGACTATTGGACATAGCTGATGTAAAAAGTATAGGAGTCGCCTATGTAAATTAGGAAAAAATTAAGTTGAAAGGTGAAGTACCCGAAGGTTTTCTCGGCACGGTTGGTTTCTCGTTACGTATGGATGGACGTTATATTTGCGTGTTTAAATTTCCGAACCAGTAGAGCCCTCGCGGAAGCCTCCATCACTGCTTCGATCGATTGAAATCGGCGCTACGACACTGATGCAGATCGGAGATGTGAGATTTCCTCCGATTTGCACAAAAAAAGGGGTCTAGCTATGTGCGCCACGAGGTTGCCACCTCATTCATTACGGGACTTTCAAAACAAGATTCGATTAACCCCACCATGAGATAGAAACATGCAAGCCTGCAGCCACACACGCCACGACTCCCTACAGAAGACCCCGCATGGCAGCAGCTCCGCATACATCTGATAAATAAGCTTGGATCGTCGTAGCGACCCCTGCCGATGATACACGTTTCATTCTCAACGATTGCCATCTGCCCATCGGCCAGCTGGAGTCTTGGAGATATGAAATAGTTTGGGGCCAGTTTCATTGCTTTTCTCTCCTTACTCAGCCTCGAGACACGTCCCGTGCACGACAGTAGCTGAACATCTCCACTCAAGCTGGGCATCGAACCCACGACGAAGTTCCTCCATTCCACAGCAGAAAGCAAGTGAGGTTGGGGCCAACTGAAGAAGACCATTCAAGACCTAGCCCATATACAACGGCCACCCATGCGCCTCCAGAGGGCATATCCCTTTCGACTTTCAACCAGAACGGACGGTAATCCACTTAACAGCTTGCGTCAGAAGCCAATAATCCTAATATTCTCCGCAGCGAATTCCGGGAGGCAACCGTATCAGCAGCTCTTCGTACCATTCTTACTTGTGGATAGTTTCAATAGACACAACAACCAAATGGTAACGCCCACAAACTAGTAGCCATGTCTTCACCAGCTTATCGTAAGATTCGTCCCTTACAAGGCTCCACAAGTAATCCAAATAATCACTCCACACCCGAGTTAACCTCAACATCCGATCCACGCCTTACAGGTAGTACAGCTGCCACCAGCAGCGATAGCACATCGAAACGGCGAAGGGTACCAGATTCAGTGACACGCAACTCTTGTTCCACTTGGAAGAAGGCTCGGCCCAAAGGACATGTTCCCCTCTCTGTGGCGTGACGCTGCCATGCATGCGCCTCTGCTGTAGCAAGGTACCGCTTACCAGTCCCCTTGACTGATTTCTCTTGCAGTGTGATGGCAGGAGGCCCTGCGAAAGATGCACATCCCGCGGAGAGGGCCCGGATTACTTCTACGAGCCGCATATTAAGCATGCGAAGGACGAGTTGGTCTGAGAGATTAAAAGTCCAAGAGAAGAAAAGCATATCATAGAACGAATCTTAGTGGCCTCATTAAACGATGAGAAAGTCCCCGACGTCCTCGAACGGCCTCCGAAAGAGCGAGCCATACGAGAGCATCGTGGAATGGCTGGGTCGATCCCCTATACAAGACATTGAGACAGTTCCTCCTAGGGATCATCACTCTGCATTCGAAGGTTCCGATCACAAAATGGACAGCGTCAGTTCGAGGCTCTCTCGATGGACAACCGTAAAATCCAATCATGCCACCCTAAACCACTTATTGCGATTGTATTTTGCTTGGATCCACCCGGTACACACTCTCTTTAGCGAAAGTGAACTCGTAGATAGCTACCACAGGTACACGGACGAGGACTGTTCGTCCGTGCTTGTCAACGCAATCTGTGCCATGGCCTGTCATTTTCACTCCGCAGCCGACGACGATGAGATTGATTTCGCGCATCTAGGAGCGGAGTTCAGAGAGGTAGTACGTGCCGATATTGCCGACGAAGACAATAAGAAGGTCACCACGATACAAGCCTTTGCTATCATGTTTCTAATTCACTGCGCTTGTTCAAATGTGCCGCGAGCTGTAGCCTACTTGAAAATAGCGACAACCAGCTTGCCTGGCATTACTCCACTGGATAGTGAAGGCTTGAACGAAGTTTTGAAGAATACTGTTCGTGGTATTCGATACTTGAACGTGTTCGTGCCTCTCTAGCCTATTGGTTCCAGACACTAATACGTTCAGTGAATGGGCACAGGCAACATTCCAAGTCCCTCCAACGACCACTTCTGTACCATTCGAAGATAATAAAGACTACGACGATAAAGTTGACGGTGAACCATGGTACTGTTACCGATACGCCGAAGATACACCTCCCCCTTGGCCAGTTATTGTAGCTGCGACCAACCGAGAAAAATCCAAACTTGTCGATATTATCAACGATGCCAGCTCGATGATGACGCTTCGCAGAGTGCTAGACTGACTGCAAATGATGTGGTGCGTCTGTATGGCAGCTTCATGACATGGCGTGAGGAGCTGCCAAATTCGATTGGAAAGATAGAAAGCAACAGTAGGCAGGCTCTGCCTCATGTGCTCTCGTTATTGTAAGTGGAGAATATCGCTAACGCAAGCCATAATTGATTCAGGTTTGCAGGATCCTTTAACCAAATGCGGTGATTCAGCTTCTTTTGGCCCTTGCTCGACTTCGATGGATTCCCATCTTCTCTAGTCGAAGAACATATTTGGAGAACTACCCAAGAAGGATTGTTTTTCTTTGATCAACATTACAGGACACAGTATACGTGCCGATATCAACCGGTCCCGCAAATGTTCGGAGTCCTCCGTCTCATCGACGTCGTGTGCCGCTTCTTCCCTTATACTGTCGACGGACCAATAAGTAAGGATGGGGCGCAGGCCCTCCAATTCGGGATGGATGTCTTAATGCAGCCCTTTTCTGGATTTCCAATTGCAGGACCATTTCAAGAAATGCTTCGCAGGACCGCAAATAAATGCTCAGTCCCTCTCTTGAAGAAAGTCTCGAATCGGCTCTCTCCACTTCGATCTCCAAAGCCAGCTATGGGACGCTTGACCTCATTGAGGATTGCACCCGAACATCATATGTCCAGCCGGTCGATGAAAACCACAGTAGATATGTCCCGTCCTTTCCAATTGACTGAGCAGCTAGTGGAAGCGTCTACGGTTTCTATAAGCCCTCAGCCGGTAAGCCGTTGCGAGGACAGTCTGCGGAGGAAAAGAGTGCCCATACTTTGATGCAGATATCGAATCTGCTTAATACAAGTTGACACAAAGCCTGGATTCCAGTCTTTGTCGAGAAGGATGTTGTATTGATAAGGCTCTTAGAGGCTTTCTACGAGCCGAATGTTCCTCGGTATGCAACGTGAGAATGGATGAATAGGGGATACCTGGTGAGTAGAATCTCAAATATCTCTTGGGCCTTGAAGTCGTAAAATATACGTCTCATACTACCTATGACAGTGATCCGACTTGGGAGAGCTGCCAGCTTCCTCGATCCTCTCTCTACCCTCTGTGAAGTCCCAGGTGACATGTCCCTCACTCGCGCAATATTCCTTAGGTGTTCCGTCGTATTCAATGCTGCGGCTATTGAACGAACTCCACTTTGGAGGGCCAAGTGTAATCATTGTTGGTGACTTGCTGGTGACAGTGGGTGGATGATTATCGTTTTGAAAAGCGATTTGGCCGAATATCCCTCCGTATCCCACCTACTGCGACAACTTCCTCCACACCCAACTACTACAAAATGTCGAATTGCTTATTTGAGCCATGATCGCAAGCCTCACCGGAGGAAGGATTCCAGGTTTCGCTTTTTTGTGAACTTCGCGATATTCTCGAGATCTTTGAAGACGTTCCACGATTTCGATGTACGGGAAAAAGCAAAGGATCTCGAAATGATATTGCAAGGCTCCGATCGTGCTCCATTACCACCAGAGCTGCACTCTACAGATAATGTCGAGTGATTCTCTTCTCAAGGTTAGATGGCCGGCACATTTCTGCACGTCATAACGGGCGAGCATAGATACTTCAAGGCCAACCTTCCTTATGTTGATAGCACAGTCCTGAAATATTGAGATCCTTGGAACCGCGTTGTCATGGTAGCTGGTAATGAATTCGTGTCCTCATTCGGATTCTCTTCGTAGCCGTGATCCGATACTGCGCGGTTCCGGATCGCATATTCAGGTCGAAGAGGGGTGGCGGGTGAAGAATGTTCGATCGCATCGCTTCGATCGACTTTAGGGAGGAAGTTTTGTTCTGAGCCTGCTTGCGTGTTCCCGCCTGTAGCGTAAGGTATTATTTGCCCCCACTGCCGAGAAGCAGAATCTCTCGTGGAATCGGGAGGCTTATCCACATCAGTTTCCTCATTTCTGGCCTCTGAACTTCGCTGGCCTTGGCCAGAGAGGTTGTATTGATTCTTGAAATCTTGGAGATATTCTTGGTATAGTAAATAATCTTTTGTTTCTTTGTAGAGTCGTGATTGTTCTTGAAAACGCAATTTTGCTTCCGATGCCGGCGAGGTCCACGTTTTGCGCTCAGCTTCTGACTGCATAGCCCATCTCGAACCTACAAGTTTGGCAAGGTCGACGAATGTTATGGCGTGATCTTGCGTACCTTGACGAATGCTATCTGCAAATAGTTGATATGCAGTCTTGGGTCTTGTGGGCGCGCTTGGGTCGCGCTTTGGATGTCGCCTATACCGCCTCTTCGGATGATGTCTTATGGCCACTAGTGAGTAGCGCTTTTGACAAGTAATAATGGATCACTAACTGCTTAGAGTTTGAAGTCGTCGATGAACATGCTGTCTTTTCTCTAGCAAGAAAGAGACGAATCGCTCTTTGCAGCTTTCTTTGGTGCCCCAATAGCATTCCTATTTGCTCGAGGTCAGACTCGGTAACGTGAACAAGATCCTGCCAGGATTCAAAGCCATGATCTTGAATTTTCGGCAGGTAATGTACGAGGCCTATATCTTGCAGATGAGATTGCATCACGAAAACTCCAAAGTGGTATAAATCAAGGTAAGAGCTGTGGAACAAGATAATTCATGAAAGACCTGTTTTAATAATATTACTTCTGAGCAGTGCCAAGACCGGAGAAGTCTCCGCGTCATGGTCACTAACAGAGGCTAAAATTTGGCATGCAAAGTCCCTAATCGGCATTTAGAGCCGTCCAATTATCAAACGTCATAACAATCGACCAAAAGTCGACCCTTAAACTATTTTGAGCCGCTAGATCTTGGCCCTGCAATCGAGAATTCGATGATATTGCTCTGTCGTCATTCTACTAGCGTAACTTTGTAGCCGCGCGGATAATTTGGAACTAGATCGCCCCAAATCTGGTTGGCTACCCGAAGCCGCATCGCTCAGTATCTTCCGTACTCCTTCTCCTTCGATGTTTGGTTTTTGGGATTTCTGGAAGTAAATTTGGATCGTGCGGCAATAGACAGCGTTAACTTATATCAGTTGGTAGATAGACGGGCATTAAAACGCCCAAACCTGAAGATCTGTCTGTTCCCCAGAACCGATTTAGTCGCACACTTCAAAGCCTGCATGAGAGTTACAGTACAGTCGGTTAGAACATCCTCAAGAAGCTCTCGATCCTGTTTGTTGCATATCGCAATTCAGGGTCCAGCTCTAAACCGTTTCTAGTCAGGCGCAGCTTTCTCCCACTAAACCATCATGCCCGGGATCGAGCTTTTGTGAATGATATTATCTTTGTATCGCACACTTGTTTGACGAGAGCCGAGGCAGGTCTGATCATAGCAGAAACGAGAAGAACGACGTTGATGACGGGATGTAGCAGAGCCGCAGATACTCCCCCAAACCGCGCTCGAGCACAGCTGAGCCTGCGCAAGCGCCAGCCTCCCCACCAACCCTGTACCCTTCTGGTCGCCTCCGACGTCCGCCCTGCACCTTGATATGGCGAGCACAGATGCCCAGGAGAGACTGCTTGATGCGGCTTTTGAGGACTTTGCAACGTTGTCAGTGGTGTCAAATATCTATTACCTGGCTCCAGCTAACACTATAAGCTTCTCTCACTCCGTTCCAGTCCTCAAGTCACAATCCGCATTGGATCTGCAAGTGACGAGCATAAGCTCCTGAAACCCTCCTCTGCAAGCAGGCCTCATGTCTCGCAGCTATGTTTGAAGGACCCTTGAAGGAAGGGAAAGAGCAGTCAACAACTTTGGAAGAGATACATGGCGTGGTTACGCATCGAAGCTTCCAAATGCTTGTATAGTGGGTGTGCCTTGGCCGAGTCGTGTTTGGAGAGTGTGCACCAGACGTATCTATTACCACGACCATCGGGTCTGCTAGATTAACAGATATGTGTTATATCACTGGCATGGAATCCCTGATGGCTTAGCGTATCGAAGCTATCATCCTAGAAAATCCAGATCCACCAGACACGAAGTGGGATCAGTTGAGAGCGCCAAACACGAGCACTCATGGCCTCACGTCCCAGCACATTATTTCAGCAGCGACTCTGCCTGGAGGAGCATCCAGTGCATGCGATAGCAGCTGCGGCAACTGTAGAAGGATGTCTAGAACAGCATAATTCCAAATTTAAGGCTTCAAACGTTCCCGCATTTTCCGCAGGTCTCCTCCAGGCTGTGACAGTAACCCTTGAGAATATAACCACTGAGCATAACGTAACCGATTTCGAGGATCCTATCACTCGGTTGAGATTAGTATGACCTGACAAACAGCGACACCGACGCAGGACAATGTTGATTTGGGCAGTACCGTCCGTGGAAAGTGTACCATAATGGACCCCAAGGACGGCCCGAGTAATAACATCAGAGGGGAAATGGAGGCACAGAGAGTCAATATAATCAGCGGCATCGAAAGCAATTACGGTCATAAATTGGGAACCATAACAAGCGGTGATTCATCCCTCTTTGCGCCGATAACGCAATGACTGACTCTGATTCAGTGATTAGTCGCGAGGCCTGCGCGAGCCTGCTTCGAGAAACCCACTTTGAACTCTATTCTTCTTCCAGCGATCCACCTCCGCCTCCGTGTCTGGCTCATTCGCCTCCAACGCAGTACTCTTACGCTTCCGACCACGTTTTCCCTTGCCTTTCATGGCATCTTTCGCATCACGGGTTGCTCGTACCTCCTTAATGTCTTTATAACTCATTACCTTCGCCTTCTCCTTCCCTAGTACTACGGACTTGGTTGATCGGCGAACTTTGGCTTCGCTGTTTATCTTCTTTAACATTTGCTGTTCATGTTCAAGGATAGCACAATGTGCAATGGCTTTCTGACCGGCATTAGCAAGCTTTTGTATACACCTTTGTATTCGATGTGTATTTGCCTCGTCAGGTATAAAAGTATCCTATTGGATCAGGTTATACAACGACATAAAAGCCGCTACTGACACCGGTGTTATAGGCGTTTGCGGTACCTCGTGTGGCAGAATAGGATCCTCTCTTATCACATCTGGGCCCGGGAAAACCAGTTGAGCAGGAGGTTTCGGTGTGCGTCGAAGAACTCTATCCTGGTTGAACGGAAACAAACCAGTCGCAACCCAGGCCTTAGTGATATTCCTCTTCGAGAACGCCTTGTCTCTTGCAGGACTATATAGGCAGGTGAAATGTTTCTTACCAATAGTTTCTACACCTCCTCGGAAGAGTTGTTCAACTTCGTCACGATAGGCAGCCTTTAAAGGTGCAAAAACTCCAACATCGCAAGGCTAAAGTTTAGAGGAGGTGTAAGAGGGCAGGCGTCATAAGATAATATTGTTCTCAAAACAGAATTCCAGAATTTCAAGGGTCTCATGTGTCCCAAAGCCATTACATATTAGCACTCGAGGCTTTCCATTTGCCTATGGTTTAGTTTGGGGATCAAACACTCGCTTGAGCCACTCGAAGCTAATCTTAGAGTCGGTGTATCCTGACTCAGAGACATGTATGCTTAAATTTTTGCCTAAGGATTGCATCGGAAAGCCAAACAGACACACGTGCCATTAAACACGTGGACCCTCTGATTTGGCTGACGTCGAACCTTGCTTTCTTTAACGTCCCTCCCTGCGTACCGAAAAACCCGCCGTGCCGAGAAATATCACATGTACTTTGACTTTAAACATATTATACTCTTTACAAAGACTAATATCTCTGAAGATTTTGTACGAGTCGTACTCTATAGCTATCCTCAAATATTCTAAAACCCTCTTACTAAAAATTCTCCTATGGATTCTACTTCCTAGTCCAGATTTTCCAAACGTCGCTCTTTATTGCAAAAACCAATTCCTTTACCTAGAGCTTTATAACCGAGCTCTTACTGTTTGTAATACTAATAGAATGATTAGTCCCAAGCTATAGGATCTGCTTTCGATAGCCCGCGATTTATAAAGCCTTATAGTGGCGGGGGCGAACGGATTTATGTAAGATCGCCACACGAATAAATACTTTGGATCAAAACTAATTATCAAATTACCTTTAAATCCTTGCTAATTTACGACGCATTTTACACTTACGTAACCATGGGGCTAAACTTGTGGCTAGAAAGATACCCAAGCCTGTGGCCTTAGGCATAAAAGAATTAGCTATAAAAAATGCTAATTGAGTTAATGGCTGAGGCTCGAAAACCTTTTGTAGAAGAATCGCGGCTCGATTTATAAATTATATTACATCTAGAACACGACAAACTATCACTATATTGCGCTCACGGCAATAATAGTAGGTTTTTCAAGCTGCTTATTTTGTAGTAATTACGCCCTCTGGTAGTTCGACTAAAGAGGCTGCTAAGGCTCGGTCGACGTGCGGTATCGTCCCGCTAAATCGGTCTCCTTGACCTGATTTCGAAAGGAGATACTTTACGCAACGTATACTCCTTGTGCAATATGGCTCATAGCTCTCGTATCCGAGCACAAAGAGCCCAAGGTAAGGAAGTCCTAGTATACTGGTTATAATATACAATTAACGCGTATTAGGGAAGCACCTCCGCAGAATAATATTGCGTAGAAAACCCCAATGAATAATATCCCGCCGTAAGCGTCCTTCCTAACCGTCGACCACCTCGAGTCTTCTATAGCGAATTCAAAAACTTTAATTACGTCAGGCTATGCCGATAACACTATTACAAAGCGCTAGACGGCGTGGATCGTACTAATGCCTTGTCAACTATCGTCGCGAGCCTTTCTTGATTACATAGTCTAGATCTCCAGATTATCCTAACCTTACAAGGTTTCTTATCCTTAACAAAGACGTCGAAATTTCGCTGGTAGAACAAAGTTTAGTAATAGGTACTGTTTGGAGAGACTCAGACACAGTTGATTATAGTTCTTACGCATTTATTCGAATCGTAAAGCACAGTCAATTGCCTATAATCAAGCTTACTCACTCGATGAACTATTTATTAAGCTTATTCAATATCAATATGACGTTCTTATTAAGTTATCTAAGCTAGGATTGCCTGTCGTAGAATTTGACAGGAAGCCTATCTTGGACAATAGGGTCATTACTGGATACCGAATAGAAGTGTTATCCAAAGTTGTACCGTCTGAGCTACGTTTGCGTTGTAATAGGGTTGAGCAAGCGCTTGATTAGTTCCATTTTATAGGCTTTAGCCACGGAGATCTTAGCCCTAGCAATATCATGCAAAACAACTGTGGCCGTCTAATCTTTATTGGCTTCAGCTTTTCAAGCCCAATAGGAAGAGAAGTTCCGTCGTTTTATCCAAGCTGG
Organism: Hyphodiscus hymeniophilus; assembly: GCA_016508695.1. Lineage (NCBI taxonomy): Eukaryota > Fungi > Ascomycota > Leotiomycetes > Helotiales > Hyphodiscaceae > Hyphodiscus > Hyphodiscus hymeniophilus. The sequence goes on along the minus strand of VNKQ01000020.1, from coordinate 650,689 downwards.
GTATATTATGATGGACTGTATTAAGCTATCAAAATACCTCCCAATATTTAAGCCGGTGACAATGACTTCATCGACTTGTTTGCCGACGATAATGCGAGTGGGAATAATACTGGTAATCCCATTATTGACAATGGCGCAAACAGTACAAAGCGATCAATCAGAGGGAAAGCAACCTAGATTACGCAAGGGACTGATGCTTTACTAGTATTTGATGTCAACTGAGAGATTGTTTCGAAACTAATCGCCATAGGGAAATGAAATTCCTACTGAATACTACGCGTGGTAAAATCTGTGTGCACTTCCTCCTGAACATCAACAGCTAAACTTTCCATTAATAGCTATCCCACATATTACAGAAGTCTATCAGAAGTATAATGAAAGTTTTCTGCGTATAAAGAACTATATATTAGACCTCGAGGATTAGCCATGTGAAATGGCGAACAGGTTATCGCAAAGGAAGAGAAACCGTCACAAAAAACAAAGTTCCGGGCGAGCGGAAGAGATCATGGGACAAATGATGGATGAAAAGACAAAAGACAAAAGGGAGACCATTAAGCAGCTTCAGATTGAGGGATTACCTCACTATAGGGTCCGTGAAGTAATAGACCGGGCTGCTAAGACTAGAATGAAGAAACGTACACGTCTGGAAGTAGAGGGGGATTGAAAGCAGAGAAAGAGGACAATATTAATATATGGCAGAATGAAGTTAGTATTTGAGGCAAAGTTGAAACCTTGACAAAGCAAGTGGCTTATCTCCTCTCTCGAAATATTTAGTATTTCTTTCTTTACCTTTTAACCGTTTTCAGCTCTTTAGTATGTACGTTACATGTAGATGAAGCATCTTCGAGTGGACATCTCGACGGAAGTCAATGTTCGGTAGGCAGATTTGCGTATTCAGCAACACGCAAGCGAGGTGCTTCTACAAGAGCAATTCTATGAAGTCCTTGTCATGGGTTCATTTTGTCCCGGTAACCTTGATCCTTTGATCTGTGTTCCACTGTCGTTCAGTAAGTAGAAAGAGCAATCAGAGTAATTCATGAGACAGCATTTGTCACACCGTTGCTGCCGGTAATACCCGACGCTAGATAATCCAGCAAGCGTTAATCACTAATGACGAATAGTATTGCCTATAATTAATAAATTCACAAAATGGTTGATATATAGGATGATCGATCCACAGAATGATCGATCCACAGAATGATATACTAGGTAAGACCGTCTACTGCTCTTGGTTTTTCCTCAAGAAATTAAACTTTTTTTTCCTGGATCATGCCCCACTAGATCATCGTAGCTCATCGTGGCCAATCAAATATAGTTATCCTTAGAGCACTCTTCCGATTCCGCTCCAGCCCCGCCTTGATATGGCTTGCGAGGTACGGTAGGATGCAATGCTAATTCTCCCTAAGATCAGTCGCGTAACATGCCCATTCCGTCGAGCCTCTTCTCGGCTAAATATTGTCTATGGAATATTAATGATGCTCTTGCCTTCAAAATAATAAATGCCGCCTCTTCTTAGTCGTCAGAATCTACTCCTTTATTTCCTAAGTTTTTCCTTAGAGTATAAAAATCACTATGGCAAGCTATACATATTGTTCTGAAGTGGGTGTATCGTGTCCCTTTGCGGCCTCGGCGCTGGGGTATACCCCGTCACTTCCAGTAAATGCGACGTTGTTGGTTATCTTTAGCCTTATGGCGGGGGTGCAATTAATTCAGGGAGCTGTTTGGAAAACCTGGGGGTTCATGACTGCCATTGTTCTTGGAAGTATCTTGGAGATTACTGGTGAGTATAAAAGTTACTTAAATGCCGAGCTGAGCTTACTTTTTAAGGATATTTTGGGAGATTGATCTTGAATACCCAGCCATGGAGTCAAAGCGGGTAAGTCATAACCCCATATTACCACTCTAAGTCTGATTAGCTTTGATATTCCGTAGTCTTTATATTCAGACGATCTGTTTGTTATTAGGGCCTATATGTTACTTAGCTGGAATGTTTCTTTCCTACTCGAATCTGTAAGTGATATCCCCACAGGTACCAGAAGATAACAATCTGTTTTAATGACATTTCAGAGTTGAATCGTTTAAGCCAACGCCGTCAATGATTTACCTAAAACTCTACCCCTTTATCGCAGTCTCCACGAACCTACTACCATTTCTACTCCAGACGAGTGGCTCAGTCCTTGCTATAAATGCCATTACCACCGGACGAAAGCCCAAGACCGGGACGAACCTAATAATTGCAGGACTTTTCTCCCAAATTCTGGCTATGGTACTCTTTGGTATAATGTGCTTAGAGTTCGGACTCCGCGCTCACCGGGACCGTTACATTATCGACCCCTCGACCAAAAGGCTGCGGTCTTCAAAGAGATTCAAGTATTTTTGGGTTGCCCTAGCATATGCGTATGTCATGATATTCATCCAGTGTATCTATGGAGTTGTTGAGCTTTCTGGTGGCTTTGAAGGTAGTCTTGCGACAAATGAAACTATGTTCATTAGTCTAGAGGGATTGTGAGTAGCCGTGCAGAACCCAATTCAGAAGTGTTAAAACTAATAATATTCAATAGAACGATTCTCACTGCTGGCTATGCTATGTCTCTGGTCCATCCAGGCTATGTTTTTGAAGCAAAGATTAAAGATGATCTAAAGAATCTTCCTGAAGACGAGAAGAATATCTTGTGATAGCCAGCATAGGAGATACAGGGGAAGCCGCCATTTGAGATCTTAAATAATGAATATCGTGGTTGTTTACCATGAAAGTTTAATAATATATTCAGAAGATCTATAAACACTGATGATATGATGCAAAATTTGAAGTAATATCCTTATGAAAAGAAAATGTACGCAGAAGCTCGAAACTTCAGGGAAAGCTATTCCGGGAGTTTTGTTGATCACATTTGATCTCCAGTGTGTTCTATTATCAAATTTCATTAGGGGTCTATATCTACTATAGCAGTCCCAAATGCAGAAAAGTTTGGTCGAGTCATAAAGTGAGCTAAATGTGTAGTGACTGAAATTATCAAGGCATCTAATGCTACATACGGAACTTTCGAGATCATATTAGGTCAGTAAATCTGAGATCGTGAACGAAACCAGTCGCGTGTTTGTATTTCCCTTAACAAGAAAAACTCTTCATCTCCGCCCTTCGATCTCACATTGAGATGATCTCCTACAAGGAAGTTGCTCTGCTGAGTTCATATTATCTGCCATGGGGTTCAAGTAAATCTTGAGACGATAACCTGGCGAAATAAATCTCTACTCTAATAGAGATCGAATAGTCTGAAGTTCAGAAAAGAAATATAGAGGCCGAACTTTAAATCCTGGAATGCTTCTCCTCCTGCATCTTTTGCCAGTCATACTAAGGAGAAGGCAACAATGCTACATAAAACACACAGACTCAAACAATGTCTTCTCTTTAGCGTCGTCGTATATGAGAGGTTGATAGGTTCACAGCAGATAACATCAGACCTAGACGAGATACAATACACTATAGGATGGGGAGATCTACGAATAGAATACAACAATAGATGGTAGTGTGCCAGAATCACCAGTGGAGGCAGAAGACGGCCTAAAAATCGAATGACCTTTCCCAGAGGCCACCGGATGACCCGATGATCCACAGATCAATGCATTACGTTCGAGTCACAACTAAGGATAGGTTATCATAAAAACTTGGTGAGAATCTAACTTTGGGTAAGGTATAACATCATCTCCCTTGATATAGTCACCCGATTACGAGTATAAGACCTTGATGATCATGGTGGACGAAGAGATAATAATAGCGGTTCCTTAAAACACGCAAAGCCCCCATCTAAATGATAGAAGAGATATTATCTGCTATGATGACGGCTACCGGAGTTCAACCAAACAAAAATGGAATTTGGAAGAGAAAGAAGACTTTGATGAAAAAAGCCTATGAATTAGGGATGTTTCCGGGGGTTGACGTCGCCGTGATGGTTTGCAAACGAGGTCAACTTGATACGTTCATGTCCACGAATCGAGAATCCTGGCCACCTACCAAGGAAGACATTGTTAGTAAACCTGGCACGACTTGGAGAATTTCCTAATCGATTCTGCGTAGAAAATGTGGTACCCAATTCCAAAGGCTCTATCACCACGAGATTTCGAGAATAAGGATCGTCAGGCTGGGATGAGACTGGGAGGAGCTTGAGTATCGCCGTTGGCTGAGTGTTCAACTATGAACCTGTGAGCGCAACCGCCATTTACACGACTTAATTCTGCCGGAAGGGTCATGTAGTGTTCCCGGTCATGTACCAGTCTTAGATAACTGGGGTGTGTTCTTCAAAATATGTGTTTACGTGGTGTTGTGATGTGTGTCTCTCAGATCTTTTGAATCAAATTGAGTTTCATATCATACTTGAAGAAGACGAGACGAGAAGTTTGGAAGACGTGCTTCAAGTTGTTACACCTTGATCAAGTAAGACGGTTTATAAAAATGTTCGTTTTTGATGTTTCGCTAGAGGGGCTAATCTCCCAAAGTTCCAGGTTCTCCTTCATGTAGAATATACTCCAATGTCGCTTATCCATCGGCATTACCGCAAGTTCAATACGAAGCTTCGAGTGCGAATCGAACTCTTGGAATTAACCTCCTTGGAGATACGGCGTGACGTAAGAAGCAATGCTAGACTGATCAGCCGGTACGGCAGTGTTTATACATGGTGCTCCTACTTACATCCACCAAACTCTGTAGGGATCCTGACACTGCGCAGGCCAAGAAATCTAGAGCATCTGCTGACCACTTTTCCTCCTCAGATGTATGATGATAACGTGAAAGCATCATATCTTCAATGAGTTCAGCCAGGACGGGAAAATCAAGGAGGACTTGAGACATTCTTGGGCTCTCATAAAGGTGGTCATACTTCAGCTTTTCAAGATCCAAGACTAAACCAAATCAGTCAAAAATTCCGCAAAAGTTCAAAGAATACCGACGGAGCTTTATGTCTCCGTTCAGAGATAGTCTGATATCTTGTTTCAGAAGGTCTCTGCATGATAGCTTTAAGGAAGAGATATAAGCTACCCCTTTAAGGACCTACAACTATTAGCCAGATAGTCTTTGGTAGTATAATCGGGTAAGGACCTCTGCAAGCACAGTAGCAATCTCCCATTCCTTTGGCTCGAACGTCTGGAAGTCTAGTTGAGAGATAGAAATGTCGAGATTTTCTGTAATAAGGAATGCTTCTTCGTCATCGCAGTAGACATCATAAATGGCTGCTAGGTTAGGATGCTGAATAGTCGAAATAATCTGGAGCTGTCGCTCCAATTCGTTTGAGGCTGAACATTGTCGAATGTTAACAAGCTTGAAGCACGAGGTTGTGTCCCTTGCTAGCATGACATGATCGATATGGCGAATATAATCGTAGTTGTCCCATGGATGTCCTAGATAAACTCTGAGGATCCTATGGCACGTTCCCGGGTAAGATTTCACTGTAACTTGCGAGGGTATATCTGTTGCGCCGTCAGAGTCTCCTGATTTGCCCCGGAAAGTACTGGGCAGTATAGCCTTCACTCTCTTTAGACGCTGTGGGATACTCGATTGATTCATTGCATCTCCCAGACCAACAATGAATTTGCTTCAGATCTTTCGAAATTATTTTGATGTCTGATTCCTCACACAACGTCGTGGAGGGCAAAGAAGCTTCATGAGCGTGCTGATGGTGACCGTTCGCCTACTTGGGGGGGAAAGTGTTGTTCGATCATCTCATCTAAATAGACAGATCATCTTATTCTTTATACGAGTCAACCGGAGTTTGTTAATCATGGAGCTAGTCGCCCGCTAGTTCGGGTGGCAGGTGGTTAGTTCTATTGGTACGGATGTTATGGAAGATTTGGAGCTGTAAGCTGCCAGTGGTGAACGTACACTGAAACTGAGATCGGATGCCTATGTCACTGATCATCCTAAGCTCTACCTACTTCGATATCTTCTTCGCATTAGATGATTGCTAGGACGATTGATTTTTCCAGAGTTGGGACTAGTGGATGACGCTAAAGGTGTCGAAGATGATCTGAGGGATCAGGGATGATCAAAAAGATATGTAGATTACATGGGGAAGGAAAAAGGAATGATCTGAAAGACCCTGGGATAGTTTTTAAAAAAATAAAGAGTAAACGACTTTATATTTTGGGGACAACCTAAATGGGTCTCATCTGTGGAGTTTGCGTATATTTCGCTTGCCTGCTTCTTTACTCAACGTGCACAGTACGAGCTTTGGAGATTAAGAGGTCATCGTTTAATCTACGCGATCATTACCTAGAAAGGTCTGAGGAGTCTCTTTTTAGTGGAGTTTGCCGATATGAATCCCATACTCCATGACACATGTAAAAGGATATACTGGCCAAATATGCCTTTGGGTCAACTTGGTTATTGATATTGTGTTTCAAGGCCTTAAAAGCTTTGATTAATAAGTATAAACTCATGCCATCGTAAGACTCTCATCTTTTATCCAGATCCTCAATGCTGATCTTAATCCGAGCTGTGAAAGTCTGGATATCAGGTTCTTAAGCTGGCTGTCTACGAAGTAAGTACTCCAATTGAACACCAAAGTCTAAAGCTGATTAGGTAGACAATGAACAATTCTGATCTGAAGGAGCTTGCTGCTGTTAACGAAGCTGTGGTGTTCTACCCATATGAGTTGACTATGACCAATACCAGCAAAGGAATGGTAGAGGCTGTCGAATCTGATGTTCGGCCTCTTTTGTTTCAACCAATCAAGAACCACGCAGAGGGTAAATGATATTCAGAGCAACTTCGTTAAAACCTGGAATACAGTGCTTATTCTATGATGTAGCAACGCGGGAAAGATTCGGCGGACTCGAAAATATTGAAGAAGAAAGTGAAGAAACTGATAGCTATACGGGAGAAGATTGCGAGGTCAATGAGGATGACGGCGAGGACGAGGACAGCAATGCGGAGAGCGAAGATAAAGAGGACGATGGCGACGAAGAAGAAGAAGCTCAAAGCGATTGGGATTATATGGAAGAAGGTGATGGAGATTATATTGAGGAGACTGATAGCGATGAAGATGGTATTTAATAAAGCCATATGAATGGTGATGACAATTGAACATTTCAGATGCTGACACTATAATGATGTGGAAATACAGAAGGAGTGGTTTATACCCGCCTATCAGGACAATCCTCAGTCGAAAGTCCTAACACCTTCTCATGCTCAGCATCTACGCTGATCTGGATTTCCGATACAGGCATGACCCCTATCGCCATTCCCACTTTCATCGTATCTCTCCTTGTCTATGAAATTTCCAGCAAGATCTCAGCTACGAGTCCCTGAGTGATGGGAATCTGACTTCACATCTTGCAATGCTCATAGACATTTCTTTGTATATATCGTAATCCCAAAATGCCATGTAGCGCATCTCGGATGCAACGATACGTAGTCTACACCAGGGCTGCCAAGTGAGAAGGTCTACGCTCCAATCTCGCTCCGACCCTCTGAATGGTTGTACTAGTCCGGATAGCCATGCTTCGGCTGCCGTGCGGTCGCTCTGAAGGGCAAAATGCAGAAAATCCGCAAATTGACCACTTTCTCTCAAGTCTTGTATGTGGTTGAAGTGGCTGAGGGCAAATTCGGGACAGTGCTCCTTGGATAGTGTCTTCCCCGACGCGAGGTAAATCGTACCTGGAGGCGCCTCATGTGTCGCAGAAGCCTCAAAAGCCCGGGCTAGTGCCATGAATAGATGAAGGTCTCCGTTTCGCATTCGTTGATATAGAGTCTCCGGGGTTTCGATCCTTAATTTGACTAAGACTATGAAAGTCAGTTCCAGGCTGACCTGGAAACTTGTGAGAATCTCCTTCAAGACTCGTTTCGTTTCCTTCTTTTCGTAGTAGAGCGACGTGACGGTGTCGTAGGTATGCACTGGGAGAAGGAACCTCAGTCGGCTTGTGTTTGGCAGTGTGGATTCTGTGCGAGAGCCAAAAAGATCTCTTATGACCATCCTCATCGAAGTCTTCATTCTGGGCGTTTCTCTTGATCTCGCAAGCCGCTTAGACAAAATAGAATCTGGAGGGGTTTTGCCGGATATCCATCTGTCAACTGCTAAAGGAAATCCGAATGCGGCCTGCCCGCTATACTTGTAACGCGAACTTGAGTCCATGTTGGAGGTTGGCTTCAAATCGGATACTGTGGGAGGTAGAGGATAAAATTCCAAGTGGGAGGGGACAGCTCCTCTAATATACCAATCTTCTACTGCATATCGACAATGATATTTCTCTTCACGTGTGAACACATCTAAAATGATCTATTCTTGGATGAGATGCTGCGCCTTCGTCATTTGTCCGACCTCTTGCAGTCAATCATGAAGGGATGTTTTCCCTTCGGTGGGCCGGCCACGTCGCCTGCTGCATATCACAGAACAAATTCCGACTACGAGCTTTCCATACTACGCCACATTAATGTCTATTGATAGAACGGTCCAGGGTTCGATATCGAGTTCGCAGCTTCTAGTGGATCTCTCCTCTCTCGGGTTTGAAAACGTTAGGACCACGCACCAGATGTAACAAGCTCCATATCGCGGAAATGCCAGATCTTGTCTAGAGATGTTTTGCTGTCGCGTTAGTAAAAACGGCGAGTGCACAGCCTTTCTAGCAAAGCAATCTGTGGGCTGAAATATTGAGCCTTGAGGGGCTTGGTAGGAGTTGCATATACGGTGAAATCCTCTAACTGTCTCGAGTTGGAGGAAAATCTGCGGTGAGGCTGACTGAGCCTGGGTGGACCCCTTCTCTTTAGTACGAGTCATGGGGCGCCTACAGTCAATGTTAGTGTCTCTGAACGAACCGGAATCTTGATCAGAGTACCAAATCTGCGAGGAGGATATGCATGGTTGAGGCCACGGATGTCATGAGCCACAGATCCGGTACATGAGAGTTGTATGCAGCGGCGATACCAACGTATGGACTAGAAGAGTCGATTTCAAGCTTTCAATGTCTTCCAATACATTGCATGTGCTTCGCCCATATGGGTTTTGCCACATTCTCCATAATTGAACTGGCCATGTACTTTGACAGTCAATACACTCCCAAGTGACAATGTCCGGGGCAGATTCAATTCTTGTTAGACTCATTGGGTCTAAGATGGAAACCTTGCACTCTCCCCCTGTTGACTTGATTGTCTCAGCAGTCGTCTCGTTAAGCACAGAACATGCCACTGTGTCTCAACTTATAATTTGCTCGGAAAATATTCTCAAGGACCCGCAGATACCTTCCTTCTCAGGTGTCCAAGGAGAACTTTCTCGACGGGAGAAAGAGGAATATTGCATTTTGACAACCAATGGGGTTAGCAGTGCTCATGGCGGGACGGCTAAGAAGACCAACTAGAGTAGACTAGCTTTCCTAGAAAAGATATAAAGAGTCGATCGCCCCTCCTTCTCGAGGTGCAATTCCCTCTTTGTTTCTCATACTCATTTCTGACCCAATCTTCACCCTAACTCAGAAAATCCATATCATGATAGCCTCTCAATCTCAGAATATGGCCTTAACAACTACTGTCATAGCAGGCACCATCAACTGAAGATCCGATGTCAACGCAGGACACTCCAACGCCAGTCGCATCAGCCCAACTGAAGACACAGCGACTCAGGCACTCAATAACTCAGGGAAATTCAGCTCAAAGTATTCCGTCTCAAACCTCCGACACTCATCTCCCAGTCATGACTCACGACGCAGCTTTCGGCAATGACATATCTCAGTCATGTGCAAATTCTCCAAAGGTGGATTCTCAACAGCCTCTTGTCAATATCAACCAACGCAGGGATCAATCAGATGATCTCGAAGGTGGACTACACACGATAGAGACACCTTCCCTAGCTTCGGCCCAAGAACTTTCTGGAAATACTAGAAAGAAGGGAAGAGTTGCCACATACGAGTCAGTAGAGACTGAACTAGAGATGGAGGTATGATAGGATAATCTGACTTGGATCGTAAAGACTCACTACTTCTTAGGTTTTGGTCCTGTTCCTACAAAAGAAGCTAGAGGCAGGGTTTCTAATCACTCAATCACTAGATCGGCGAGAGATGAAAGATATGTCTCGTTATCTATCTCAGCTTGAACGACGGAACTTCCCAGCGGCTATTATTCGTACTACGGAAATCCACAAAACACTCCGCGGCATTATGATAATAGAGTGGATTCCAAAGGAAAGCGACCTGTATCTCAAGACTCGAGCCACGGTATTACAAGAGAAGTAGTCTAAAATCCTAGTCCCAGAGGTAGAAAATACTAGACTTTCCATTGGGAATACGGAGTCGGACGTGGCCCCAAGTGAGGATAGAACGGAGCGATCTAGTATATTATTCGATACCAATGGGAGCCTCGTAAATAGACCGTAGAGTCCTATATCCATTATAGACAGGTCCAATAAGGCAACAGAGTCTATGATTATCGACTTGACTGACGACGGAGAATGGGACCCAAAGAAGCCGATAAACAATTGTGAGGATCTCAGTAAACACCACAGTTTACAGAATGAGATCTCGACTTCACGTAGGTTATCGTGAGATACTCAAGTCTTCATCTGATAGGGGATATAGAAATCGACGTGTCGGCATCTCGCGCACCGCTTGCAGGAAGGCTTGACCAGAGAAGAGCCACTGTGTCAAATACCTGCAAAAGGGAACACCCAGAAGAATCTTCTGGCAACTCATCAGTATCTGATTCAAGTCCAAGTGGGTTACCATCTCTCCGGACCTACTCTTTGATTATTGCTAACGTATGAAAGTAGGCGGACGAGGTCAAAACAAACGAGCTTGTCGACAAACCAGAACACAGTTTCCCAAATACGTCAGCGATGAGAATGATTGTCTGAACCGACGTTTAGAGCATATCAAAGAAATGTTACAACACAGCGACAAAGATCTCGAAATAGCCATTCAGAAAAGAGCTACCATTAAGGACCTACTTGGATGGCATGAGAAAGAGATGTCAACCAAGAAGGCGACAATTGATGAGACGATCAAGCAGTTCACTCATAAGATGAGAAAGCAGTTCGCTTACGAGATGATTAGTGCCGAAGAGCGATCGGTCAAGATGAAGGACATGATTGAACAGAATGCCAAAGAGCAGGAAGAGGTTATGAAGCGGAAGGAGAAGCTAGAATGTGAGAAGCAGGATATCTTGAGGTGGGTTACCCAAGTTAAGAAGGTAACAGAAAAGTTGGAGATGAGCTGAGTAGGTCGGTGATACGTTCATTTTTGTATAAAGCGCATTGAGACATCTAAAGTCGAGTTACTCATCAAAAGTTCTCCTGTGATTCACAAACCAGCAGCTCGTTTCCGCCAAATTTAAAAAGGGGTAAATCTCGCTAGGCTTCACGACTCGATGCCTGAGGTCCTAAGCTGTTCAACTACCTACCCTATCTGCCCATTCACCCATACGGCTAAGGCCACAGCTAGATATATATGAGAGGCTTAATAGATCATAAAAGACTCGGTGAAGTCCATGCGAAATTCCATGATAACATTGGACAGGTCGCCGAATTTCAGTAGACTCGGTCAGCTGGAGGGAGGAAAATCGGAAATTGAGCGATGCCATTTTCGTTGACCCTAAGAAGACCCAAATACAGAGTGGCGTTACCATGGATGGATCCCTTCCGGATCGAAAGGCGGTACGAGCAGATATCCAAAACCTCCCAGATTCGTAGCCTACGACAGGCAATCACGTCATCGGTAATTGGACCGTTCACGTGTTACTGCTACGGCCCCGCGATAAGTAGTCACACAGGGCTAGCGAGACTGGCTCACTACGGTCCAATAGCGGGCGCCAGCGGCCCTCCTCTTTCCAACATTCATCGCTCTCATCAGCCTTTTTGCTGCGTATCTTATTCTTAAAAGCTATATCTTTTTAAAATTAACTTTTGTTATGGCAGATCCACTGAGCACCGCTTCGGGGGTGCTGGCTTTGGCGGTCTTTGCCTTTCAATCCAGTCGAGTGCTCTATCAGACCGTCGCAAGCTTCCAAAGCAACCAAAGAACAGTACGCCAGCTCAAAGAAGAGCTCGAGGCCCTAAATGGAGCCTTAGGGGCGCTGCAGGAAACGGCTACCAATGCGGAAGTCGATCTTGCAATGCTCCGACTTCCTCTCCTCCGGTGCGGCAAAGCTTGCGAAGACTTCGACGCGCTGATTGCCAAATGCACAGCGCGTTCCGGTGGACCCAAGACGAGTTTCAGGGATTGGGCGAAGCTGAGGTATATGGAAGACGATATCGATGGATTCAAGAATATGCTGGCAGGATACAAATCTACCATTATGATTGCATTGGGTGACGCAAATATGTGAGTTTCAAAGACCCGTCTGTGTGGAGCTAAAAACCAAGTCATCCTACAGGCGCACATCTGCTGTGACCGTGAGAGTCCTCAAGGAATACAAGGACATGATCACAAATACCACTACCGATCTAGAAGAGCACCTCCACGAGATTGATAACAAGCTACAGGCCCTCTCTCTCCGGGGCCTGACAATTTCCGATGAAGGTGCGGTGGAGCAACGGCAAATACAGGAGGAGAGAGACAGCACGCAACAATGCCTGAATATCTGCGCTGAGGTCGTCACGCATATAGATCAGCTTCAGCCAACGGTCTTCGAAAACATCTCAACACCGTCAGAGGGGTATCAGGCCGGTACTAAGCTTGGGGGACTTCCTTCGGCTCGACTCATTACTGCTAACACATTTAAGGCATGCAAAGAGAGCCTCTCTGACGCAACGAGTAGACTCGAAGGTCATCTCCAAGACATCGACAATCGCGTGCAAAGCCTCTCCCTGCCAAGATCTGAGAACTCGAACGAGCGGGCGGCTAAGCAGGAGTTAATCAAAGAAGAGCTCGATAGCATTAAGCAGTGCTTAGCCATCTGCGCCCAGGCCTCTACGCAAGCAGACAAAGAGCGAATGAATGTGTTTGAGGATGTCTCTATGGCTGATGATGGCCATCAGGTACTTGTCTCAACGATTGGGGACCTCATTTCAGCTAGGCGCGTTACTGCTGGAGCTAGATCATGGCAGTGGCTAGGTCAGATGTCTGACGATTCTCTCCAGCAGCTCTCCCAAAATCACCGTCATATCGCTACGGAGATACCATTAGAGTCGCAGATGGAAGCAAGTGGCCGTTTTGAGGGGCGGTACGGAGTGGGACTCAAGCTTACTTCACCAAATCAGAAAGATATAGGCGGGTCAGCTAAGTAGAGAAGGTTCGACTGAGTAGGGGAAGTCAATGCCAAGGATGGTCTTGCCCAGATTGTCACAGCTCGACGTTGAATCGATTTTAACTATTATCTCTCCAGCACATGTCGCAGGGCATGAATCGATTACACCGCACGATATAGAAGCAAGGCATGGAAACCCCTAACATCATTTTGGATCGAGCGGGTACACCAAAAGCTCAGGGTGGAGGAGGGGCTAGCAGGACGATGACCACGTGGCATCTAAACTTGCTTGACCCAGCATCTCTCGTGAGACTAGACAGTCAAGTTTGTAATCCAAAAGTGAAGTGGTGGTCTATTCTAGATGGCATACCTGTCGGACACTCCATGGGCGGTACATTATGTGACCCCAAATTGCCCAAGTAGCCATCCTTCAAGGTCACGTGCCCGCGCTGGAGCTTCTCCTACATGCAACAAAGTCTGATTCAGCTTTTTTAAGTGACGAGATACTTATAATCCTCAGCTCACATTTTCTGAGTATAGTATAGAGTAGTAGAGAAGAATAAAAATCCAAAGCTGAGACGAAGGAAGGACAACTTAGGTCCCCAAGATATCCGCCTTTCGCGGAGCTTGAGGCTCGGAAATAACCGGTCTGTCTCCAGCCGAGACGAGTTTGGTACGTCGTGCCTCATCCACGACGTCTTGCCTCGGAGTCCCATACTGCAAAGCTAGAACAGCTAACGACGCTCTACGCGGCTACTTGTAATGCTCCGTTAAAGGCTCTGATTCACCCAAAGGTTTATACATGTGCATCCACGCAGATGAGCTGCTGCTAATATCCTGTAGGAGTGTCAACTTGCCGCATCAGTCCGACCCCGAACTCCAAGACAACTATCGCAGACTGCTGATCCCCTCCACACCAGGAGCAAGAAATGCCAGGCGATGATATGGCCGAGCAGGGACGGGACACGAATGTGGATGTCGTCCGCGCTGTTGTCTTGGAAGATGTGTCTGCGGCCGAAGACGCTTCTCAAGTTATCGTGTCCACACATAACAACCCTATCTCAGCTACGAGGGTTAGTGCCGAGACTAGAGCAGTGCAATGGACAGGACAGATGGCCGAAGCTTCGATCCAACAGCTGTCGCGGGACCGAGGGAATGGTCTACAAACAATCAGCGAACCGCAGCGTCAAACTACTACGAGCTTTGGAGCTCATGGTCCAGGAAGGACAGTCCCTAAGTGAGCAAGACACAGACGGGTTTAGTGTAAGAGAGGAGCTCTGATAGGATCAGCCTGGTATATTACGAGTCTCAAATAGTATTCTTGAAATTTGGCGTTCGGTAAGATAGGCCATTGGACCTTTACCCCTCGAGATCGTGACCGCCCTCTGCTATCCCTAATGTCACAACGCAGCTATTTCGTCTGCTAGATTCAATGGATCCGCCTCTGGAGCTAGAAGCCAATCTCCTTCTCGGGGCTTAGGACGCCAACTATATATTCACAATCATCAACTCAGGAGAAGTGCCAAGTGCCAAGGGCCAAGAGGCTTGCATTTGTGGGCCTTTGGACTGCTGTTGTCCGATAGCCCTTCCGGACAAATTAGAGGTAACATCTGAGCCTCGTTCTAAGGTCACGATTTACCGAATCCTCCACTAGTGTTACGCGGACTGTCTTCGACCTCAATAAGGTGAGCCTCCGTGCAAGCTACCCCTGCTTTCAAATTAATCCGCTCGTAAATGACGTTCGTGGCTTTCCAAGCAGCCAGAGGGTACAAAGAAGACCTCCATCTCTTGGTACCATTAGCCGCTAATCCACGGTACGAAACATTACGGACTCCCAACAGGCACAGTGAAACACTTCAACGAAATCAAGAACTATGACGAAGAAAAGCAAACTCGAAGAGCCCCTCCGACAAGTGCAATTCTCTTTATCACCAGTTCTTTCGGACGAGATTATAGCCGAGCGAGAACAATTGCAAGAGGAGAGGCAGAGCACGAAGCGGTGCCTGGCTATTTGTGCCGAAGCCTCCGAGCACCTCCGAGAATTCGAGGAGAGTCTGCAAATCTACTCCTCGCCGTCTATTTCGGATGAGGTTACAGTCGAGCGTGAATTATTACAAGAGGAGAAGGAGAGCACCGAGCAATGCCTTGCTACTTGCACCAACGCCTTAGAGCACATAGCCCAACTTCAATCCAACCTCTCGGAAGACTTTCCTCGCGATATTATCAATATCTCTGGAGGTCTTATGTCGGCTCAACAAGCTACGGCCAATACCCTACAGGAATGTAAGGACAACCTTACCAGTATAACCGTCGCCCTCAAAGGGTATATCCAAGGAATAAATAGCAGAACACAAGCCCTTTTGGCAGGAAATGTCAAGATACCAGGCGCGGACAGTACGATCCGGACCAACACCTTCGAGGATGTATCAATAGCCCAGGACATTCATGAAGTAATTGTCTCGCCGGAAACTCTTATCTCGGCCACGCGAGTCACCGCTGGGATTGAAGGGAGGCAGTGGCTAGGCCAGATGTCTGATGGTACTCTACAGCGGCTTAGGTGGTATCGCGGGAGTGGTAGAGTCGCGCAATAGACAGAAGAACCGCAATAGATTCTCTGAATATTATGTCAAGGATTGAGGCAACGGGCATAAGATATTTGAGGGGGTGATAAAAAGGGGGGGGGATTGTCTGTATCGTGGTCGTCATTATGTTGTTGTTTTGTCACTATACTGTTAACGCTTTCTTCGTAGATTGTATGTTGCAGCCGTCTTGGAAAATCGGATTCCGTGGCCATGCGTGCTGAGACATAAGGGACACTTGACTCGTAGAGCGCTCGCAGACCAATGAAGTACATAACATTGGAAGTGCTTTCATCTTCAATAAGAGCATGCATGCCTGGATAACGATGATGTGGATGGGACGCGACGACGATGAGGTGCGATGAAGGCTACTTTCCAAACGAGCTGCGGATTGAAAAGACGTTGCACTAAGAGGGTTGATCGGTATCACAAATACCTTTAATTACAGAAAATAGACACTTAACTTAGGGACGATGATGTTCGGAACCAAGAAGCTATTTTCGTTCACTCAAGGGTGTTTCTTTATTCGTGGTGCCTCGCGAGTTGTTCGGCCAACCACAGGAGGCACTAAAGGAGCAGATGCAGCTTCCCGAGAGTCGTACATACACCAATATTTTTGCACTGAGCAATTATGATGTCCACATCTCCATGGTCATTCTCTCAACGAAGCCAAAACTTCGATTATTGTATCGAAGGGTGGATGGAGGACCAGTGGGACCAAGGAGACTCTGACTTCATCCAACCAAGCTCAATTCGACACGACATGGACGACTCTTCAGCACCCCTCGAACGATCAACATCACCCAGCAAGCGACAGCGAACTTCAGAGACGGACTCGTATTCACGTTCGAAATGGTTTCAGAGGGCGTCCGGTTTTGAAAATGATGCATCCTCCTCATTCTTTAAAGAAACCTCAACCTCAGCAACGTCTGCATCTCGAGCTCCAAGCCCCACCAAGAGCATTAGAAGTCGGCGGATTCAGCTCGACTATACCATTCCTGCTATATTCTTCGGCCCACTAGGGCAAGCTTCCGACTCCGAGGATGGCACATCAGATACCAGCGAGTCCTTGTTCGAGGCTGCAGATACTGAAACTTCCACGATCTCCCAGCGAGTGACGACAATGTCGCTCGAAAATCCTACCCTTCCTTCTCAACCCAACGTCAATAACGAAATTCCTCTCGAGATCTGCGATCTGATCCAGCGACTGTCCGAAGAAGCAGCAGATCCAATTTTGCCTCACGATATCATTTCGCGAATCAAGAAAATCTCCCCAACAGAGTTTTTTCGTGAGCCGAAAGCCAACAATGCTCCTCAATCGACAACAAGGGCTCACAATGTTCTCAAGCATATCTCGACAATATTTGGCATGGCAAGGGACTTATACGCTGGGTCCTATGACGAAGCTGCTTGGTATCCAACGATTCGCATGGTCCTCATTGGACCTCCTGGCACAAGTTCACAGCCATTCGTCAAGCATGAAGAAGCTCATACAAGGCTGGTTTGTTCTGATCTCCTTCCTCGACAGAACGGTAAACCAATCTCTACAGTCAAGGTTGACCATATGCTCCAATTCAATTCTGGACACCGGCAAATTGGTCCGCTATACAAATATATATTTCAATCACAACCACCCTCCTTCTCGCTGTCAGCATTCAGCGATCCCATTGCGTCAAAAACTTTCACATGTGCAGTTGTAGAAGCAAAGGCACCCAGCGGCAATTTTCAAGAAGCAAGCTACCAGATCGCAATTGCCTCAGCGGCTATATTAGAACGAGTAAAGCGACTCGATGGCAATGCGGGTCAGGCTGGTGACATTCAAGACTTCATGCCCGTGGTTGGATGGATTGTTCACGGCCACTTTTGGACACTGCACGTCTCCTACAGAGAATGTGATGGCTCTATTGTAGGTCTCCGCTGGGTTCTCTCTTCTAATCTACTAACTACCTTTCACAGAGAGTATTAGGACCATACCCGTCAGGAAATACAGCGACGTATCTGGGGTTATATCGTCTCGTTCGCATTGTAGAAGAGGTCAAGACTTGGGGAAGAGACCGTTACTTCCCATATTTATCGGCGAAATTATCACAATGGCGCTAAATCAAGGCGAGAGAGTATTGCTCGCTAGGCGTTCCTGTCATGGTATTTGCCTTTCCGCAAATGGCTGAGACGATCGTGTGCGTTCCCCATCACCCCTAAGCCCTTTGTTTCCGCTTCTCCCGGGTTGAGGCTTACCACTTCTAAAGGCAGAACAATTCTATCACAGACTCCATTATTAACACTGTAACAACCCAGATACAGGATGATAATCCGCAACTGGTCAGGATCTTAGCCGAAGTGGGCCGGTACTCCGGTTTGACTCGTCCACGTTACAGTACACAGCACGCCTTGCCTTGTTGATTTAGAAACTTACAGAGTTGTGGGCTCTTTCTTAGAAGAGTTCCAACGACTTGAGAAAATCGGATCACAAAGGGCGAGGTCAGGACGATAAGATAGAGAGCATAGTCAAAGTCAATTTGAGATTGTTTATTTTCAAGGATAAGTTTCTATCATCTTTGATCTTCCGCAGAGCTTGCTTCCAAGTGCAGCGACTCTAACTTCAACTGATGAGATTTCCTGGCTCATTGCCTATAATAGGCGTGGTTAATTCTGAAACTCAAAGATTTTGGAGAACACGGATATCTGAATCCCTTTCTCAATAATATACTTCCTAAGCCACGAAATGTCTCGCAACAACGTGGACCAGGGGTTTTGCAGGTCACATCATAGACGAGAAAAGAAGGACAGCACAGTTCGATAGTCGAGCGTTGTGACGCGTAGTTGGCGCCTCAAGAAAGACGTAGTGCTTGGGAGGCGGGTATAGAATTACTGTAGCAGGCTCCCGTATCTGTGATGTGTGATACATAGATATGAATGTGATAAGAAATGAAATATTGTAGCCAAATCGGTCGATCAGGGCAATGCGGCGGGAAAGACCAGATCGTTATCACGTGATGATGGTTGTTGGCTAGGAAACTGTGGTGGTCGCGAGGCTGTAGGTAGTGACTTATGGAGTCAGGGCCTAGAGACTGCATTCGCTAATTCTATGCACACAACACGGTCCACTGTGGGAGTCTCTCAGAATATTGTGATCACGGATGGTTGAGAAGGGTCAAGAAAAGTCAACACAGCTGACCGTCAACGAGTTGTGGTTTTGCTGCACTCTTCTACTTCGACAGATGAGACCGGTAGTCCGGAAAGCAAAGGGGGTCGAGATATGGAGATTGATTTTTGGGGAATAAGGCTTTGTAATCCTATGAGTGGAAAGATGACGACATGCGAACCAGTTTGAGCTATTCCACACCCCTCGGGTGATCTAGATGATTCACCACCAGATCATCTATACTAGGCATCGTGTTGCCGAATGGCACCCTAGATCGTTGCGTTTTTATCAGAACTCGCTTAAACTACTCAAGTGCGGTTAAAGCTAGAACGGGTTTTTGAGACCTTTTCGCGAACTTAACAAGTTTGAACATCTCGACCATTAGTATTGCTAGATTCAGGAGTGGGCAGAGTCCATTGGGCGGGATTTAGCTGTTGCGCAATCTAAGATCATCTAAGATGCAACGCAGATGCTCTCATTTAGCTTTCGCCGCATTAAAGGAAGATTTACCCAGGGAAAGCTTTGATCTCGCTTTGATCAGCCCTCTCTGACTACGTGGGAACTCTATGATCCTGATCATACGGTTTTCGATCTCCGCCATACATAGAGTCTCCACACTTTGTATCTATCATCGTTAGCTAATTCATGATCTTTTTATCCGAACGAGTCGTCGCACATGTGCGATTATTGATTCGAATAATGACTTGGTCTTCTATCTAGAACAGGATAGCGGCCACTCGAAGGATCTTACCAAGCTAGGCAGATAATAAGTAGCGATTGTATATCTATCTTCAAAACCCCCAAACGATTATTGTTCTTCACTATCAAAGTCTATTTGTCTCTGATTTTGAGCAACTCCCAAATGATTATGGCATCCCTTGTTGCAGACGATAAATCCTTTCATCTATCTCGCGCAGTGCGTCTCAAAACCTCCAATGGAGACGAAAAGAAATGCTCCTCACTATCTCCCTCTTCTCCACAAGATGTGTCACAATTAATGGAGAGCTGGACTCCCGATATTGGACAGCAACGGCCAAAGGAGTTCCGTACCCGCTTGCACGAGATCGGCTTCGTCTTTTCAGTAGCTATGTCGCAAATCTTAACAGTATGCTACCCTCTGGGCATTATAGTATATACCACTAATCAGCATAGGAATACTTTGTCTCCGGATTTACGGTCATCTTGCCGTACCTCATTCAAAATCACATCATCCCTCAAGACTCGTCAATCTGGTCGGCCAGTGTGTTTTCACTAGCTGTTGCCTCAACGACACTCCTGTTTGGACGCCTTGTAGATATATATGGTGGCCGATACGTCTACATTTGTGGCTCGACTTGGCTCACCATCTGGAGCCTAATCATCGGCTTTAGTAAGAACGAAGTCACCATAACTGTTTGTCGGGCTCTTCAGGGTATCGGCGCATCAGCCGTCCTTCCTTCAAGCTTGATGTTGATGGGAACAATCTATCGTCCTGGGACGCGCAAGAACATGGTCTTCTCGGTTTATGGTGCTTGCGCACCTTTCGGATTCTTTCTTGGAATTCTTTTTGCCGGTGTCGCCGGAGACTCGACCACTTGGAGCCTTTACTTCTGGATTGGAGCAGCCTTCACGGCAATCACTGCGATCGTTGCTTACTTTGCCGTCCCCGAGAACACCGAGCGAGAACCACGACGAGGAGATATCGAGCAAAGCGCTGGACAAGAACACGGCGAGGACGGGCAGCAAGTCAGGATGGATTGGATCGGGGCAGTGATGCTTTTCCTTAGCCTGAATCTCATCCTCTTTGCGCTGATATCCTTACCACAAGCCCCTGCTGGATGGAGAACGCCTTATGTCTATGTCTGTTTTGTTCTCGGTACTTGTCTTTTCTTGATATGTGTTTACATAGAGCGATGGATGGTGCCATGTCCACTAATTCCATTCTCATTCCTTTCTATGCGACAAATGCCGGCTTTGCTGTTGAGCTTATTTCTGTTTTACGGGAGTTTGAGTGTATTCCTGCTGTACGCAAGCCAATATATGGAGGAAGTAATGAAGGCTAGCACACTTCAAACTGTGGCTTGGTACACACCAATGGTAGCAGGTGGGTGCATTATCGCCATCTTTGGGGGATTGGTGCTTCATATATTGCCTGGGACACTACTACTGATAATTTCAGGAGCTGCGTGGGTTGTTGCGCCATTATTGTTTGCAATTGCACCACTAGACACAAACTATTGGGCGTACATTTTTCCATCCATGGTATGCGCCACAATTGGTATCGACATTACCTATAACGTTTGCAACATCTATATTACAACATCAACACCATACAATCAACAAGGATTTGCTGGAGCTGTGGTCGCATTCCTCACGCACTGTGGAGGCACTATATGTCTCGCCTTAGGAAACATAGTGCAGGAGAAGACCCTCAATTCACTAGGAGAACGCAAAAGCTGTCAGGCGGTGTTCTGGCTGGAGGTGGGTTGTGCTGCTATAGCGACCACAATTCTGGTAGTGTTTGTAAGGATTGGCGAAGCTAAGAGTAACACAATTGAAGAGATTGTTGAGTGTTGAAAGGACTTGTAAAGTTGGAAATGACGGAATTCTAGAGGGGAAGTGGGCAAGATGGCGAAACTCTAGACCAGGTCCTCCATGTCGTTTGTTATATGGTTCCGTGGAGAAATCGCAGGAACGGAGTCTGTTCTAAAGAGCCGAGACGAATCTAAGCTAGTCTCATTATCGAGTCATCAATTTCCGTTACATGCTAGATAGATCAAATGAGACGAAAAGTTAAATCTAGCTAGATTTTAGGCGAAAGATTTTAAGAGCCTGTCTTTGAATTTCTCACCAGGATCAAGCTCAAGGACAAGTTGACGGCTGTTTTACTTGATTAACTTGGATGCTAAGCTTGGTCAGGATCTTATTCTTGATAAGACTGGCCTTAATTCCATTCGCAGATTGCCGTAGGCCAGAAGGGGGGCATATGGTCTGTTTTATCACTGAACTTCAATTGCGAAAGTATGCTCCTTTTCAAGCATTCTATTTCAAGTTCAGGATATATGCTCAAAACTGTATTGCCAGCACCAAAAAAGCTCTTCTTATCCGAATGTGAATCCAGAAAGGTGTTTACGGTAGCGTTTCTATAAGTTAACCATTTCCAATTGCCTTCTTTCGCTTCAAGAGCTGAATCATCTCAGGCTCTACTTAGAGGATTTAGGAGGGGGCCCCCATAAGTCCAGCTTGCCTCGCTCATCAATAGATGCACCCTCGTTGCTGATCCAAATACTCTCGTAAGTTCGTTTTACGCTCGAAATCTCATTATCCGCAATCCCTAGCTCGTCCTTTGGAATCCAGACGACGGGACGACGAGTGCTCAGAACCTCGTCCTGAGCAGGATTGCCCTGAATTATCCGCGGCTTCGTGGCAGACACTCCGTTCCTGTAACTTAGGTCAGGCCGCTCTCTGACTTCACTGCTGGTTGAATCTACTTACTCTTTTGGGATACGTTGCAAAATCAACCATTGCACCTTAAAGCCATGATCCAGGGCATACTGGAACAAGGCGGTCATGGTTGTTGCAACTATCATTATTACCGCATGTGGAAGGCAAGCGGCTCTGTTGTCTGCGTCGCGGACAAGAAAGAATAAGCCGGCCGTGCATAATTCCATGAAATAAATACCAGTAAACAGCTGGCGTATTGCGGTAGGATAAAACAGGCCGCAGGTAACGAGATCTTTCTCCGTGAGATTCGGAGGATAGAATCGATATAGTATTGACAATGCTCCAAAACAGATGGTGCTACAGACAAGAATAAGGGGAGCGATGACTGAATAGGTAAGACCTGTGGTAAGATGTAACTAATGTTCTCAATCAAAGGCAAAGAAGGTACACACCAATACATGCGATATTCGTGAAGACTGGTAAGAAAGTACCCCACCTCTGTAGCCCTAGACTCTCCTCTCTCATCCACTTCTGTCGCGCAGTTTTGTCCAGTATGGGGGAGAGGATGGCCAAGTGGACAAGGTCGCTAACCTTAACAAGGACGGATACGATGGTCGTAAATGTGTGGATCAGAATGTAAGAGAAGAAATAATTACACGCCTTAGGTAGATTCTGTGCAAGAACTGCCGGCACTGCTTTGACCGAACCCGACAACTCTCCAATGACAGTCGCAGTTCCTGCTGACAAGGAGACGGCAAGGAATACCTGAATGAACAGGAAAGCGAAGTAATAGATCTGCACGCAGTTTTCAACGGCTTGACGTGAGTGGAGCCCTTGCATGTTTGCAAGGAGTCGCAGCACGACTGGAACCATAGCGACGATCGCAGCTAGTATTACTGGAGTCAACACTCCCTGAATGGCTGCTGTGAGCCAATGTGGAAGGGCATCGATCCCTCTCAGCCAAGGAAGAATGTTGGCCAGATACTCGATCTGAGAAAGAGACCCTATAATTATGGCGGGAAATGCGAATCCAAGTGTGAGCATGGCAGAGAGGATATAAACAATGACAGTCCGAATGCACTGCTGCCACCAGCTGGTCGTGACGTTGTGCCATATTGTATCGTTTGGAGCCGTTCCTTGCTTCAGAGTCCACGAAGGAGGGACGCCTGTTTTGAGCGCAAGAGTTGCAAGCGTGGTTGGGATTCTGTGGTTAAAGTACACAAAGACAGAATTGGTCAGAGAGAACTTGTCTGGATGTCGTTGATCCCACTCAATCTCGAGATTAAATCGTGCAACTTCGGCACGAAAGTGGTAGATGGCGTCGGCCTGTGGCCCAACGAATGGCAGGGAGGGCAGCCAAGGAAAGAGAGGGAGACGTATTGATGGGCGATCCTCTTGTTTTAAGTACTTTATCCATAACGGCTTTGAATGGTCGTAGCTGCCGTGCCTCTCATGTTTTGTACTTTGGCGGAGCTTGACGCCAAGATTTGCTTTCCTTACGAGATTGGTCTCCGCGGTCTCCAAGCTCCTTATCAACGCATCTCGTTTGAACATATTGGCTCGTAAGCTACTGTAATCCCGATTCGGCTTTATAGCATGTACACCTCCGGCAGTTTTGTGGAAATGTCGCCAAACAGCCCTGACAGAGAGCTGCTTCTTGGAGTTGGCTATGAGGAGGAGAGACGTATCACTATATGCATCTGATCCAGAAGCCCCCACGCTACGCTTTACTCTGGTGTAGTCCCGCAACTCGAGTCGGAGAATATGACAGACTGAAACAATGGCAAAAATAGCAACCGCAAGGTGAGCCCAGTATCTATCAGTGTGCGAAAGTCCAACATTTGAAAAGCTCAGACGATCCAATCCCTTCACCCCGCCGGCCTCATTTTTACCCCCAACCACGTTCATCGGGATGAGAATGGGCGATATGATTAGTCCCAGGAGGAGAAAGATCCTGGTTATCGTGTGTAGGTAACGGCCGAAGAAGTAGTTATCAATCTCGGACGTATGCTTGAAGTATGGATCTGGTGGTGGCAAGAAGAGCGACCGCGGCGACAAGGCTAGCTTCCAGCTCGGATTGGATTCACGACGTGCACTTTAATAACTAAAGATTAGTTTCATGGCCTTTACGCAAGAACATACCACTCACTAGTAGACTGGAAATTTCAGCTTGAGAAGTACGTATGCGAGGACCCCTGCCACAAGTATGATTCCTGAGGTGGTAAGCGATGCTATCAAGGTGCTCAAGGATTCACCTTGAGCCATTTGTGCTTTTCCAGCAGCAGCATCAAGAGCAGTATTATTCGTACTGCTCATGGCTGACACAAGGAGTGGGAGTGGTAATGCAAACGTTAATACCAAAAGGAAAGGTGAAAGCGTGCTGATCAGGTGACGGAAAGGTGTGGGCAGTCAATTGTTTTTGATTTTTGTTCTTCTCTCTCCCAGACTCGAATTATGGCAGAATGTACAGTACAATTGAATAAGTTGACGTGAGTCGTATTATCGTTCACTTGGATGATCTATATCGATGATCCTGTTCCGATGATCTACTATTCAAAGGTCCTCTACCTCACGAGATTGATCCTGAGATGGTCACTCCAGGTCTCTCGACATCGGCTCACCCGCTTACTATAAGTAACCATCATCCCCTGCACAAGATACATTACTATTTAGATGGCAAAATGCCTCCCGATGTGTTTGACGGTGACGAGAATTTAGTTTCCTTACCCAGCGACGATGACGTGAGTGAAAACGATACCAACAAGACAGACCTTTTAGTTGGCGGGAAATCAACTCGAAGCACGCAGGAGCCTGCTGAATTACCAGTGAGGAGGTTGGAGTAAGAGAATTTTGACCTAATCGCCACAGGAAGGAACATTCGCACCGGATTCCGAGCATAGTAGAACAGGTGCGTTTTGTCATTATAATTACTAAAAGCTCACCTCTAATAGCCTCAATATGTATTTCGGAAGTCCGTCGGAAGTGCAAAGAACGTTATGCAAGCATACAGGCTTACGTATTTGATCTCGAGAGTGAACTCCGCGAAGTCGAAATCAGGCTACAGGAAGAGGGGAGAAAACGGATTACGATGAAGAGAACTTTTGGGGACGCGATGGAGAAGATAATGGAAGAAATGATGGGCAGGATGATGGACGAAATGATGAGAGAAATGATGGACCATATGATGGATGAAAAGATACAAGTCTCGTGGGAGGGCTATCAAGCAGGTTCAGATGGAGGGGCCTCAAAATACAGAACACGCTGCGGAGAGCATCAAGTTGAAGCAACGTACACGTCTGGAGGTGGAAGAATTCTAAGAGCAGAGACCATACGAAATCGGAGACATTGATTCAGATTTCATCTGATACTTACTTTTCACCCTCGAGGGAGGCTTGTAATGGACTTGAACTCGGGTAGAAACTAAGAGTCCCTGTTCCTTCGGAATTGTGGGCACGCAAATTGTTACAAAAGATTCGAGAGCTAGAAAAGTCGCTATGTGGCCACAAGGAGTGAGATGAATGGGAATGATCTAGACAGCTGAAGTGACGAATGATTCTTCTTGATGTTCGCCGCCTGTCGCGGACAGGTCTAGGCTAGTAGAGTCCGTCAATGGTAAGCAAAGGCGCACTGTACGGATAGTCCGGGCCGTCGCACTTCAACTCGAGCTCCACTCTGAAGACTGAAACTAATCGTCGACAGGCAAAATGCCAAGCGTAGAGTGGCATGTGATGGGTGAGCACTGACTTCAGACTCGTAAAAATCTTCCTCCGAGGGCTAGGAGGGATCTTCTTTCGAACAAAGCACAATTAGGACCTAGCGTCCTTAGGCGCCAGTGGAGCCCCAGAGCCACTAATGCTCTCCCATCACAAAAGTTGTCAGGGGGGACGATGCTCGTCATCTACGTTGCTGAACAGAGCCTAACAATTTTCGAGCCACTGATAGCATGAACTTGGACTTGAGCCGACTCCCCGCGGTAAAAGTCGGCTATCCACAAATGAACTTATTGGGCCAGGGCTCAAAATGAATGAATTGTGAAAGAGACCTTCCAATCTGGGAGTCAGAGGGTGACACAGAAGACGCCATAGTTGGGTGGTGGACCTGAGGTTAATAGTGACCGAGGCAATGGCGATATCAAATACGGTAACGATGAGCCGGTATGGATTACAGGCTGCCATAATTAGTTTGGATGGAACTTTTTCCGACAGAACTCGACGTTTAAATTGTCACCTGACTTAAAACTAATGCGGCCTCGTCTAGTAGCGTCATCATGGATCAACGTCAAGGTTACATCCGGGAAGATGGTGTAATATTCCTAAAGATAACATGTTGTTTGTACTCCGTAAACGGCATAGTGAAGCAAACCGCTTTGGTAGTCACAATTCCATAAAGACACTAGCAAAATTAGGTGGCATCTGAGATAATGATCGATGTGCAGTGCCATTTTTAGAGGACGGGATAGGCCAGCGTTTGACGTTGAGAATTTCTTTGATAGAGATGTCATACCTGAGAGTTGAAGTGATTCATGATTCAGGTAGTTACCAACCCAGAATACAACGTGATCTGGGCCGGTACCAGATTATAGTAAACGGGACGATGGGAGTTTGGAGGAAAGAGGGTCGACGAGAATCCATAGCAAAGTTGTGGAGACAGCAGGAACGTCCCGTACCACTACCTGTCTGGGAATAGTTTCTAGGCCAAACGCGACGCCGCTAAGCACGGCACGGGCGCGATAGCATTTGAAAATTTTCACGACCGCTCAAAATGATTATCCTTGGTGAGACGACGAACGAAGAATGATGTTGGCCACTACCTGGTAGAGAGACGTTGCTGTCTGCATCTAACCATCGATTGACGATGGACCTTATCTTGCACGCACTTACCCCTATCAATGCCTAGACCATTGCTTACTCGACCAGAGGGAATCTCCTTCCACTCTTCACTTTACCAGCTTCTACTTTGAGCTTTCAAGGCCAGTTGTAGTGCTGGCCCCTGTGCCAAGTGTCGGAAGGGAAGACTTTTCTGGAGCGACTGTAAAGGCCGTGGCGCTCCGCGGGCCGGCCTCGTATTCCCCATCAATTTTTGACATGACTAGTTTGCGGACTTCAGAACGATTATTCCGCAAGCGGAAGGTTCTGGCACTGTTCAGACTTCGCTCGTTTTTTATGGCAGGAGCCACGGTCGAGAATGAGTTGGTGCTTGACACAGAGCGGAGGTACCAGTGGGTAAAGACCTTGTGGTTTCTGTCTAAAGTAAAGGAAAAAGAAATCTGGAGCACTACTTGGTAAGATCGAGGAGGTAAACTAGGTGAAGTGACGTCTGGGATAAAGGCACTTTCGAAAGCTAGGGGCAAAAGATATTGACGGAGCAGAACTGGAATCACGAAGTCCCGGTCGAAGATGTATCTTACCTCATGACCCAAGGTGGTCTGTTCCGTCATTTCCAGTCCTCTAATGCGAGTTCCGGCGATGGTGCCCATTATCTGTTGTTACATCGGGCGCGAGCAGATATGGCAGCTTAGTTTTACTTGGAGGGAAGCAAGCTTGTATTGTTCTCTAGTGAGAAAGTACATCTAGCCATCGTACGTTACTTCCTGCACTGGGAGAGCTGCCTGCTCCTGCTCCTCAGCCATGTCCCACTCTCCTTCTTCCTTAACAAAGGCTCCGACCTTCTCTGCAAAAGGCCTCGCAAGACCTTTTAGAGTTCCATCTACACTCGCTGTCCATAATGTTAGATCGGTATGAGTGTTTGCTAGTGTTGATAGCCTCCTAAGCAGGGTCAGGTTGTATTTCAATAGAAAAGTTACTGCAAATTACGTCTCTGTGTTCTGTGTTCTATTCATTATTAGTATAAAGTAAACACTAATAGCTGCGATATTAGCCCACCTTTCCTCAAGTGCGCTAAGTCTATCGAGAATGGTTGTGACTATATTGTGTAGTCGTACGACTTTCGTTTCAGAAACTCGTTGATTTGGACCGGGAAACCCTCGTGGTGGAGTTGACGGCGGCAATTTAATGTTTCTGGGACGTCGCGGGCTTACTATCGGAGGGAGGTCGACCATGTTATTGTTGCTCCATTCCCGAGTCTCAAATACGTTACACTCGTCCGCACCGGAAGACCGGTCCAGAGTGCGAGAGTCTGCCGAAAAGGGTACTTCGAAAACTGGGCTAGCCGAGGTTGTGTTTTCGAAAAGGTCACTCCAATTCGCGTTTTTCATAGAATTGTCCATAGTTCAAGTTGCAGATATCATAATAAGTCGTCCGCTCAGCGCCCTACATATACTATTAATCGCCTTCGGTCTCGGACGCTAGTGGGAACCCGTCCCACCCGGTGATCGTTCCCCATGGTGAATATACTAGAATAGCTAGGATCACCCGCCATGTCTCACCAAACCCTGTATGGCGGTTGTATCCTGGTCGTCGGCGTTCTTCGCGTCTGAAGCACATGAAGATATCTACATTCGTCAACGCCCCAGCTTTTAAGAGGTCATGACCATAGGGTGATCCTTCTCACAATCTGAATCATCGTCGGCCGATCCCTGATGATATTCGCACTCTTTGCAGTATCACACTGCAGGAACCACGCTAAGTAGTGCGTTCTCCGTGAGAGGTTGACAAATACTCTGTAGTCCATTCTGTACACCACAGGTGATTCCTGCTCTTATACCGCCGTACAATATGTGATACTCGAAGACCTGCCTCGAGTGCGATAGTCGTTAAGGTCATCGTACGTTGGATATGTCTGACCGTCGGCTCCCGTGGTCTACATCAGAGATGAATTTATTACGCCAAATCTATATTGAATCACCTAGTGCAACTCTCCCAGTGGCTACGAAGGCTTTCAATGAAAGGAATTCTCGATTCCGGTCAGGACATGCAGTAAAGTGCAAGTGGAGAGGCCTAAAAGGGCATTCAAGAGTGCCTGGTTAATCCTATGCCCTCTTTAACTTACCAAGCTAATATAACGAAGGCCATAACGGGTTCTCAATAGCACCTAGAGAAACTCACTCTCATCAACCTCTCCGGTCTTTTAATGCAAGTTAGCCAGCATTTCAATCTTAGGTCTTCGCTAACGTTATAGACGGAATACGAATGGAGCGCGCATAAACAGAAAATCTTTCTTCCCCTTCATCCGCTAATTGCAGAGGCTCGACGCCATGCTGCTCGTATGGTGGCACCTATGTCTTCCGAGGATATTTCTCTGATTGCCAGATGGCCCTCGGAATTGGTACACGCGGATCTGTCCAGTCTGAATTGCACGGAGCGGGACAGAGTTGCGTTGAAGAATTATGTCGAGTACCTGGAGATGTGGGAGTCATACTAAAGAATGAAATAACGGTATTGCACGATCTGATAAGATTGGGATGCATTTTGTCTCGATAGCTTGTTGTTTTAAAATTTGTATCAATCAGGTCGCTGACTCTATTTTGAACGCTCCGACTTCTCGTGATTGATTGGCGTAAAATTGCTAAGCAGGCCAACAATAGGAGCATTCTTCACACGCTACAGTTGATACGAGTTATGGTGTAGCCACCATGCAACTCAATCAGTAGAAGAGACAATCTCCTCATGTTAAATGCAAGTCACATGCTAAGGATGGAGCTTTAAACTGCAGAATCAAGGGAACGGTGACGGCCGCTTTGCTTTCAAATGGTATTACTTTCAGAACTGAACTTATCATCTGTGCTCCTCCAACAGCTGCGTCATAAACCCTTCAAAGCCCCCTCTCTCAAAAATGTATCTGGGGCATCAACACGGCAGCGGGCCCAACTATGAACACAAAAATAGGTAGAGAAGTGGGTATCGCATAGCTAGAGCTTGATCTAGTACGTGCAACGGTGAACGTGAAGCCGGACGGTGGTGCGCTTGTGTCAATGAGTACGCTTGAAGGGAGTGCCGATGGAATATTGACTGTTATCGAGAAGATCGAGTCCTTCTTTCCGATGGCATTCGTGGCCGTCGATGGTGGGAGGCTGGACATCAAGTGGTCAGCGTTTGAGAAGTTTCCTTACTGGTGAACTCACAAGTACGTTTCCGTGTCGTTTTCTCGACCATTCTCAGCGAACAGAGAACAAGGATAAACGCCAGTGCTATGGCAAGTGGACTCTTCATCCTGTCGTCTCTGAATAATTGTGGCATCCCAGGCAAATCGCATAACTTTTTCCTAGCCCCAAATTTGTGATTTTTGAATGTCGAAGGCGATCCGTGAAAATCGACATATACGTATGAGCATCCAGGGCGCCGATTGCCCCATACTTCTTAGCACAGGTTGGGTCATCCTTCTTGCGATTCAAGGTGAGGGGCATCTCCTTTCGACTTCTCGATGACCCCAACTCAAGATCACCGGCGGACAGCATCGATCTGCCTCGTTCATGGATGACGCCGAGACGAGCCAACTAAGTTTGGGCCAGATGATCTCAAGATCATCGGTAAACAGCATCAACTTCTTTACAGCTGGGTTGATCACTGCTCTTCCTTTTCATATGTCTAGCAACCTTTGACTCGTGCGGTAATGCGAAGATAAATTTATACAAGGGACCTCTTAGTATAAAGACTCCCATCTGCCCAGTCTGTAAGTCAGTCTATTATCCAGCATATCATAACAATTTTTTCCAATGGCAGGAGGCAGCTCATCCAACGGGAAACCGCCAGCCGCGAAGGAAACCCGCAGGCGCGAGGCTAAGGAGAAGGCTCGTCTAGCTAAAGACAAGCTTGAAGAGACCAGAAAGCAGAATGATGAGTTGAAACTCAAGCTGGAAGAGCTTTCTAAATCTCACAAGGATAATGAGAACTCCGAATCCAAAGAAGAATACAAGCGGATGAAGGCCGTCTTCGAGAACTTAGGAACGACCCTGCAGCAAGCTGAAGAGGAGGTCCAAAAAGCGAAGATGGATGAGGATGATGCCGACAGGATGGTTGAGGACACCGAACTCAATCCTAAGCCTGAGCCCGATGACGAAGGGCTGTTCCTTCCTGAAGAGCACCCGGTTCCTCCCATTGATCTCACCGACGCAAGCGATCAAATATCACAGGCCATCGTCGAAGATCCTGCAGATGCGGGTTTATTCACCCCTACACAGGCAAGAGAAGCGACTGGGCGCACAGATGATGGAGAGGTACGGGCTTGGAGGGAGCAGGGAAATTCGACACCCGTTATTATCGGCTTTGGCCCTCCCAATGCACGGAAGTACGAGCGCTCTACAGCCTACCGAGCAGGCATTGCTTTTGATAAGGGAAATACAGCCCGATTTGGACCCGATTACAGATATGGTGACGAGAAGCAAGGCAGGAAATTCGTACGTAAATGGGATGAGTTCAAGGGCATTCAGGGCGAGGCATATAACTGTTCATTGGAGCTCCTGAAGCCGAAGGAGAAGGGAGAAGATAGAACGTATCCTACCACGGAGCTTTTTGTGAAGTGGGAGATTAACGGAGAGATCTTCCGGACGTGGGAGACCAGGTCTTCGATTAAACATCTGTGGCCCAACCCTGTCTTATGCGATGAATACATCTACGAATCTGCAAAGCATCATGCCAAACAGCACCAGCTCTGGTCGGCCGGCAAACGTACAGCAACATCCAAGTCACCATCCCCCGGTCCAGACACGAAGAGGCTACTGCCAGTAGACCCCAGAGAAACCGAAATCAAACCGGAAAACGCGGCTTCAAAGCCTTCTACCAGCGGAAATAAGGCCGCTATGCTAGAGTATAGGGAGCAGTGGTGTGCTCTCGAGGATATAGAGCCTACAGAGATGACATCGGAGGATAAAGCTAATTTCCTTTTGACATGGAACGTAATGAAACACAAGCTATGATGGAGGGCGACATTTTCGATCGGGAGGCTGGAGGGAAGTATCCACATCAAGGTACGGATACCCGCAGATTTCCTTCCTTATGGCTCCTAATCTTCTGCATAGTCTGGCCAATGAAAGAGGGAGGAGAATCACAATTTGTCTAGAGGTTTTCATTTGCTCTGGATTTTCTTCATTATTGAGTATCACTTGAATTGCCAAATCGTTTCCAAGAAATTTTCTCTCAGTCTTTGATTACTTCGTCTAATTGAAAAGGGGTTCTCGCGTCAATATATACAGCCATTTAAAAGTTATAATTGTGTTTGCAAGTAGTATTTATTGGGAATGATAACGAGCCATAAACTGTTCTCTGGTTGAGGCACAAAGTCTTACCGCTTTAAGGCTCCCATTCCAGTGTTACCTTGTGATCTTCGTTAATCCAGTCGCGTATGTCCTCCTTGAAATCCATCAATTCGGCCCCCTTCCTCTCGTTGAAGTCTCTCCTTTGGTCGTCCAAATTTCCCATTTTCTTGTCTAATCGCCTTATTTCTCTGTCCAGCCCTCTTCTTTCCTTCTCTAAATTCCTCTTCCTCTCACTCAACGAGCTCTTCCTCTCGTCTAAGTCGATCTCTTCTGCGTTCAGCTTGAGCAGCTCCTCGACCCTCTTCCTCGAACCGTTCATCCATAGACTTTCGGTGTGCATATAGCTTTGGAATGTGGTCTTCTGCTTTCTTCGAGGACGAGTAAGTTTTCTGTCGAGTGGACTTGCCACGGCCGTAACCGATTCGCTAGTACTCGGCTCAGTCCTTGGTAGACACTCTGCAGAGCTAGTACGCTTCCGCTTCCGCGTGTCCAATGCTGTGTCCATTCTCGAGGCATGACTCGCACTCATGGCGCCAGAAGCCAAGTCACCAAATGGTGCTAACGTATATTAGATCTTGCTGTAGGAATCCTAGGGTGGCCTTACTTGAGGATGCTGTCATCTGCACATACTGTATTTTTCTCACCCCTAATCCGTGGATGCTAGTTGGCTGTGGCGACTCCTCAGAGTCACTCGATCCAGTCAAGTCAATTACCGGAGAGGATGATGGAACCTGCGATGATGGCTGAGGAGTGGGAAACTCTGCTGCCCGATCTTGGGATGCAACTTGGAACGGCGGCTGGGAAGTCGGAGAGTCGACAGCTTGACCTTGGAGATTCAAGATAGCACTGAATCTCTGATACAGAGCTGCTGCTCGTTCCTGGATGTGAAGCTCATCCTCTCTTGGAATTCTCTCCAGCTTCTTGATCTTCCTGAGCAAAGTAGATGTTCTCGTAGCACTGATAACTACTGCTGGCGGATCATCAATGTCCTCAAGCTCTTTTAGGTAAAGAGACATGGCATCCATGTCGTTTTCAATCGGCGGTTGGCCCTCGGCTAGAAGCCCGTTTTGCAACTTGCGCCGTAATGATTGGAACTGAATCTGGCGGGTTGTCAGGACCACCAAACAACGTTTGACCTGGTCATTCATACCTGGATCTTATGCTCTTGCTCTTCAACATTTGATCTTGGCTCGTACGCCTCTTCCTCAGCCGTTTCCGTGGCGGTATTTGAACCATTCTCAACCATGGTACAATCAGAATTATCAGGTGGAAACTCTATCAGCTGGTCTCCCCTCATGAGTTGGGTTGAGGAACAGCATCCCTCGCAGTACTGCTCGGGAGCTGCAGGAGCCTGATCCATGATGCCGTCATCGATGCAAATGCCAGCTGAGAGTTCTGCATTCAACGGCAGAGGTGTTGATACTGTATCACTCTTTTCGGATTTCTGAACTCTGAAAGTCATCTTGAAGGAGGTCCTTGATGGAGGTGATATAAATAATGAAGGATATACTAGCCATCAGCGTGTGGGAGCAAGTCCTCTTATAGGTTTTTTCCTTCGGAAGCTACTGCCCTTTGGGAAGTCATCTTCTCCTAGCAGTCCCCCGTCCTCCACGGAGGCGGTGCTTTTTCTGGTGTGCCCGACCGACCAACAGTCCATTGAATTCATAAAAGATCTTCGGCCTGCTCAGCTCGGAGCACGAATTGAGGTAAGCCGTATGCACAGCAAGGGCTGTGTAGCGTGTACACGCGGCGCCATTCCTATTTCTTATCATATTTCCTATTCTCTTCTCGTAAAGAAACGCTTGGGTTCTAATTTAAGAACCCTGACGCAAAGGATGATGTGAGTTCGTATCGATCCAGCCAAGAAACGTGCACTATGAAAGCCAGAGAGACAGGAGATTTGCCAAAGTAGGAAGGACATTGAAAATTACGTGGAAGAGGTTGAGGATGCAAGGGCTGTTGCTTCCGTCACGACCGCAGGGTGCGCCTCGTCGTCGCAGCTGTGGTGGAAGTCTTGTGTAGGCTTGGCCCTCGTATGTTCAGCATGCACAACGAGCTGGACGGAAGGACGTAAATGGCTGCTCCTCTCCGTTGTCACGGTGGAACTACCAGGGGCTATCGTGTTGACCGCGAGGCACCATTCCGTCCTTTCCACCACACCTCTCATCCTCCAATCTAGCGCTGGTTATGGCGAGGGCTGTGCTCGAAATCCAATCTGCCATCGGAAAATGAAAGATAAAACGGCAGCTTCTCCCTCCTCATACACTTCATCGTTCACTCGTCTTCATCACCTAGACCCGTCAAAAAGTATCTCACTTATTACAAGATGTCTCCTACGATGCGAAAGTTGGGCATTTCTCAAGCGCAGATTGACCAAGCGACCACACCAGAACAAATGCGCGCTCCGCCAGAAGCTCTCCACTTGGCCGACGGACCTGAACCGGCCATGGAGAGAGAAACCAGAGGCCTTACCCAGGAAATCAGTGAGGAAGGGGACAAGCCGCTGCAAATTCTCTGTTGTGCTGCAACAGCAGGAGAGTCCCAGGAAGACTCTTCCTATTCCCAGCCATATCAAATGAACTCTACTGGTAGTGAATGCTCTTGAATTCATGTCTTTCATAAAGATGATCTGACACCATCCAGAGCCCAGTTTGTCCATTGGGGCAATTATGCCATCCGTGTCAGAATCATCAAGCTCAGATATTGTTGCTCATAAAAGCTGTAACTGTGCGCACGTTCATGCTCTAGTTACGGCACACCAAGGCCGAGCTTGTAGTATCATTCCAACTCCGAAGCGCCAGCGGGAAGAAGACGATAGGGATTTCGCAAGCCGAGGTAGTAAAAGCGAATGTGAGTTAAGTTTCTCTTACACATCATCTGACTAATGAGCTCAGGCATCTCCGACGACTGTCACCTTCCCAAGAAATCTAAGGCTGATTGTTGTTGCGATCTGGATCTTATTTTGTGGAAGACGCAAAAAGACCGTTGCATAGATGAAATAATCAGAGGCGTGGGTACTGGAATTGACCATATTGAGGACTTAGAAGGTATCTTGTGGGGATTGATATCTAACCAATCGAATAATCTTACTGAGAAAGCAAGACATGTCTTGGATATGTGTCGAGAAAGACTTGATACCGATGCTTTGAATGAGTCCAGACGTATTCTCGAAGACCTCAAGGATGACATGATAAGTGAGATTGGCACAGAGTGAGATGATTTGGGTGCAGATGTTGTATAGGTCTACATATCCCTTTTTAATTTAATGTTAAGACGTCATTTGTTAAATCCACAAGATCCTCCAACTCTGACCCGTTGAAGAGTTCGAATCTACGTACACCAAACAGTCACTTTCCTACAGGTTCGTGACAATCCTCTGCCATGGTCTCGATCAGGGTTTGTATAGCATAAGAATCACAGCCTCTAAGGTCTCTACCATCAACTTCGCCTTCCGTAATTCCTGTGATATACCAAAGTTCGTGTTCGACAGAAGTTGGTATTGGTTAGCCAACCGACAACACTGTTGTGTTGAACATGCTAGTGCTTCAATATATTCATCGATCTGGATTTGAAATCGTTGATTCCTTCTCTTCTCTCGCTCGAGCTTAGTGCGTTCGATACCGAGCTCTTGTTCAGCATGATATGCACGATGCTCCCAGTCGTAAACGTTGGCAAAATTAACTGTTTTCATCGTTGGTGTCTTCGGGTCTTCGTTATCGATCTCGATGGATGGAATAGGTTCTGGCTAGAATTCATCAGGGAGTTTCATTCTATAGCAGAGAGGGGGATTTTACCGGAGCCATGGCAATCTCAAAGATACTAATTTCAAAGTAAACGACAGCTCTACAAGGCTCAAGTTGTATAGATACTCTTGCTTAGTTACCAGGTGTGCGTCTTTATTGCCGAATAAAAGCCGTTGTTGCTGAGCGGCCAAAGGTTACCAGTCAGGCCCCGCGTCACACGGCTTGTTGTATGAGCCATCCAGATTACCCTTGCTGTCACAAGGAGCAAACAATCACCCTAAATAGAATGAATCATCCTTGGAACTCAAGATTATCAATGATCGTGATGAACGATAGAGGGGTACGTTTGGATCTGAAGCCTACGAGATCATCCGGGTGGTCTGGGTGGCGATATTAGGCGCCTAATTCCCGGCTTCGCTATGTCGTCTTGGGATTACCACTCTGTTATGGTTAGAGGGCTTCCACAAGAAGGACTGCCTTTCCAATTATCAAGAATTAGAGAACCCAGAAGTATATCCCCAAACCTTGTGCCTGCTACCACATACGGTACTGACAGATGCTGTTCAAGTCTAGCATGTGTCTGAATCATGAACGGGCGAAACAGGCAAGGGTAGAGGCAAAACACCGCCGTCGATTTCCCCGAGTCATGGCTTGGCTACTCGGACGACAAGTTCCACCTCCTCAATACAATCAAGCAAATTATCCACAACCTAGCCATATCAAACCGGTCACGCAGAGGCCCGACTCTCTGACGCTCCCGAAGTATGGTTCTCTTCGCAAGCAGAGGGACGGTCAGATTTTGAAGAAGACGGCAGTTCTCAAAAGGGTAGATGACGAAAAGCATGCTGGCAGAATGAGTGGTGCTGAGGGTAAAATTTGGTAGACGTGTACTTGAGTTTTACACTGGAGTATGCCATTGTGACTTCAGACGAAGGTACTTAGGAGAAGTTATTGAGAATAAAATCTATTCCTGCAAATAGAACAACCTGCCCATTGTATGAAGTAAGACAGACGACATTTAATCTATGTCGTGGTATAGCTCTAGTGATCGTAGGAGACGAAATCTCGCTCCCGTGAGTAATTTCGATTGGCATTAGATAAGCTCGTGTCACTAGCTAGGCATAACCTACTTTCGCTACACATTCCTCAAAAAGATAAGTCATAGAAGTAATAGTCATTTGAAAGAATACGCCATCAAGAGGAACATTTAGCAGAATGATTGCGTTATTTAGCGGTCCTCTTACCAAATGGGTAACCAGATCACCTTTCAAGTGGATTACGTCATTCAAAGGGGGTCACCCTATTAAATAGCGGATTTATCAACAGAGTATGTGTGAAAAGGACCACCTCCTCAATATCATAACATAGTTTGAAGGTTCATCTTATCAAAAGTGTCACCTTGTCAGCCGAATCCCCTTATTAAAAGGATCATCTTTTCAGGAGGATTACCTTACTGCCATCCGAGTAGTCTTGGTCGTTGCCATTTCCCGAACGGTGTTGGATTTTACCAGGCAGAATAGAGATAGCAACCCGAATCTGAATATGACAACTGCAAGCCTAGCATTTGCTCTGAAAGGCCTACAAAAGTTGTAAGGTGATCAAGAATAGAGAGAATGACTCAGAAGCAGCTCACTAGGATCACCTTGAACCATGCTGAGAAACCAAGACTAAAATGGATCATCACTTTAATGGTTCGGACCATCCCGATCATCTCAGTTTCACTAGAAAACTTGAGATCAAAGTTTCCCTTTCCGTTTCATTTCTATAATAGTGTCTTTAGGTGCCACCGAGTCTTGTTTACGCAGGCCAATCTCAAACTTCTACGCTGCCACAGCGAATTTCGTCTCTTTGCCAGGATGGTGTTATGCGCTCATCAGTCATGGCTGCGGCTGCACCAAGACGAGAGTAGCTTCGTTCTGCAGTACGGGAATCGACTCGAACATATCACACGGTCTCTCCCACGTCCTGCAAGACAATTTCCATCCCTCGTTTCCTTTATCGGCAAAAGATCGAAAGCGAGAGCACTACGGGCGCTATTCCCAGGAAGCGACGTTTCTAGACGTCGAAATTACGGCATCGCAAATATTTGCCTGGAGTCGGCAACCCTTGACGATGAACATCCAGTCCTCATTGCCGACAGCTCTGTTGGCCATGCCCAGGCAGGTTTGAGAGGGAAACATTCGTGTCACGAATCCATTAGTTATCCAGTAACTTGGTCAGGCAATGAGAACAGCCCGCCTTCCCAACAGGACGTAGCGGAGCATATTCACGCCCGATTGCTGTCGTTATTCGTTGACGTGTTATGTATATTTGCGCAGGACTGCGGTGGCCTCGATACCGTGGCGGATAAATTGGCTACATGGTCAGCAATAGGCTCTGCATCGACTCTGCCGCGCAGTGTTCGCCCTCGATTGCTTATCGTGACGAGCATCTCTGGGCCCGAATTCAGTTCTGAAGCTCTTCGTTTTCGTCTGCGAGTGCTCTCTGATTCTACGTTCTCGGCATCTTTTACCTCACTAAATGTGATAAATATACTCGGACCGACCCATCCTCCTTCTCGAGAGCTTTTCAGTGGCCTGGGGATAATTCTGCGCGATGAATTTAGCAAGTCCCGCGCCGAGAGAATCAACACTCACACCCTTTTCTCCATGGTTCATGTTACAGCTTTCTTTGACATGGCGCTCCGCAATTTTGCCACGTCACCACAGCATACCTTCGACTTTATTGGCTCCACAAGGGAGAGCAATCCTGTCCCCGCCAGCTTTCTACAGCACCTGACCTCGTTTATGGGCTTGTGTTCTGAGCACAAGTTGCCTGCAAACATTCTCTGGGACTTCATTGCCTCGGCGATCATTCTAGATAGCTTCCCTCCCGACATGCACTGTAAGTGTCTAGACTGTTGTCAAACCCCCCTCGCGTGCTAACTGTTGCGCAGTGTTCAACCCATCCGCAGTCTTCCGTGCCTTCTATCACCATGCATGCCTCCTCGGCGTCCATGGGTTTGCAGAGTCCTTCCAGCTGTCAAGCGACTTGATTTGTAATGATATTGAGGCAAACATCATATCTTTGTTTTCACGCATGAAGTCTGGAGGCCAGACTGCTGCTATCCTCCGTCAACAAAGTCTAGAGCGAAATAGTCAACACTGGCAACTATTGAAATCCAATGTCGATTGCTTGATATGTCTTCAACGAAAACCAGAACACTTCATGGAGTGTGGCCACGGCATCTGCGACATGTGCGTCAGCAATCCCATCTTCAGTAAGCCAACAAAGGGCAGGGAGTACTACTACGACATCACGACGTGTCCGCAGTGCCGGACCAGAGTTCACTTCCAGGCAAGAACCTTGCCACCTACTTGCCGTGTGAGATTCGTGGCCTTTGACGGAGGCGGATCAAGAGGCGTCGTACCGTTAGTGTTCATGGCAGAGTTGGACGAGGCCCTTGACTTGCCCTATCCAATTCAGGAGCACATCGACTTTTCCATAGGAACAAGCTCAGGTGAGTTATTTATAGTCTACCCATATTTGGTCTGACACGCAATAGGGGGTATTGCAACCATTGGGCTCTTCGGTAAGTATTGGACCCCCAAGAAATGTCTTTCTTTCTTTCGCAAGTTTGCAAGAAGGATCTTCCCGAGGTCTGGTATGAGACATTCGGTCTGGGCGATAATCAAGCGTGTCTTTGCATTCTACCTAGAAGATGGCAAGTATGACGCGACAGTCCTAGAGGATGCCCTGAAGGAAGCACTTGGCCCAGGCTCCATCTTCAGTTCAGTGGGCCTGCGACCGTCTGGGGTGAAATTTGCAGTTACTGCGACAACGATATCCGACGCAACGTTGTGTCTCATTACAAATTATAACGGTGAGAGCGATGTAAATAAAGATTTGAGTATGTTGGATTTCTCTTAGGTCTAGATTGGGCTAACAACACGTCAGGATATAAACATCTGCGCGCAACACGGCCTAGCGAGGAGATGTTACTTTGGGAGGCGTAAGTGCAGCGCATTTATCACGCTGTGCTCGCTAACGATATGTAGTGCAAGATGCACCACTGCAGCACCTACGTATACTTCCAAGAAAAAGGTATTCAGAGTTGCGGCTGATGTGCCCTAGCTTTTTCAAACCCAAATACCTCCGAATGTTTGGTGCGCTCCAGGATGGGGGTTTGAAATACAACAACCCTGTCCGCCCTGGCTTGCGTGACGCTCGCAGGATCTGGAAAGATGTTGGCTGCGATATCGTTCTTTCCATAGGGACTGGATACGAACAGAAGCTCTTGTCGCCTGTAGCTGCAAACGTTCGAAACCTCTTCCAAGATGGGGCGCTAGCTCGACTTTATCGAGCCTCTATGCAGTCACTCTCTCTAAACGGCCAGATAAGCTGGGAAGATCACTGGTATGGCTTAGAAGAGGAAACAAAGAAACAGCAGTTCAGGTTAAATCTGCCTCTAAGAGGCAAGGAACCAGATATTGATGATGTCGACAAGATGCAATACCTTTGCGACCAGGTGCGGTATCATCTTGGTGATATAGAGGGTATCGCCAGAGCTTTCAAAGCAGTATCTTTCTTCTTTGAGCTTGACGAGCTTCCGGCGCTCGACGGCGGCCTCTACAGGTGCCATGGCTCCGTTCTTTCCCGGAGCCCAGATAGTCGTGCTCTGGTGCAGAGACTGGCTAGCAGCTACCCTTACGCACAGCTCTTTATTGATGAGATCTCTGTTGGCTTTCTGAGCTCAAATGATATATGTCAGCTATGTGGGCGGTTCCAGAAAGCGATAGTGTTCCACGTACGCCATCCATCTGACCGGATCAACCTCTACCTTGCCTTCAACAGACTCTTTCGTCGAAACATCAGCGCATTCCCGCAATCTATGGAGTGGTTCGTCGAACGACAAAAGCTCAATGCAAAATTTGGACAACCTGATCACAAAAGTAGAGTCGAGCGATCTAAAACTCCGCCTTGTAGTTGTGGACTTCAACGTAGCAGCGAAACATCATCACTTGCGCCTGGCAAGAAAAGGCGATCTCCCACCCTCGGGATGAGGACACGTAAGAAGCAGCGTTGCTTGTGAAACAGCATTCGGATCTGCACTATTGCTGCCAGGGCTGAAGTGAGGCAGAGAGGTAAGCGAAGATGGCAGGGAAGTTGAAGAGATTAGCGAGCTCTTTGAGAGGTTGTGTTTCCTTGTGGCAATCGTGCCTTTGTGAACTTGTGTAGGAAAAATTTACAGTTGGGGAAGTCAAAATACTTGGGGCATTTATGTTTCTCCCCTCTCCTCCACCCGGCGCAACTTACAGAGCACTTCCGCTATGCCGTACAGCCAAGCCTGCTGCGGACCGACAAGTGCTCAAATCCGCTACACTGCCTAGTACGCTCTGTTTTATTTCTAGCTCTACTATGCAACTTCCTCTCTGTGTCTAGCGTTGTTAGCTGCAAATAAGTATGAAACTCCCCCTCCGCTATTCCTCTTATTGTCAGTAGCTTCGGATCTACGTACCATGCCTTCTCTCCTAGAAACCCATACTACGTCTTCAGCCGGCGTCGTATCTGCAAGCACTCGGCCTTATCAGGATTCATGGAATTTGCCATGACACCGGTTGCTACAATATTGCTGATACTATAATGGAAGATCCGCCGCACGCGCGTCGTTGTCTTGAATGGAATCTGGCATTGTTGGCCTCATCAATCAGCCCTTATGTCAGCATATTTAGCGCTGAAAGCCTTCATATTTCGCCAGGAGAATGGGCGTATAAGACTAATATTAGCATTGCACAGCTCAGTAGAAGAAGCGAACGTCCACCGTGCTCCACGGCCAAAAGATTCACCATCCACAGTCAGCTCTGCTTGCACTCAACTTACACTTGCAGTTTCTAAGCGCAACCTTTCTACCCCAAGTTGTTCTTCTACGGCACCAACAATCCTCATCCGCCGATTCTCATACCAAAACTTTCTCGCTATTGTCACCTACGCTTAACGAGATTAGTAGCGACCCCGTCAAAAGCTCGCGCCTGTCTTAAAGTCAAAGCCCGGTACTGCCACAAAATACCACGGACATAGATCAGAAGAGGATGCTCTCCTTATTTTAGTCGATTCCCGCTTATCAAGCCTTTATTGAAGCCGAAGCCGATAAGCTAGTGGGCGTCCACCTCTGCAATGGATGGCACCACGTAGGGGAAATCTACTATCCAAAACGTAGAGCGGCATAAGGTCGTTCAACCTTTTTCCCTGTTCCTCCAGAGCCAACATCAGGATTTGGACCAGCCGCTCGACCATAGAGACAATCGGCTCCTCCCTTTTATCTTGTATACAAGACACAGGAATCTCATTACCTAATCTCTGGGGATTACGCAGTACATTTCCTAGCGCAAAGCCATCGTTCGAAGACCCGGCGGTAGGTGCATCCTTGCCTACGACCGATAATTCGTCTCCGCTAGTTACGAGTCAGCAATCCCAATCACTAGTATACTTAGATCTGAGAACAGGAACCTAACATCTCGCTTC
Organism: Hyphodiscus hymeniophilus; assembly: GCA_016508695.1. Classification (NCBI taxonomy): domain Eukaryota; kingdom Fungi; phylum Ascomycota; class Leotiomycetes; order Helotiales; family Hyphodiscaceae; genus Hyphodiscus; species Hyphodiscus hymeniophilus. The sequence goes on along the minus strand of VNKQ01000020.1, from coordinate 607,992 downwards.
GGGTGGCCATTCCAAGGCCTCGGTGGAGCGCTCTCATCGTCGATCAGGAATCGGAAACCGTAACTCAAACGGCTGTTCCGATACCTTGATGGAGTAAGATAGCCGTTCATTTGGATGAGAAGTGCCACGTCTGTAACATTGGCTTCAATGACCCTGGTACGGTCTCTAGTCGATTATTATAGATATCTCACACGAAATCTTTTGCTTGGAAGGCTTATGATACCGGGAAGCGGTAGAATTTGTACTTTCTGGTAATTTTAATAACCCTAAGAGACTGGTTTTACTTATATTAGTATTATAGCCGCGACCGCGTTTCAGACGATGAGGTACATGTCCCAATTTGAAGCGGCTGATGACATTGCTGAGGGGGAGGAGTTGAAGAGTTAATTCGGATTAGAAAATATCCGAGAAACCCCATAAGTTTTAACAATAGGAGCATTGGGGATGCTTTAGCAATTCGGATAACTTAGCTTCTGTAAACAATTCATGACTCTCCGCGTAACTTGATTTTGTGGCCTCCGGTGTTGTTCACTCATTTGTCGAGGGAAAAGCAGTGAAATCAGAGCTTTTGTCCTAGTACCTTCTTCGTACGACATTCTAGGGTCACCAGTCTCTCTTGGAGAGGAAACCCAATAATGGCACAAGGCTGTGTGTAGTACTCGATATTTTCTAGCACAATATCAGTATTTGTACTCTGTTTTGGTTGGCACTCAGCTTACTCAGAGTACAAAATGAGACTTGGCAGCAGATTTCAAATTGTACCTGGGAATTCGGAGCACAAGAAAATTTCTGGTACCAGATGCCAAATGGTGCCTGAGTATTCGGAGCACAAGAAAATTTCTGGTACCAGATTTTAAATGGTGCCTAAAAGTTCAGAGCACCAGGTAGCTTCTGGTATGATAACATATGATCACGTGGTGAGATAAGATAGGAACAGTCGTTGTGACTTGCAATATTCCATATTTTCATGTTGTAGCTGTGTACAGTAGCTACAAGGGAGAGAGATATTAGAACACAGATTCCCCTGCCTGCAACGGAGGGTCACCCGATGCACAGCACGCTTGACGCACGTGATGAAATGTTCTCGCGGTGTCAGCTGACTTGTGCCACTAGATATCAAGATTGCTCAGGTCATTAGGTAGCCACATCTTCAATTCATCCTATCTACTAATCAGATGAAATTCACTCCATGTTGGTCGGCGTCTCTAGACTGCGGCATCCATCTGATGTCTGCACAGGCCACAAAAATAGACTCCAGCACTGTGGCCCGTGCATGAATGATCCAGGAGCCGGAGCCGCTGCGACGACTTCTTTGCCTGACCTCACCTTATAACATTTCGCATCAGAATCTACGCATTTGACTTTGAAGCTGAGTGATTCGGTATTGACTATGGACACGTTCTCCAGCCAGCAGACTTTCCGCACCTCCAACTTCCGCCTCATCCCTATTGCCTGTCCAACGTTGGCTGCTCCCGACTCATCCATTTCCTCATGACGTAGGGGCTCCATTAAGCTTGCGTCCATGTGTGAAAGGACTGGATCAGTGTTACATACATAAGCGCAGATTGTGTGTCTGACCTGTACATACACCTCGCCAGGGGCGTGCAAGTAACTCAGTTCTCTGGTGTTGGAAGTATCAGGGCCGGCAACTCGTCCCGAGTACTGCGCAGCCTTTGTAAGACGTTGCAGAAGCTTTGATTCTCATCCTTCTCTATGCAAGACCCGTTTAAGGCTTGCCAAACTCTAGGGAGCCACGTTTCAATCGCTACTGAGGCTTGTGGAAGGTCCACTGTTAATCGCAGACCGACAGATATGAGACCGTCCTTCAGGCCATGGATCTGATCAAAATGAAGGCGAGCGATACCGGAACAGTGCTCCCTTGCTAGTCTTTTCTTTGATGCCAGATAGACAGTACCCTCGGGTGCCAAGCGAGACCCGTAGGCTTCCAGCAGCCTCGCCAGGGTCAGCAACAGGAGGTAGCGCCTGTCCTGCATTTGTCCCCTCAAAGTCTCAGGCGTTTCGAGGCCGAGTCTGACAAGCATCTTAAATATCATTTCAAGACTTGTACACATGCTGTCAAGGATCTCATCGAGAATGTCGCTTTCCACCCTCTTCCTCTCGAGGCTAAGTCGTGATAATGCTACTCCCCTCTGAGCCAGATGATAAGGCTTGGAGAGAGTATCATGGATGATGGCTGTGGGGAGTGATATGAGTCCTAGTAGTGGTCGGAGTCGGCTGCCGTGCAAGATCTCGTTCAGAGACTTACTTGTCGCTGTTGGATGGGTGAGTATGGCTCTGTGCATATTTGCCTTCGTCGCATGACGACAAACCCTTCTGCAAGAATTGAGGTCAGAGAAGGGTGCTTCTCCTCGAATAATGTTTTTCACATCGTCGGATGTTCCGTATATGGCTCGATAGCCGTACTCTGGAGGCGATGCTGAGATCATTTTGGTAGATGTACGTATAAGGGTGGGTTGGTAGATATGATGGTGAATTTTCAAAGTGGTTTTCAACAATAGAGGAGGGAAATCCTGCTTCTTATACCTCTATCCTTGGCGAGGAAGCGATATCATTCTGAGATAGGAAATGTGAAATTCGATCTCCTGGTTGTGGATTCTATGCTGAGCCTTCGATAGATCTCCACTTGTTCATATCGGAGCTATTTCCATCCAAGTGAAGAGGGTGAAGGGGCACAGCTGACTGGGATACCTGTACCTCTCTGGAACCAAGGTTCTCCGAGCAGATATGCAGTCTGCACGAGAAAAGGGGGGGCTTGGCTGGAGCAGTTCGCCCGCTCCACGACGCTTTATTGGAAGAAGGAATGTCGTGCTTTTAAAGCTATAGCACACGCTCCGTGGATCTTGTATCTAGTTCGACAAAGTTATATTTTACACTGTAAAGGTGTCAGAGACTTCAACAAGACCCCGTTATTAGGGGCCATGCGTTGACACTGATTCCTTAGTTGGTAGAAACCTTTGCGTCCTCGACATGTTGCATGTGCTGACGGCGCATACCAAGTCCTTCTAGATGGAGGGTCTAAGAGTCGCCTGATCTTATGGGATCGCCGACATCTCATCGACTAAGGAGGTGCATATACGAAGGTGGAGATTTTAGAGCCAGTCGTTCATTGCTTAGAAGGTCGTTAATCATCAATGAAATATGGGATAGAGAATAGGATAGCCACAGGAACCGATTATGCGCTTAAACGTGCCTCGGGATGGGAACAGGAAGACCAACGCACGCCACCTTTGTCTCGATCTGCAACTGACGGACTAACCCAAGCTTGACGAAGTGTAGAGAATGCAAGACTACAAGGACTAGCCTATCGCGACTAAGAGAGCCTCATATAATACAAGGTTTTTGGAATCTACCTCATTCTTCTCTGATCTTGATTAATCCTTGGAAAGCAAGGATTTATTTCATATGTACACGGAATCGATCGTAGTGTAGAAATCTCAACACCCGAGTCTGATCTATAATGTAGTCCTGGAGTACCTTGACACACACTTCACTACCACTGATGCATCTCTGGGCTTCTTGGCCAGGAGATTTGTGTTCCTCTCACGAGTTAAGGAGGCTGTCTCATTTGAAGTCCCGCATCCACGCGAATATGTCAACCTCCACGTGGTGGCTGAGCTGTGCTTACCTACAGCGTCGCATTGCGCAAGGCAAATTCTAACTGCTTTACAGAACCGATACCTCCCCTTGAGGGGCAGTGAGGTTAGACTAGGTGGAGCTTGTGACAAACATACTCCGATTTTCTTTGTCCAGACTCAGCATATCTAAATTCGATATTATCTGAGCCTTAAATTCCTCAAGGACTAAAGGATATGTTTTTGAAACGTGGTTCAAACAAGGACAATCAACCATGTAAACGACGAATTAGCGAAGATTTTAAAGGGGCGAATCCATGTCACGTGGTCAGAACTAAGAGGCTCGTCGGCACGTGCCTTACTTCATTTCCATATCCAAGACACTACACAGTATTTGGCGTCCTTGATGCCGAGAATATGGCAGACCGGACATCTATCCATAAGGTTGTGGGGACGTTGAAACTCCGGGACGATCTCCTTGAAATTCCGAACATCAATTCCGAACGAATGATTTTTGTGGTCTCAACACTTTTGAGGGGTTCGCTCTACGATAGCGTACACACTCTTAGAAAGGAAATCACCATGAAATTTTGTCATTGCTTAATGCGACTGCTCAGCCAAAGAGAGAGGGAGGAGGTTATGGTTGTAGAAAGGAGAAGTTACTTTCAGTTTGGTCCTGAATTATCATCATGTTAATAAAGTTTGGAGTTGAAATGCAAAACTTCTTTTATTGTTATGAGTTAGTACAGTAGCACGATATTAATAATCCCTTATTCTTACGTGCACAATGCTGTATAATAAGAACATGTGCGGTATTCAGCCTCAAAGTCTCTAACAAATCCAGAAATTTAGTATGAACACTTTCTAAGCCCTCTTGCTACACGAGATATCTACTTTTCATCTCACCACTATCTCCATCTCTACTCTGTATAATCATCATCGCTACTAGTCCCTTTTGCTTCATAGTCTCCATCTTTCTTATTGTCATCATCCCCCACATATTCTCCATCCTCACTATGATTGTTATCCTCGTCCTCGTCCTCATCCTCGTCCTCATCCTCGTCCTCATCCTCATCCTCGTCCTCATCCTCATCCTCATCCTCGTCCTCATCCTCATCCTCGTCCTCGTCCTCGTACTCGTCTTCACTATTTTCGTCGTTATCTTCAGTATTCTCTTCCTCATCTTCCTCATCATCCTTATCATCCTCATAATTGTTTTCCTCTTCCTGATATTTCTCAGCATCTTCCTCACTCTGTTCAATTTCTTCATCAATGTCCGCTAGTCTTGCGAGTCTCTGCTGCATTACTACATCACAAAACAGACATTTCCTTCCTAATTTGTGAAGCTGTGCTTGGATCCATCCGCCCTCTGTGTATTCCCCAACTTGCTTACGCAAGAGGCTCAGGTCTGTGAAGTCAGGACCTTTTGAAATCCCGTATGTAGCGTTGATTGGGGTCGATCCATGTAGACATGGCGTCGCATATTTGTGAATACTCCGAAGCTTTTTCAAATCTGCTAAATCCATTATCTGCACTATTAGCTCCATAATCTGCTTGTCCATGATCAGCACCTACCTCGCAGACAGTAATCTCACGTGTAAACTAATTTTTAAGCACCATTTATAGCTCGGACCTAGTCGATTCTATCAGAAGTAAGAAACAGGCTCGGCAATAAATATGGCTATCTCTGCTGGAGCAGAGGGAGAATTCAAGGTTTTATAGACCGCAGTGAAATCAAATCAAGATAAGGTCGGGTATGCTTGGGCAATGTATTACCCCGTACAGAATCAGAGGTCGTACCAGCAGACCCCACAACGAATTCCTTCCGTTACCTTCTACTGGTAAACGATTAGCAAAAGAAGATGTCCTCCATTTATAACCTCTAAATCGTTCTTATAGGTGTTTATAAGGATAATATATAGGTGAAGAAAATAGACTAGCTCTAGCATTCAAGACTTTTAAAATCATCTTCAGTTTCTACAGATGATTCTTACACCTTTTATTTCATCCATGTAACTTCTTCGGATCATCTTTATATATTTCTTAAAGCATCTTCAGATTATCTATCTATGTTCAAATCTCCCCTGTATCTTCTGAGTTCATCCTTCTATCTTTGGTGAACAATTGTTCTTCACGTGATCAAGGCGACCCATAAATGAGGTGAATTACCCCACTTGATGATGAACAAGGGAACGTAACAGTCCACAATTGATCCAATTTGATCCACAGGTAATAGAGGGGGAGAACCCTTAAATCAGATGAACCAGATCATCTTCAGATATTTTTGAAATCCACATGTTAACGTCATCCTTCAATTTCCTTCAGATCATTCCTTTACATTTTGAATCATCCTCAATTTTTCCAGGCCGTCTTTACTTATTTGAAGATCATCCTGAAATTTCTTTCTATACCTTTCAGACTAACTTATCTCCTAATTTCGTGAATTGTCCACAGACTTTTCGGTTCCTACTGTCGTAGACCAAGCTTTTTTCCGGATTTGCTCATTCTTTCTTGATCACCCTTATGTCTTTGAGATCGTCGCACTTTATGTCCCCCAAGCGACCATCATTCATACGTACTAATTTCTTGTACATCAAATATCGCTTCAATCACATCTTTTTATGTAAGTGAGGTATAATTTCTTGTTAGATATGAAACATGTAATTATGGTTATCAAATAGATTTCTCGATATTTTGGATAGCCTTTTTAGGCCTCCTTGTTTGGTATGCTAAGACTTTCGATGGTATCCCAGCGAGCATATTCCACAAATGGAATCATGACTGTTTGCGAGACATCTTTAAGAAACTTATTCTAGGCTTAACTATTAGACTCGTATACTTTTTGAGGGTTTGGCCAGGAAATCTTGTACCTTGGCAATATCCGTCAGGGTGCCCCAGGAAACGACTTCGAGAAAGTTGGACGCCTCGGCTGACCATCGCTCAGGGTGTTTCAGGGTGAACTTCGCGTTCGACTCAGGGGGAATACCGTTTTGCATCATTTCCATAGCAATGACCCCGATTGAACGCGCTGCGGCCGATTCTGTGGATTGACATTCATCGAAATGAGCTTGAGCGCTTTTTGTTAACTGAAAGCCCGCATACAGCCTAAGATGACCTACTAATCTTCGCACATCCATCTGATGTAAATAAGACCCTTGAGCTATCCAGCTTTTTGTGTGCTAGACCGAATCTGGATAAATGCTGCATGCCGTCGAAGACCTTTAAAAATTTTAGTAAGATGAACAGCTGGACAGGACTGAGACCTTCCCTGTCGACAAGTAGCGGATACGTGAAGCTCCTCGAGCGGAAGTGGGATGGCAATAATTTGTTTTAGAGTAGCTGTTGTGTAGTCTGTAATGACGAAGAATTCACCACCAGATCGATACAACTCCATGATAGAGAGTAAATTCTTGTGCTGAAATTTTGCAAGTTCTGTCACAGAGACAGAGGACAGCTTTTTGATGGCAACCATCTTAACTGGATGCTTCTGTGTACAAGCTGCTATGACTTGGCCACCGCGCTCGAGGATACGAAGGGACGTGAATGTTTTCCATGGACTCTCCGTTCGAACGGTTGGAGCCTGGGCACCTGGCGTTATCTTGATTGTCGTTGTCGGTAATGGCTTGGCTGGTATTGCATCAGGTCGGTTGACCCTCAAAGGCAGTCGAGACGATAGCAGAGCAGCTTTCACCTCAGTATCTAGTGTCTCCTTGACTGGAGAAGCATTTTTGTTTAGGATGAAGTTCCGCTGTAACTCCGTACCTCCAGGAAATTTAGTCTGTCGGTGAGTACTGACGGTCTTGTTAGGAGCTTGGAGGCCTGCAGTCTGATCCGGTGCAGGAAATCGAGTTTTGCGGTGAGAGCTCAGATCCATCATAAATCTCCATTGAGATATGTGCTAGAGAAAAGCTTGTCCATATATAATCATGGGGATGACACGGGCCAGGTCAGCGCAGGTTCACCCTGAGGTGAGGTGGTCACCATCAACGCCAGATCTTCCACCCTTTGAAACAAGTGGGGCTCAGATCATCTGAGCCTGCACAACTCTGGGCTGCATTTATATAACGACAGTCCGGCAGCGAAAGGTATTATCGCACTTGCACTCCCGTCTGAACCGCTTTCAACCCTCCCAAACCAGCCTAGTGGTCAACATGGAGTCCCCCAACCAGGACGTTCTCGATGTCAGAGAGCAAAGAGTGTGCAGAGACAAACTTGCCAAGTACAGAGGGTCCGCAAAAGTGTGGATATCACATTTGGAATTCCCACATCCGAGTCGCCAGGTTGATAGAAGGGTCATAGAACAATTAAAGAGGGATTTTGATGGCGAAGGATGTATCAAAGAAAGGGCGAATCACCGAATTCCTGCTGTCATTGACGACTCAACACTTCAGGTGGGATT